>JAVXUP010001643.1:17500-206826 GCA_033070095.1 Escallonia herrerae | reverse complement strand
ATACAAGCCTTTTATAACTTATACATAATGATGTATGTGACTCAAACCGAACTCTTACTGGGGTAGACAATAAATATTTTGTGACTTTTATAGATGACTTTTCAAAATACTGTTACGTTTATTTAATCAAGATCAAGGATGAAGTGTTTGGTAAGTTTAAGATATATAAGAATGAAGTTGAAAACCAACTAGAAAAGAAAATAAAGGTCCTTAGGTTTGATAGAGGTGGGGAGTACACGTGAAATAAAATTAAGAATTTTTGTGAAGATAGTGGGATAATACATGAATTAACACCCCTTATTCACCCCAATCAAATGGTGTAGTCGAGAGGAAAAACCGAACATTGTTAGACATGGTTAATGCAATATTGTTAAATTCTGGTGCACCCGAGAACTTGTGGGGGAAAGCCGTCTTGTCATCTTGTTTTATACTAAATAGAGTGATCATTAAGGATCATGACAAGACTCCATATGAGCTTTGCAAAAAGAGATCTCCAAGGCTAGATATCTTAAAAGTGTGGGGGTGTTTAGCTAAGGTAGCCATACCCGAACCTAAGATGAAGAAAATTGGACCCAAAACAATAGATGCCTTATTTGTTGTATATGCTCAAAATAGTAGCACAAATAGATTTTTAGATGTTAATTCTGAAATTAGTGAATTCTTAAATAACACTATTATATAGAAGCTAGAGATGCAACATATTTTGAAAATATATTTCCTTTTAAGACTAGGCTTTCTAACCAACCCTCTTGCTTTATAATCCAAGTAAGTTCCTAGTAGCACAACCAAAGAAGTTGATCTCGAGTCTCCTATTGAACCTAGGAGAAGTAATAGAGCTATGATAGAAAAGAACTTTGTAGAAAGAATTTTCACCTATTTAGTTGAGGGAGAACTCAAGATTTATGAAAGAAGCTATGTCATCCATAGATTCACCATTTTGGAAAGAAGAATCAATGACGAGTATCGGTCAATCATTCAAAATAATACTTGGGTGTTATCTGATTTACGTCATTGAAGCAAACCCATAGGTTGCAAATCGGAGTTTAAAAGGAAGCTAAAATATGATAGGAGCATAGAAAAATACAAAGCTAGGCTAGTAGCTAAGGGGTTCACACAAAAATAAGGGATAGATTACTTTGACACATATTTCATTGTAGCTAGAATAACCACCATTAGAACTCTGTTGGCGCTAGCATCTATACATAACCTAGTGATACATCCAATGGATATTAAGACCGCTTTTCTAAATGGAGACTTAGATGAAGAAATTTATATGGAGCAATCTGAAGGTTATAAGGTCAAAGGACAAGAAAATAAAGTGTGCAAGTTAGTGAAATCACTCTATGGTCTTAAGCAAGCCCCTAAGCAATGGCATAAAAAGTTTGATGAAGTTATCCTAGGTTATGGGTTTAAGATTAATGATTGTGATAAATGTCTGTAGTATAAAGAGTATAATAGTGAACCATGAGATACTTTGCTTATATGTGAATGCTATACTGATCTTTGGGACTAATCTAGATGTTGTTAAGAACGTGAAGACTTATTTATCTAGGAACTTTGATATGAAAGATTGGGAGAAGCTTATATAGTTTTGGAAATGACGTTAGAAAAAACTCATGAAGGGATCATATTGACTCAATCTAGTGCCATACAAAATATGTTGAAGAAATTTAGATATTACGATACTAATCCTGTACAGACTCCATATGATTCGAGTATAACTTTAAAGAAGAACTTGGGAGAACCGATATCACAATTGAATTACTCTTAAATCATAGGATCCCTACTATACTTCACTAATAGGACTAGGCCTGATATAACATATGCTGTTGGAAGACTTAGTCGATATACCCAAAATCCTAATAAGGAACATTGGAATGCTTTAGAGAGAGTACTTAAGTATCTTAAAGGGACGTTAAAGTATTCGTTGTGCTATCGGGAGTTCCCAAATGTGGTGGAAGGGTATAGTGATGCTAATTGGATAACCGATAGTTTAGAGATCAAATCTACTAGTGGTTATGTTTTTACATTAGGAGGAGGATCTATATCTTGGGGATCTAAGAAGCAAACAAACATATCTAGAAGTACTTTGGAGTCAGAGTTGATCGCCTTTGATACAGCCTGTACAGAGGCTGAATGGTTAGGAAATCTTTTACTAGACATACCTTTAGTGAATATGTCTTTACCGGCTTTATCTGTGCATTGTGATTGCAAAGCTGTTATAGATCTTATTAAACAATCTCACACGAACAAAGAGATGAACAGACACATACAAGTAAGGTACAAGTTAGTCAAAGGACTAGTAAATAAACATGTGATATCTCTTAATTTTGTGAGATCTGAAAAGAATTTGGCTGATAACTTAACTAAAGGTCTACCCATAAAAGGTGTATTTGAATCATCAAGGGGGATGGGGCTTAAGCCCACATGGAGTCACCAGCGGGGGTAACCCAACCTTTCTGATTGGAGATCCCATGAAGAAGGTTCAATGGATAGGAACAACCTGTAGAGTGTGACTCATAATGATAGTACTAATTTTACAGGAGAGCGTCTCCTTCCCATCCCTATGGTGATAATGCTACTTTGTGTGATGTTAAGGAAATGTTTTACCCAGAATGAGCCCGAGGCGGATATTTTCATGAGATACAGTCACATGTTCCCTTGGAGGACTCACCTAAATGAGAGTGGTCGTTAGGCCGCGACTATGGGAACTGGGCTGATCCCTAAAGACTCTCACGAGAATCAAGATTAGAGCGCATGGCCTTTAATAGCACTACCTGCTATGAACCAAGCCCTATATCAATATTGCGTGTGTGACTAATTGAAGTTTGATCAAATGACCTAATTCAAGGTGTAGTCCATTATGGCTCCCTCAAACGAAAATTGTTAACACTAAGTGTAGGTTCAAGCCCGGAAGGCACCTACACCTATTGCGCAGTATAAAGTTGTCCATACTTAATATACAATTTTGATTTTTGTAAGGTTTTAAACCTTTGTGGGGGATTGTTAGAATTCGCTTTTATTCTATTTACAAATTCTTTTAGTAAAGCTTTAAAATATTACTTTATTTTCTATATTTGTGTTGGTCAATGTAACCTATTGTATTAAACTTTGTCATAATTTTATTCATAATATTTTTAACCGTTGTTATTTATTATGTGTGTAACCCCTAATCTTCTTCTACTATAAACGGAGACCACTCCCACCATGGAGAATACACACATATCAAGACATATGCTTGATATTTTATATGTTCTCTACATTCTATATACATTTGGTTTTTGGGTAACTTGATCAGGCGAGTTCAATAGTCTTCCTGTGGACGCACATCATTTGTTGAATTGGAACTCGTGCTTAGGGAGATGATAAAGCCTTTAGGATAACGATTTTATCGAGACTCTCACAGGCCAACGTGAATTTATTTTAATTCTCTGTATCTTAAAATTGCATACTAGTTAAAATACTTGACAATTTGTTTATATATATAGACACACACACACACACATAATTGTATGATTATAATATGCTTATTTTGCATGTTTAATATATTAGCTAGCCATAAGTTTTGGTTATCGTGATTAGGCAATTATCTTTAGTCATATTTCATGATCATTTGTTATGTGAAATTAATGTAGCAAATTCAAGCTATTTTTGCAACAATCTATACCAAAAGGAGAAGAAAAGGACTTACCTGGCAGAGGTGGTGCTCAGGGAGCTTGGTGAATTGGTTCTTCTCCTCGGCCATATTACTTATCAAGCGAATCAGGCCGATTTTGTCAAAATTTATAGAGACGAAGGTTTTCTACGTAACGTCTTACACCATCAACGTGATAAGAACAAAATACTTTCTGGCTCTATTCAGTGATAATGACCAAGTAGTTGGAGGCTCTAGCCTGTCTTCGGGAATTACAGCAACTACATTGAACTCCCTCGTGCTTTTTCCTATCTGAAGTATCGCGTGACAGAAGTTGCCTCAGTGAACCACACAGAAGACCAACCTCACTCCAAGCAAGTGTAATAGCTGTGTGCCAGATGTATACTCCTTACAAAAGTAATTTTGATATATATGTTCTCAAGCCGACGACCTTACTGAGCATGGTGTAGTTGATACTGACTGAATTTATGCCTTACCAATTCCTTTCGGAAGTGACTAATTTGACATTTGAATGATATAGTCTCATTTCTTATTGATTGTGCAAAGTACAGGAAGGGATGACAAGGAAAAGAAAAGACACCATATGCTACATTGGGAGCAAGAACCGTGAATTGTCAAGCAATAGAATTTGCATTCATATTTAGAATTGTTGTAGGAGGGACTTCAAAGTGCAAAGTGAACACATATTCCAGTGAAAGTGATTAGCCAATGCTGGGTGTTTCGAAGACTTTCCCTGCAGCATCGACGCTTATGCGGACTCGGTCTATCCTAAAAATCGCGGTAATAATATGGTTTGGCGGGATCACATGGACCACAGCCCCAAGCATCTCTTCTTTAATCTTTGCTTCTGCTTCTTCTGCTGTCAGGCCAACCAACTTTGGCCATTTTCGATCTCCTCCGAACCCTACTAAACTCTTATAAGTTCATGCAATTAATCCTCTCTGGTTTAGAAACAAATAACTATAAAAGTGCTAGAATTACAGAGAAGTTACAATGTGACTGTTGTTGCTATTCTGCAAGAGAACCTCGATGCAACAGTGATACCAGTGGATGAGATGCGAGGTAATAAAATCTAGATCCGATATTGTCTAGGAATCCCTCCATCTCATTCACAGGGCACAACTGTTATCCTTGCAACCGTTATAGTGAAATCCTTTTTGCTATTCCGCGACATTTAGTCACGTAAGGGGTAATTGTCACCTATCATTCTCTCAAGCTAATCTAACATCTTTGAAGATGCTTATCCCTAGAATGCAAGTTAGGGATCAACCTCTTTCTTGGGATATTTATAACATTTATTTAGAGATAGTATTGGAGACTGACTTTACCTCAAACACTTAGGAGATAAAGACTGTATTTATCTCAAATACTTAGGAGATAAATATTCCCTAATTAACTGTAATAATTCAGATTAACAAATACACATGATCTATTAGTGGGCGGATAATAAGTCTATTGACCAAATTTATTAACATATAATTTTAAGAATTCATATTTTGTTATATACCTTGTAAGTGTGAGAACGTTTTGCTACATATATGTCACCGACTATATGGGTAAGTATAATCTCAGATTATACTACCGAAAAGCTGTCTTAGAAAGTGCAACTTGACTCTCGTAAGATATTATGGTAATGGTACACAGTCCGCAAGAGATATCATTTGACATTTTATAAATTGCTTATAACACCCATTGTCTTACATGATTGTATGTTGTAACAAACTATGCATCATATCAATTCAGCAGTACCAAAGGCTCCTTTTTTCCACACAAGAGAGCTCCCTTTGGAACATAATATTTGAGGTATAGCAAAGACCAGAAAAATAACTGCGTGACAAATTAAAAGTAAGAATTGCAATTTCTCACTGTAGTTTGTATTTGAACTCATTATAATATATATGTTATGGGAGGGACTGCAAAATGATTATGTTTGCAATACAACAACTTAGTCAATTCTGGGTGGGTTTGCAACTTTACCTGCATTGTCAACGTACATTAAGGTTCCCAATCAAGATTAAACTTTTTGGCTGGTGGACTTGCCTTGAGGCTCTTTTCGAAAATGAATATTCATTCTAACAATTTGCCTGGTGTGCCCAATGCTGTTTGTTACTAGGGGGATCTGCATGTAGCTTCTAATGGGCAATTTGGCCACAACATACTTTCCATAACTTGCTGTGCATATGTTTTGTTGCTAAACACCTTGTTGCCACTTTTAGCTGCAAAAACTACTTTTAGAGACCATTATCATCTCTCAAAACTAGCTAACATCTTCTGACCAAGAGCATAAGCTTAAAGGAGTCGTGAATTCAATTAGCTGAAAATTTCTAAACTAAAAGACTGAAAAAACCTAATATTCTTCTGGTTTCATCAAAATAAAATATTCACCCGGGAACAAAATAAATGTCAGCCGAATCAATGACCACTAGCAAGGGAGGCCTAGGAGAGGGAGAGTGTGATCCATGGAAGCGCTCTTCGGCAGCCGAGCATGATCACAGAAGAAGAGGGGTGGCATAGGGGATTAGCCTATTTTGGCCCTATATAGCGGATGATGGGGGAGTCATCATTGGGCCCTGCTAGCGCCATGCTATTTTTGTTGGCAGGCCAACGCGGCCAGTACTCGGATCTGGGTGGTCGTAAGCCCCTGTCGACTATCTGATGGACATCCTAGGAGTAGGATACAAGAGCAACTAGGCCTCAGAGTTCAGATCAGTTGGGCCACTACACCATATGCTTATTGGGTTTTGATATATGGGCTTTAAAACCCGGCCTATGGCTCCACCCGCCCGAATAAACAGCCATTGCAATATCAGTTCGTTTCATTGAGCTTCGAATTACATCAGAAGAAGAATGCCGGTGAGAGTGGTGGAGACCTCCGCCGCCCCTTCACAAGCCCCAGGTACCCAATATATGCCTGAATCAATCAATTTCACGAGTCCTTGGTTTTCCTTTCCAAATGACCTAAATCCAGATTATAATTCGAATTCTGTGGTACATATAAGACTAATTGCTAAATTAGGGCTAGTTTTGCTCTCGGAATAGAGTTTCCACGTTAAGTTGCTAATCATGACATATAATAAAAGCATATAAAAAGAGAAAGTTGAAGCTTTCTGCCAGCTCATTCTTACTTCTTACGACAATCGCAGTTCGTCTAGGTCGATTTGATTTGGTATACGTAATGTTTACTTTTGCTGGTTTATGCTGGCTTAACTTGTCAAACGGTACTTATCTTATCTATGATTTTCATTTGGGTCCATTTCGAGTTTTACATGTTACTAAATCTTCTGTTAAGTCAAATGGGGAAAATCTAATGGAACGGTAGTACATATTCTGTTACAATTATGTTTTGTCTGTAGATAGTATGTTTCAAGAATGAATTCTTGCAGTTTCGTTATTGAATGGTTTTCTTCGATGTGAAGGTGCGAATGTTGGACACGCTTCACCCCAAGCTTGTACACTTCTAGGTGTTGGACAGGTGATCTGCAATTCCCACCTTGTGTTTTGTCTTACTTCACGTGTGTGTTTACTTGTTGCACATTGTTGTTGTGACTACTTTATACTTTTGCACATAGTCATTTGACTTTCTGGGTATGGTATAGAGGTGCCGTCGGACAGCTAGTCTTAATACCTTTAGAAGTCATTGCGAACTAGTACGCTGTGATGTTATTGTGAAGTCATGAAGTGGTGTTATAGCTTACTGCTGTATTTTGGTACAGGCTTTTTCTGGAACTCAGAATGTTTCTAGTCCACAAAAGGATGAAGCATGGAGAGTTAATGTGCGGATCCAAGGATGTGATCTCGATCATGGTTATCTATGTGGCACAATGGAAGCTCTTAATGTTCCTATGGCAGACACACCAGTAAGCATTCTCAATTTTTTGCTACTTTAGAATAAGTGTGTACATACTACAGCTTGTTTTTTCTTGCCATCATCTAAAATATGTGACTTGACCTGTTATTTACGGGTGTCATATGCACAATATATGCCAAATGTGCCATATCTTTTAGTCGACATCGCTTGATGCAAATCTCCAGTATGTGATGAAGTTTGTAGTTTAATCTATTCTTCTTCTTACAGCATAAGATATGTCCTTTGTTGCCATTAGCCACTGAAAATGATTAATGATAATAATTTTTGAATTTACTGTGTTCATGTATCTTTATGCACCTGTCGTCTGAACAGTGTATTGTTCTGTGGGTGATCACAATGACTTCTGCTGATAAAATATGTTCGGTTTCATTTACCTTATATATTTCTCTTACTATTCATATGAAGAAAGTTTGCATATATGGTGGCTTTAGTTTTATATGTCCTTTTTCAAATTGTGATCATATTGTTAGTACAATTCCATGGGAGGATTTGCTTTGCTATCCTCCTTTAGAACATTTTGACTTGTTAAAACTTCATGGAAAAGCAGAAACGTGTCAGTGGGGAGGCAATGAATTTTCTTTTGGACGGGAGGTTAAATCCGAATTCTTGTACAATGTCTTGTGAAATAACAAACTTCTTCCATAAAGAGCATCCAGAGGGTCTTCGGATGATGTCTATCAATATTTTGAGGCGCAGGTGAAAGTGAAGAAGCAATCAGCAAAGACAGTTGCTCCCAAGAAGTAGTTGCATTACATTAACATATCTGGGCCATGCTTATGTGATAGTCATGAGATGGGAGTAGGAGTGGTTGGAGGGTGAGTGATGTGGCACAGACAAGGAAAAGAGAGAAGAAATGGGAAAAAGAGAGAGGGATGAATGCAAGCCCTATGCTTTATTCTCAACAATTCAGGTACTTCAAATCTCACAAACTTTAGGACTGGCCACCAATGACCCTTTCTGGACCCCAAGTCTTTACCTGTCGTCATGGGGTGCCTCCACTGCGTGATATACTTTCTAAGTCAATCACATGTCTCAAGCCAAGCCAGTGATGCTGCATCATTCCTTACCCACTGGAAAAAAATTGACTCCAGCTTGTTAGGAGCACAGCCAAGAATACCACAGAAGGAGGAAGAAAGTGAAGCATTTAAGGTTTCTTACTTAACTTCGAGGCTTGCATGTCTGTCTCTGTGGCATGAATGAGGCTGTATTGTCACTGTGATCAATGGCAGAACAAGTGTTGGCTCTGGCAGAACAAGTGTTGGCTCTGGCATGCCATGCATCATGTTCCTTAACCCACGGGCAGCCCAAAAGAACACGAGAATGCGGAAGCAGCGAAACATTACACAAGGTCTCCTGAAAGCTACCAGTTCTGTACATAATGGGAGACTGTTCATCAATCTTCAACTTGGTATATGTAATCCGTTCCAAATGATGAGGCTCGGGGTGTAGCTGAACTTTAATGCCCAATTTCTTCACGGCTTCTTCAGAAATAATCTTAGTGCAACTCTTGGTGTCAATCACCAAAGATTATACTTGTCCTTCACCGTTTCCTCGCATCTGAAATATTTGCCCACGATGAAAAGTAGGATCATTAGATTTCACAGATTTTTTAATAAAACACTATATAATTTCCCTTTATCTTTAATAATAGATTGCATAACAGTCTTTTAAGTACTGCTTAGTGAACTTTTCATTTGAACAAACCGTAAATTGTCACTTGTTGGTGAAGTCTGGTCATTCAAAGCATTTAATTCTCTAATGGCGAAATAGGCATATACAAGAAATGGTAAAATTCACGTTTTCACAATTAGCTTAAACGATTCCAGTATTTTTGGTGCCTGGGTTTGGTCCCCCTGACGTCGAAGTTTGGCTTTGTCATTGACATAAGGCTACTGTAGCTGAAATGCAAATACTTAAGTGGATGAGCCGGGACAAGAGGGGTAAGAGGGTGGATGGTACCAGTCGAGGAAATGTGTGAACATGGACTTAAGATGCTTGATCATATACACTGCTAGACATATCAAGTAGCAATCTACTAAAACTATCTGAATATCTTCTGTCACTTCAACTGAGCTTTTCCGTGGCTGATTTTTCTTATATCTCAGGTAGTTACGTTCTGGGAAGGGGAGATCGTTGATACAAAGAATCATACTTTCTTTACAAACAAATGGAAAGCAACGTATGCTGTATTTCTTTTGCTTCCCTTCCCTTCTCCCCCCCCCCTCCTCCTCCTCTCTCCCCCTCCTCAAAGTGTAGATAGTCGATATATGTTGTTCATTCCGATGACTTCTTGTCAATATGATTGAGAAGGACGCCATTTCTCCACAAAATTCACTTTGGAAGTTGTACCACAGGTCAGAAGTTGACATTGAGCACTGGACGAAGTTCCCATCTTTTGCACCCCTTTTAGTAAGTACTATGAATTTCCCTTTGCATGCAAAACTTACAGTCTTTTGACTCTAAGTTGTGCTTCCAGAGCCAAGTGAAGGTTGATGGTGGAAAATCATTGGACTTGAGTAGCTACCACTACATTTTTATGGTAATCTTCTTTCCTTTCTCAGTGATCTGAACCAAGAAAAGTTAGTGTTCGAGCAGTAAGGTACCATTTTCTGACTCGTTGTGCAGAGATGGAAAGAGCAGTACTTTGTGAATGTTGGAACAGACTGTGGATTAACCATAGCTGGTTTTTACTATGCTTGCTTCTCTTGTAGTGACGGTTCTATCAATGGCTTCTATTATGATCCTAATAGCAGGTACCTTTCTACTTTCGTCTAAAGGCTTCATGCATTTTCTTTAGAATTCAGATGCTCCGATAGCCTTTTCTACTCTTTTTTTTCCCCATGGGATTGCCTGCATAAAAGAAGAAAAGGGATAATAAATTTAGAAATAGATTAAGCCTGTGCAGCACAACCTTCTTTTAGAAGCGATAAGTTTTTCCTTAAATAAGCTACTTCATACTGCCTCTGCGACCAACAAGTGTGCCACAAAGACCTTTTCTCAGTTGAATTGAATTTTTGTTGCTTGTGGCATGACTCAGAAAAACCTATGTGCTTAAAAATGTTGGAAGCATAATGGGTTCACAAATATAACTCAAACAGCTATATATATTAATAATAAAATTTGTTTGAAAGAAATTCTCACTTAAAGTTCTACTACAAAACGCTTACAAAAAATATACTAGCTTCAACTAGTTAGTCACACAATCTAATAAGCTGCTACTTTTCTTTTCTCTCATTCACTAGAATACATGGTACTTCGATGCTATTTATAGTAGAGGTAAGTCAGGTAAGCGCCTTTGTTACCGTGAATCCCTTTTCCATTGACAGTTATGAGATGCCAAAGCTTCATGGTGAAGCTTTCATTTGCCAGCCATTTTCTCCAAGTCGGCACCTACATAACATACTTAGCAATGAAGAATTCTTGAGTCAACAATGCCAGCTCATAAAGCTTTCCACTTCTTCTTAGTCTTATGGTAACACATCATCTAACCAATGAGAATTGGTCCTTCAAATGGGTACTACATGATTCCACCAATGAGAATAAATCTTTAACGTGAGTAACACCTAATTGAACCAATCAGATTTAATCCTTATCTTGGAGGGTTTGAATTCTAACAAATTCGGCCTCAGATCTCAAAATTAAGGGTTAATTACAAAACTGTCCCTTGTGGTTTACACGTTTTTGCACTTTGCCCCTCGTGTTTACAACTTTTGCAATAATGTTCCTTGAGATTGACAAAACCATTGCAAATAACTCCAAAACCGAACGGCCGTTCAAATTCGGCCATTAAGACCGCATGTGCACAGCACACGCGGTTTTGGCATGGATAGATCCGTAATTTCCTATCCCAATCTTCACTTGGTATGACTGATCCATTAAAGCTCGAATCTGAAGATTTCCAGCTCGGTACAAGTTCCAAAAGCCATTTGTCCATCAATTCAGTTACTGCAGCAACATCTTCAAGGAATGAGAGAGAGAGAGAGAGAGAGAGAGAGAGAATAGTTAACGGGGAGGCAGCAGATGGAAGTGGCAGGTGAGATAGTGAGTGTTATGCGTCTGTTAGTATGCGTTACAGTAGTTTGGGTATATGAGAGGAAACATGAGGATTTGCACAACCTGATGGTGCAATTACAAGATGGTGTGGGGCTGTGCGTATGGGGTACAGGTGGTCGTCCATATATGTGCTATGCTATATAAATATGTGTAAATATGTGGATAAGTTATATATGCGGGCATGAACGAAATAACAAGAAGAGAAAGGGAGAGAGACCCAGCAGTGGGTTTGAATGGAAGGTGAAATGAAGGCTGGTGTGTGAAGAGGGAATGGAGCACGAGGGCAGTGGGTGTATGGTGCAAGGTGTGTGTGTTTTGTTAGGTGAAAATGGCATATATGTGTATGTAATAGCTGTGTGTGCTGTGAGTGAGGGCCTGTGAGGGAGTGTAAGGAAATGGAAAATGTGTTCATAAGTGCATGAGTGGTGGGCTTTGGTACTGGGTGTGTATGTGGGTATTAGATGAAGAAGTCAGTGTAAAATGAAGAAAGCAAAGAGAGATGCAGTAGGCATGTGAGGTAATGTTTTGAACTGTGTGAGTGATGTTGGGTATGGGGGAATTATAGCAGGCCTGTGTGACGAAAGTGAGCATGGTGGAGTGTTGGACATGGTAGAGAGCGAGTGAGAGATACAGGTGAGGATGGACGGTGACGGAGGTGGCAGATGGAAGTGGCCAGTATGGAGGCTGGTCGGCGTTGAGGCTGGCCGGAGATGGTGCGATTCTGGGTCTGTGCAGTTCTGACGAATGAGAGGGACAGAGAGAATGGTTAACCAGGAGAGAGAAGAAATAGGAGAGGAAGAGAGAAGAAAGTAATGGAAGTTTAGGGCTTTAAGAGGGATTAGGATAGGAAATTATCGATCTATCCATGCCAAAACCGCGTGTGCTGTGCACATGCGGTCTTAACGGCCAAATTTGAACGGCCGTTCGGTTTTTGAGTTATTTGCGATGATTTTGTCTACCTCAAGGGACATTGTAAAAGTTGTAAACACGAGAGGCAAAGTGCAAAAATGTGTAAACCACAAGGGACAGTTTTGTAATTAACCCCAAAATTAACAAAGATGAATTATGGGAACTGGAGCATCCAAATGAAGATCCTGCTCAGGTCATAAGAGTTATGAAAAAATTGTTGAAGACGATTATATCGAGCCCGCAGATGTGACTGCAGAAGTAGCTTTATCAAATGCCCAGAAGACGGCGCTAAAAATATCATGCAAGAAGGATAAGAAGGCTTTGTTTTTAATTTTTTAAAGAGTTGACGAATCAACCTTTGAAAAAATATCAGACGCGATGGCATCAAAGGATGCGTGGGAGATTCTGCAGAAATCTCTACAAGGAGTCAAAAAAGCTAAAAAGGTACAACTCCAATCACTTAGAGCTGAATTTGAGACGTTAAAAATGTAAAATTTAGAAAATATTAATGATCACGTTACTCGTCTAAAAAAGGGTGGCAAACAAGATGAAAAGAAATGGAGAAACTCTTCATGATGTGAGGGTAACGGAAAAACTTTTACGTTCTCTACTCGAAAATTTGATTATGTTGTCACTGCCATTGAAGAATCAAAAGATTTGTCACAAATTTCTATAGATGAACTTGTGGGTTCTCTTCAAGCTCATGAGCAAAGAATAAACCAAAATGAAAATACCGGTATTTGGAACAAGCTTTACAAAGCAAGTTATCTCTTGGTGACAATCAAGCTTGCAACAACTATGGAAGATGTAGAGGAAATCGAGGTGGCTACCGAGGTGGACACGAAAGACGAAGACGTGGTAGACAATCTTTCGAAAGAGGCCAGACAAATGAAGGCTATCAAATATATAGTCGCGGTCGGGATTTAAAAATATAAGTAGAGGCGGTTATCGACGACGAGGTGATAAATCCCAATCGCAATGTCATAATTGCAACAAATATGGCCATTTTAATTACGAGTGCAAATCAACTCCGAAGATGAAGAAAAGAAATTATTTTGCAACAACTGAAGAGAAAAATGTGGAAAATCCTATTTTTCTCACTTACAGAGAAAATGAAGTGTAGAAAAAATGCTTGTATCTCGACACTGGTGTCGGTAATCACATGCGCGGCCAAAAAGAGTTGTTTACAGATTTGGACGAGACAATCAAAGAGTTGTTCATTTTGGTTTATTCTTTGCTCATGAGTTTGAAAAGAACCCACAAGTTCATTTATATGAATTTATGACAAATCTTTTGACTCTTCAATGGCAGTGACAACATAATCAAATTTTCAAGTTAGAGAACGTAAAAAATTTTCTATTACCCTCACATCATCAAGAGTTTCTTTATTTCTTTTCATCTTGTTTGTCATCCCTTACGAGTAACATGATGATTAAAATTTTCTGAATTTTGCATTTTTAGTGTCTCAAATTCAATTATGAGTGATTGGAGTCGTACCTTTTTAGCTTTTTCGACTCCTTGTAGAGATTTCTGCAGAATCTCCCATCCATCCTTTGATGTCATTGCGTCTCATATTTTTTTAAAGGTCGATTCGTCAACTCTTTAAAAAATTAACAACAAAGCCTTCTTATTCTTCTTGCGTGATATTTTTAGAGCTGTCTTCTGGGTATTTGATAAAGCTGCTTCGGCAGTCATATCTGCGGGCTCGGTATAACCGTCTTCAACAATTTCCCATAACTCTTGTGACCTGAGCAGGATCTTCATTTGGATGCTCCAGTTCCCATAATTCATCTTTATTAATTTTGAGATCTGAGGCTGAATTTGTTAGAATTCAAACCCTCCAAGATAAGGATTAAATCTGATCGGTTCAATTAAGCCTTGCTCATGTTAAAAGATTTATTCTCTTTAGTAGAATCATCTATTACCCATTTGAAGGACCAATTCTCATTGGTTAGATGATGTGTTACCATATGGCTAAGAACAAGTGGAAAGCTCCATGAGCTAGAATTGTTGACTCAAGAATTCCTCATTGCTAAGTATGTTATGGAGGTACCGACTTGGAGAAAATGGCCGGCAAATGAAAGCTTCACCATGAAGCTTTGGCATCTCATAGCTGTCAATGGAAAAGGGATTCACGGAATTAACAAAGGTGGTTTCCTGACTTACATCTACTATAAATAGCATCGAAGTACCATGTATTCTAGTGAATGAGAGAAAAGAAGAGTAGCAGCTCATTAGATTGTGTGACTAGCTAGTTGAAGCTAGTATATTTTTTGTAAGCGTTTTGTATTAGAACTTTATGTGAGAATTTCTTTCAAACAAATTTTATTATTAATATATATCGTTGTTTGAGTTATATTTGTGATCTCATCATGCTTCCAACAAAATATGCCATGTTCTGTCAGCCACTCAGGAGATTGCTTATACGGCTATAGCTTCACTTTGTTTGATGAAAGTATTAATTGACTATACTTTCGTCTATTTATAGGAGGGAGATCCCAAACATCTAATCTTTTCCACACCAAAGTATTCGTTAACCTTATTCACCAGTGCCCAATAATTACTTGGTAATATGGTTGATAGAAACTGGGCAGCACTTTTCGCGGTCCATCTTATTCTGTACATCGACACGTTACGCTTTTACTCCTTTTGCTCTCTCCTCTCAATGTTTCCTTTTCTCTGTCCTCCATACTGAACCAGTTTATCACCAGTTCACAACCAATTCCCCACCATCGCACTGCCAGATAAAAATCTGTATTCGCAGGTCCCAATGCGCTGACCTAAATCTGCCGATTAATACAATTGTCCTGCAAAAGCCATGCTTCATGGCATTTGATGTTGAAGATATTGGCAAATCATCCTCCTCGTGACATCATCTCAACGCCGCTACTAGAAGGTGGAAAAGCCAAGTGTTAGGATAACCACTTATCATAGCCCCTTATGGATACATAATTGTTGAGTCAATTGGGAGCTAATGTTATGTTTACAGTTTTGCGCCCTTGTGTTTTGAAGCTGATAAACTTGATGAATATTTATTGAAACCTTGCAGTCCCTTTCAAAAGCTTGAGCTGAAATCAACTAACGAGGGAAGATCAGGCTTCAGTTTTTCCTCGTATGAGTTGCAATAATGGACTCTAATCAGTTCTTGCAAAGGACAAAATCATGAGCATCTGATTGTCTTTAGAATCAATCATCTGTAGCTGCTGCATAAGCTTCCAAGTCAGGTCAGTTACACGTCTTCTGTCTCCAAAATTTGGCAGAAGTTACTGGAACGTTTGTGCTCTGTACACTGTAATAATGTATTTTTATTTGGGTTAGTGAGGCGGACCACTTGTAAGTCGTAACAATGGGGCGTTGGTTGCACAGTGGTTGTTCGCCCACACCCCGTCGACAGTTTTTCAGTGACCATGAAATGTAAAGGCAAACACACAGCTTCAACAACTAAAGCTGTTCCCATAGTTGAGATGTATTTGCTAGTACAGGAGGTGTGGATTTTTCGCCCCCCGTGTCTGATCTTTTGTCCATGTACGTTAGAAAAGCTTTGGGGACCTTTTTCTTTATGACCATGCACTTATCTTTTCCTGTTGTACCTGTTTTGTTCGGTTAGTAATATTTCTCAATCTTTAATCGAACATAAGTGTTTCCCTGTATGATGAGTTTCTGGAAGTGTGCCTCATCTTCGCAGATGATTTAATCAATTCGTTTATATATGCCATGATGTTGATTATGAGATTATGTACTACCTTTTCTGGTCCTAGGAAATTGAAAAAAGGAAAGATAGTTTTTACTCCATGATCTCGAGGGATATTCAACTTACTGTGACATTTTCTTAAGAAGGAGATTACGGAACTCCATCCAAAAGACAGCTGCTTGACATACCATTTTACAAGTAACAAGTTACACAGCAACAAGATATTAGGGAAAACCGGGTCGCTGAAATTACACACCTGGGGAAGAGCACCTTGAAGGGCATAATTTGTGGTAAATTGGCACCAAATATTCAACCTCACTTTCTCTCTCTTCGACCCCCCTCAACCGCGGTCGATACCATAACCATATTCCCCACAGTCGAAATACCCACCAGCCCAACTTCCTCACCACCACTGCCAACTCTGTCGTCCTCCCTCTCCTTCTTGACTTCACCACCTCCATCGTCGCTCCACCATCATCCCTCTCCCACCACCTCCAAAACCTACCTGGCCCCCGCCCATCCCTACCCCACACCCACACGCATCCCTCTCTCCTAGTGACAAACCGGGAGAGTGGCACTAACTTTGGCGGGGGTGGGGGGTGGGGGTGGGGAAAAGAAGGGTTTTGGCGCGCGGGGTGGTGGTGGTGGTGGTTGACACGATTCCGACAACATAGAAGAAGCCTAAAGTTGTGGCCATAGATCGCCTAAATGGAGAAATATTTAGTAATTTGCATGACTGAACCCAATGTATGCTTGCAATGAACTTCAGCAAGAAGGGTGTATTGTGAATTTCACTTTTGCACGGATATTGATACTGCTATTGAAAAAGAGCAAGCCTTTTCTGCACTTTCAGTGTTGCCCTTGTATTGTATCTCATCTTTTCTCCACTACAAACTAGGACAATGATAACAAGTGTTGTTACGTGTTAGTTACTTTTCATCATTTTTCCCACCACCTCTACACAATACGACGGCAAACTATCAATTGGTTGCAATTTGAAATTTGCTATCTTCTCTCAACTCTGAAGTCCTACATTGTTAGCTTAATTGTTTTGATCAACAAAACTACTTACATCTTCCATTTGCAAATAAGTATCCTGGATAAAAGCAAAAGAAAGTATATCGAATGGAACGTGACATTATCTTTATATTTTCGTGTATATTATCTCTATCTTAAATACTTCACTACACATATATTGTGTATGCTCACAATCACTAGTGTTATAATTTTCCAAATCCGCTTATCTAAACTATATATGAATGAAATACTCCTTTTGATGCAACACCACATTTGATGTTACATAATTACTAACTTATAATGTTGCCACTTGGCGTCGTAAGAATTTTTTCAAGTAATACAAAACAAAATATTTGTATACTATTAAATAACTACCTAAGACGTCATATTTGGCTCTTAAATTATGAAAATTATTTCAAAAGATGTAATCAAAATACATCTAAAAGGCTATGTTTGATATTTTATTATCGCACACAAAACGTGTGCCATGATGAATGACACAAAACAAAAGTTTAGATAATAAATACGTGCTTCTAATGACATGTTTGATTTTTATAATTTGAAATTTGTTTCATTGAATGCGATAACAAACTTATATGCGATGCTTAATAGTTTTTCGGTAAAATTTATGCTATGAACTTTGCAGACCGCACCATAGCTGTTCGTTTGTATAGTTGGTTAGTTACTTCACCTCGTGAATCGAAAGTGACGGTTTGATCCCGATTTATCCGGGTGCCAGAGAATAGAATTGGCCCACACTTGATTGTAGTTTTGATTGCTGTCAGCACCCACTTGCTCCACATAAAAGATCAGGTCAAACCCAAAATCAGAGATCGCGAGGCCAACCCACACTTGCCCCTCACCTTCCCTGTATTCCCTGCGTAGCACACACTGTAGCAATAAGAGCTCCTATCGATCCTCGTGCAATCACGCAATTGGTTACTGCAGTCAAAAGAGCGAAACAAAACTGATATTCAATTCTCCAACCAGCATTTACCCCGCTTCATGAGGGTCGTGTCCTCTTTTTTATGCCACCCCCACCCCCCACTACCCCACCAAGAAAGCCCTTCCCCATTGTTGTCCACTCTCTGCTTTACCAATCTCCACGACCTCCTATTTATACCGTTGTTCTTTCTCTGTAATTTGTACAGTTAGAAGGCTGACTTCCATGCAGTTTGTGATCAGAAGGGTAACTTTTGTATGGATTCCCTTTTTTGCAATGAAGTGTGGCTCATGAGTCCTAGTAGTACTACTGTTACAACTAACAATGACATGTGGCTCATGAGTCCTAGTAGTACTACTGTTACTGCTAACAATGACTTGCATACGCCGTATAATGGCAGTGAGAGTGGTTTCTGCAGTAAAAGAAGTTGTTTCTATACTACGAAGGAAGATTGTGAACAGGCTTTTGAAATTTGCATGCGAAAGGAGCAAAGTTACATGCCTGGACCGGGATATGCTGACCATCTGGAGTCCAATGATCTGATAAAAGTTGCCAGATTCAGAGCAATTCAGTGGTTCACCCACGTAAGTTTCTCACTAGTTGCCACGGCTAAACTTTTGCATCTTGTCGGATGACTTGGGTTAACGTGTATGTGCATGCTTGTCTATTCTTGTTTTTTTTACACATACTCCATTCTTCTGGATTTGCAGTCACGAAGGCGGTTAAATCTCTCTATCGGTACTGTCTTCAGCGCAGTAAACTACTTGGATCGCTTCATTTCTGCGAATCAGTGTCACGTAAGTCATACAAGACTAATCGCCACACCCCTCTCTCTTTCAATTCTCTCTCTCTCTCTCTCTATATATATATATATATATATATGTTATCACGGAAGATATATCTCTTTACCATATGTAAGCGTAACTTACATCACACTTTCAGGGATGGAAATATTGGATGGTTGAACTACTTTCGGTTGCATGTTTATCCATAGCCTCCAAGTTTGGTGAGACGGCCCCTCCTCCATTGAATGAAACTCAGGTGACTATTTATCACCAACGTATGCGAGTGGCATGAAAAGCGCGATAACTCTTCATTACGCTTCATCAATTGTCTTTCCTTTTTTGTTTCTAAACTTAGAGAGAGTGATTCTTTATATCAACAGTTGGATCAAAATGGCCTAACCAAATATACCCGTTTGGTGATATCAAGTTATTAATATGTTGATTAGTTAGGAACTTAGGGTTCTTTAAAGCTACCTCATCCCTCTCTTTCTAATTAGAGTTGGGTTTACAACTTGAGGTTTCTTCATAACTTCATCTCTTGGGTGGTTACTTAAGAAGTGAACTTATTTTAAATTTCTGCAATTTTTATGGACAAGTTTTTAATATGTTTCAATTCCTCCCTCCATCTTTCTTTTGCATTCTCTTTTTCTTCTCATAATGCAACACATATATCTTGGAAAATTATCCTGTTGCTGTAAAGATCAAAGAATTACCTTCTTTCTGAAAAAAGAACGTCTGTTCTCCTTAGAATCTATTGATTGCAACCCAATTTGCTAGCTGCAACAGCATAATTTTACCATTACAGCGGTTTGTAAGTTGATAGTTATTTCCATTTCAGATGGAGGGTCTGGACCATGAATTCCAATCAAGCCTAATACAACAGATGGAATTGACACTATTGAAGAACTTAGAATGGCGGCTTGGTTGTATAACGTCAAGTTCTTACGTAGAACTACTAACATGGAATATTCAGTTCTTGATAAAACCTCTTTCTCTTGAAGAGCTAACCGTCAGACTCACCGAACTGCTACTCCGTGCTCTTTTAGGTAAATAAAAATGAAACGAAGAAATCTCCTCCTCAAATCTCAACTGCATACTCTCTTAAGTTCAAGTAGTTATACTGAAGAGTAGTCTTGTAACAAAGACGAATGTAATTCTGACTCCCTATAGTTTTACAGGCGTCCTTTGTACGCCCCTAGAAAATCAGTACTTTATGAGTCATAAATACTGATTTTCTAGCTGAGCGATAAAACTCATAATACTTTTTTTTTCAGTTTTTTCAAACGATTGTCAGCATTCTGCTTATCTAAGGCTCTAAATGAATGGAAATGACTGGTACCAAGCTCCGCAGAGAGTTGCTCAAGCTTACTTCATGAAAGATACAGCGCAAACTCGCCTAGTAGTTCTAAGAGCATAAGTACGTGCCATGGTTTCTTCTGTCTTGGCTTCTTGCTTCTAGTTGACACTGATGACGAGAGCTACTTAAACGACGTTCAAAGTCGGTTTGTCTATCTGGCGAAGCAATCTCGAAGAACCTCAGAAGAAGTTTCCATGTTTGAGCCAAGCTTGGATAGCTTTGGTCAGACTTACAGCCCTAACTATAAGACATGGTAGAGAATGATAAAGATGATTACTTCCCCGTGCTTTTGTCTTCTTTAACCCAAAAAGCTAATATATAGGGAAAACCATAAAATAGAAAGTTACCACACGCTACCTAAGCTTCATATGATGGTAATTTTCTGTACAAACCTTCCATGGAAACATAGCTTCTCCATTCATTTCTTACAATAGCATGACCAAGTTACAGATATTTTCTGATGTAGATGAAATGCAAGTTATTATCATTATTGTCGTCACATATTGCTTCTCATGACTTAAGATGGTTCAGATTATAAACTGCTAGCATTTCGGCCATCTGTTGTTGCCTTATCTGCGTTAAGCTGCCTTCTGGAAGAGAATCTTCCATCAACAAGTGGTGCATGCCTCGCTCAATTGACCAGTTTCATTTCTGAAGAGCAAATGGTCAGTAATTCAATCATGTGTATTCGTCTGCGCGTTGTATTTCTTCTTCTTGTTCTTTCTTACTTAACTTTCTCCTATTTGTAGGAAAACATAAGCAAGTGCAAGAAGACAATGAATGAAAAACTAGTCGACCAATTGCAAAATTTAGCTGCTCCTCTGCACTCCTTCAGCTACCCATCAAGTCCAGTAACAGTATTAACTAGGGATCAGACTGAAATGTGTGACGACCAAGTTGATTTCATTACTCTATTTAGGCCTAGGGTGCCATGTTCCAACATCAATCTCAAATTAGCAGGCAGAAAAAGGGCAGCAGAAGAAGGGTGATGTATACACAATAAGCTTCGGAGACAGACTGGCGTCCATCAGGATCATCGTGATATGATTTGTTGTTGTACTGGCACCGTCCAATAGAAAGGTTGCTGAAAACCGTGTAAGGAATCGATCAATATAATTTTATGTGTCGGTTAAAAATAAAAATAAATTGAACATTTTTCAAGAATATCCCATGCAGGTTAAAATTTTGAATTAGCTAGCTGAAGGTTCTTTGATAAACTGAATTTTATGTGCTACAAACTTAAGTGTTGATTTTTGAACTGAAAAGTATTGGTGACTGAATTCACCTGAAAAATATGTTTGACCTATTTGGCAAATCAAAGCAGATGTCTGAAATTTGTCTCATTTTACAAATGTATACATTTACTAGAATTGTACAAAATTTCTGTACTTTGCATGTATTTATTGTGGCAACTTTGGAGGTTATTGTTTTGTTGGCGGTAATGGTGGTGGCAGCGAGAATGTTCTTGCAATTGGGGCGGTGGCTGAAGAGGGGGTGATGGTGCAAGGGAAGGCGGCAAAAAATAGAGATGGTGGCTCTAATATGGTTAAGATGGAGGTGGTAGTAGCGGCGGCACGAAGGTGGTAAGGATAATGGTATGCTGTGATGTGGTGGAGGTGGCAATGGTGGCATGATGATGGTAGTGGCTATTTTTACTTCCATATAATTTTCACAGACCATATAAGCACCATTTTCTAATCCTACGGTGGTCTATATACCAGAGAAATAACTGCCAAAATATGCATTTAGAAATCTCATACTTGTACACCCAAATGTCTAAATAAAAACAAAATTAGTGGTAACAGTCATAATAATAACATAGATTATATAACCTTTTCATATGGTTTTTCTACCACATTTTATCATTATAAATGAACTTTAGCATTACAGTTTTTAGTCTTTCCGCAAAATATGAAGAAACAAAATAGCCTATAGAACAATAGAATTAATAGTCTGAATAATTACCCTTATGTTGACATTTGTATCAGTAAAGGCTACTAATTAAGAAGAGACCAAAGAGATATAAAACAATAAAGATAAACTGAGAGATAGAATTATATATTTTTTACCAAGTGTAGTTTGAACTTGGATATGGAAAGAAAACTGCGCGTCACTTTTATGTATTGACTTGGATTGAGGGTGAATACCCTTAGACATAAATCCAGACTGAAAAATAATAGGTGAAGGGCAGTAAATATAAATCGACTTCATTTCAGAAGCAAGAACGATAGGCGCGTGACAAGAAAGTCACAACCAAACTGAGACTTTTCTTGCGTTTATATTATTCATTTTTCTTATTTTTCATTTTCTTCTCTTCAAATTTTATTTGTATTATTTTTTCAAAAAGTCTTTTGAAGAATAAGGGTACGAAGTAGAATCCTAGGCCCTAGGATTAGATGAATAGGGACAAACACTATCCTGATTGTCACGATAGGGAGGGAAATTACATGGAGCCTCTAGACAGAAGTACATGTATTAAATACTAATTACGCAATATACCGAGCGAACATAGACAGACCTACCCTGACCCTCGGGAGAGGGGATAACAAGGAGCCCTTAGACAGAATGTATGCAAACGAAATTGACAATGTAACCGACTGGGCAAATAAAGACAGAAACTATCCAAACTGTCATGAGAAGGGAATCTAGAGAAAAGATGCATGCAGACGAATACTGACCATGAAATATGCTAGATAAAACAAAGACATATGCTGTCATGAGTGCCTGTAATAGAGAACTGCGGAAGCCCCTGGGTTAAAGAACAGAGACAACTATTATCCTAATTGTCACTCTGTTAGGATAGGAGGACAAAGATGTATGCAAACGATACTGATCAATGTAATGGACTGGATGAACTAAGACAGGCATTATCCTGATCACTATCAGGAGAGGAAAATTACAAGGAGCCCCTAGACGAATACGGTTGTATAGACAGACAATATCTTGATTGTCATGAGAGGGAAATCATAGGAAGTTCCTAGACAAAATGCACACAAACAAAACTGACAATACAATGAGAGGGATGAAAACACACTTTTGATTGTCATGTTCATAGGGAGCCCCTAGATAATGATGCTGACAACTGTAACAAACTCGACGAGTTAAGATAGACATTATCATGACTGTCAAGAGAGGGAGATCATTGGGTGCCATCGACAAAAATGCATCCAGACGAAACTGACCATGTTAGAGACCGAGTAGATGAAAGATAGACACTATCACGGCTTTCGTGGAAGGGGAACGAAGAGAGCCCCTAGACAAAATTACATGCAGACGATGCTGACCACTCAATGGATTGGGTGAACGTAACACATAGACTATCATGATTGTCCTAAAAGGAGAATCAAAGGTAGTCCTTAGTCAAAATGCTTGTAGACAAAATTGACCGTGTAATGGACTAGGTAAACAAAAGATTGACACTATCACCACTGTCATGATAGGGGAACGACAAGGAGCCTCTAGACAAAAATGTATATGTAGACGCTGCTCACCATGCAAAGAATCGGGTGTTCAAAGGACAGACACTGTCATGACTGTGATGAGAGGAGAATCATAGAAAGCTCTTTAAAAAAAATAAATGCAGACGATGCTGACCATGCAATGGACTAGAGAAAGACAAAAGACCCTATCACGACTTCCCTGAGAGGGGAATCACAAGGGCCCAGAAATAAAAATACATGCAGACGATGCTGGCCACGCAATGGACCGGAAAAGATGTACACTATCATGAGTGTTATGAAAGGGAATCACAAAAGGCCCATAGGTAAAATGACAAAGATGAACCTAAGACACACAGAATATCCTTTGCAAGTGCGAGGCCCTATTTGGATTGCAAATTATTTTGATTGCTCAATATAATGAGTCAACCAATCACTTCAAATCATATTCCCTGCCAACAAAATAGTGGCATTTAGCAGAGACTTATGAACCCTAAAAGTTGTCGCAAATTATGCGGAAAGAAAGTGACACTAAATTTGTAAGGCAACGTCTATCTCCACACCAATATGCAGTTTCACAACATAATTTCGTCTCCAAAAGTGCATTAAGCACTAAACATAAACTTATAGCGACGAACAAAAGTCAATGAAATTGACTTACATTATCTAATCATAGACATTCCTAATTAACTTACTCTTTGGGCTCTATTGGAAGCCACTTGCATAGCATGGCAAAGGTGGGAGCCTCCTCTATTACGTTCGTGGTAATCTTGTTATTCACATACGTTGCCAAATATTTCTTAACACTTCACTTTTTAGCTTTATTGCACAAGTTTCTTATTTACATCCGTAACGTTTTGTTTCATCTCCTTAAGTGTATTATGATTAATGTTCAGCTGCACACAAAACCCTAAGAATCAGTAACAGCGAGGGTGTGCCCTTGAGTGCCGCCCCCGTCCCCCTCACTCAACCACCCCCTAACCACACATACACACAAACCTTAAATCAAAACAAAAGGAAAGACAAGATAAAAAGGAGAGCGATAAACTCTCCTTTCCTCGAAGCGAGAAGCAATTGACGGTGTTAGTGGAGTAAAGCAGAGAGTGTAGAGTACGGCACAGCAACGTAGTAGCCGCCTAGGCAAGGCGAAGGCGGTGGCAGTGAAAGAGAGAAAGGAAAGAGGGACTTTGGGTTTGAATCAAACAATGTCGCTAAAGATGGATACCGACATTTTTTTACTTAAAAATACAAAATTTCATCACACTAATAATTCAGCGACAAGGAATCATTCCGTTGCTAGATTGCTGTTGCCTTTTTCCTCGCTAAAACATCTTGTGACGGAAGATTCTGCCACTGTTCTAATGCGGGTTTCAGATGTTATCGTGTGCTTTTAGCAACAGAATTTTGACCATTGAGCCTAATTATATATGTTGCTAAAATCTTATTTTCTTGTGATCAAAGGAGTTTGGCGCTCGTCGAGTTGGTAAGTAGAGGGATGCGTTTGTGGTTTAATAATTTTGCCAATTATGTTTTTAAAAATTAGTCCAAATCTGGAAAAAGGGCTAAGAAAAAAAAGGAAAGAACAAACTTTGGCTCCTACCCAGTTGTAAAAATTTTCCTCCAACCCCGTGTATAGTGACAATTAATAGTCGCAAAATGTTTCTAATGACTTTTCTTCTAATACTTTCAACGACAATTATTAGCAATACTATTTTTGCATCATTAAATAAAAGTTACTAAAAATATTTAGAGACGATTGATTGTCGCTATATAGTGGGTCGGAAGAAGATTTTTCTAACTAGAGTAGTAGGCAATTTTTTTCTAAAAGAAAAAGAAAAGAAAAAATCTCTCTTTGAGGAAAAACCCAACCGTCTTTTTCATCCGTCCTCCGCCACCATTACTAGTTTCCTCCGGTACTGTGGTGGCGCAATAGCGAAGGATTGCTTTTTCTTTGTTCCAATTTTTATGTTTTGTCTCACGTTGGTTGATTACCCTTGTGTTTGGTGTCTTGAGACGAAGGGTTGTGATGAAGGACGCCGAATCTGTTGCCTGAGGTGCGGGTGGTTGCTCGACGGCTCAGGATCGTGGTATGTTGTACAGGTGGGCTGGGACGGTTATGTGCTGCTGCTGGAAAGCGCTGTATTTTGGCGTGGTGGTGCCATGGGTAGGAGAAGGTAGAAGAGTCTGTTAGGAAGGGTTGTTTTCCTCCTAGGTTTGTCCCCCCCCAACCAAAACAACACCACCCCCAGTAGATCCCCCTCCCCCCTTCCTTTCCACAAAGGTTGGGTTGTTTGTGTTTTGGTGTTGCTGCTCTGCGTTGTTGGATGACGGTCAATGAACGGCTTCTTAGGGCTCTAGATGGTGGGAAGATCGGCGGGTGTGTTTGGGTAGGGCGTTA
Organism: Escallonia herrerae; assembly: GCA_033070095.1. Taxonomy (NCBI): domain Eukaryota; kingdom Viridiplantae; phylum Streptophyta; class Magnoliopsida; order Escalloniales; family Escalloniaceae; genus Escallonia; species Escallonia herrerae. The sequence continues at coordinate 180,713 of JAVXUP010001643.1, read as the reverse complement.
GATTGTGCCATGGTGGAGCTCTGGTGTGGGTTTTCGTAGTGGTTTTCTTTTTCGGCATGAGATTTTGCATTAACACACTCAGCTACGTGAGGTTTTATTTAAAGATTATAATCCATTTACTCAAGGTTTAATATCTTGCCGCAATTTGCCCTTCCCAGATTAGCAACATTCCTATTTTATTCTGATCGGCCCAGATTGCTCTTATAGAACCTTACGTTTACCGATTGTTCCCCTTAGAAATTTCATACTTCAGTATTCTATTGAGGCTCCTTTGGTGGTCGTCGTGGTAGTGATGTTTTTAGAAAGGACAATTAATGGTCGTAGCAAATCAAGTTCCTTTGCTGCTCATTCCTGGTACACCTGATGGCGAGATTATTATTGGATTCTTGTTGATTGGAGTAACAAGTGGTGTCCCCTGGTGTCTGGCATCAAAATTTGCTCTACGAGCTTGGGTTCGTGGTCAAAGATGAGGCTATGTATATATGTACACACACACCCACAGAGACGCGCACACATGATGGTACTTGGATCCACCAAGGTCTACCTCAATGTTATTTTTCACGCAGTTAGCATAGTTGTTTGTTAGGAAACATGGAAATAGTGGTGACGACTTCAAAAGGATTTCAGTTAATTTGCTATGGGGGTTGTGGAAGGTCGGTTGGATAACATGGCGCAAAATTTGTTCAGTCTTTGAATTATCTTGTTCTTGTTACTGCTTCCCGCAGATTGTTAATACAATCTTCTCACTACTAAGCAAAAATAGAAGAGGCCTGCCCGGCAGTACATTTCACTGTCCACTTTATTCTTCAAGCAAAAGTCTTTCTAGGCCTTTCTATGTGCTTTTAACTCCATGACATCTAGGCATCCATCTTATTTTAAACGACTTGACAATGACCCTCAAGACTTTTTGAACTCTTCGTTCTTGCAGATATTCTTCGAGCAATTCTTCATGCAGTTCGCGTTTGCTAGTTCATCTGCAATATCGATGTGGTCGTTAGTATATACACCATCGGTAAAAGTATCATTTCTCTCTAAAAATTAAGCAACGAGACTATTCCAAACTGCTCAAATAAAAAACAAGTCTCGACACAAACAAGAATCTAATAGGTATAGAGACAAACGAATTACCTGTGCTAAACTTAGCACATCGATGTATATAACAACCAAGGTTACAGTAGTCAAGCCCACGTGAAGCGGCAGGCAAAGCGGAGTTCCACTTATAACACTGATTTTGGCAAAGGGAGGGACATGAAGGATTGCCGTTACAATGCTTAAAGCATTCCCATAAACATTTTAGATCAACTCCAAGTGCTGTTGCAGGACAGGCCATGGCCATTATCATCGCCATTGACATCGCAACTACCAGAAGGTTACTTTTCCTCCCCATGTTTTTGAATCTCACTTTTCTTTTGATATTAATCTCCCTAACCAAGAATGACCCACAGCAGCATCCTTGAGGGCATTTATATAGGTGAGCTGCGTCAAAAGCAATTCAGGAAGCAATGAGGGTGGACTAGTATTAGTGCGTATCGGTGTACAAGCTGGGATTAAGGGGGTCTCGTAGATTTCTTCAACCAAAGTAGAGTTTACAGATGAGAATAGAGAGGTCTTAGCAGATTATAATGCTAAGCTTTTGAATCTTCCACCAAGGCAAAGTTCAGAGATAGAGAATCGAAAGGTCTTAACAAATTACATAACTAAGTATTAAATCGCGATAATCTAGTACCTAGAGTAACTATGACAATGGAGCTATGTAATTCTAAGCAAAAATAATGACATATTCTAGGTAAATGGAGAAATATTCCAGAGAGTGGACCACAATGCTTCCTCCAAAAAAATTCTACGCGTAACTTTCTCAGAATTTAGAGGAAAAAAAATTATTAATGTCGATTCTTCGGAGTATAAAGAACTTTTGACCTCCTTTATTCTTGATAAAGAGTCAATTTAAAATCTTTTTGTGTCATCTTTATATATCCATTTTTTTTGTATTGTAACTTTGAAATTATTATTATCTTATTAATTCTTGTTTTAACCTTTCCTTTTTTTTTTGGGTATGAAATTCAAGATTTGAAACTCTTCATAAATCACTAACAAAAAAAATGGAAGTGTGAAACTTGATATCTCATTCATCCTAGTCCAAACTTTCCTTATCATCTTAGAATTTTGACCTTTGACTTTTTGGCTCAATTAATCCTTGGTGTCGATTCATGGAATTTTTGTGATATATTCAGAACATGAAATTCTACGTACGAATTTATGATCTCTATAATCCTGGTCAAACTATTCGAATTCTTAAGTCCTTTCTCATATGTTCACATTATTTTAAATTTAAAGGTTTGGTACGGCATCACTAATCAGCCTTTGGATAATCTTTTGATATCATTCCTAAGATATCTCAACAAGTATTCAAATACTATCAATAATTTATTATTTCTCTTCTTATTTATTTTTTTCAAAAACTGAGAGTTTTTAAAGAAATAGGAAACTTATATGCCTACTAAACTCACCTATGATATAATTTGAAAACAGCTCAGGTACTCCTATCATTTTTCGTCCTAAAAATTGCTCATAATCCTGTGACAGTTTTGTGTGTTATTTTCTTCTTGACGATGGTACAGAGAGCAATATGCCGATCGCTATGGCATGGAGACAAATATAAAAACAGATCTAACTTTTTATGAAGCCATTTAGTTTGTGAGAATAGTTGGTGTACACGATTTATAGGGATGTAGGTTATGGTTATGGCGGTTTGGATTTGTATTCACAAGTGACTTTTCTCTCTTAGGCTTTGATAAATATTCATTGGTTGTAGGGAGATTTGAGCTGCAGTCGAATTAGGGTGGCTGAAGGGGTTTGTTGTGGATGAAATTCGGAACTTGATTTGTGAATAGACCTGCATAACAAAGAGACAACATCGGTGACTCGCCGGAAGAATTTCCTGCGGGAAATCTCCGATACTTAAGTCAGAGTAAACTCAACAGTGTAAACTCTAGTTGGAAGTCACTTACCACCCATCCCCTTTCTTCCTTCCTTTTATATGGCTCCCTACCTTGTGGGTAGTTATTTCCCATTGATTTTGGGGTTACCAGATTCATGGGAGGTTATTTCTACTAATGGGCAATAAATACTACTAAGTGGAGAATTATTACCATAATGGTGGGCGGTTAAGGCTTTCCACTTTCCCCCCATTAGTGGTTTTGACAGTTTTGGTGCCACGAGATGGTGCCACGTGCCACCATCTTGTGGGTAGCATTTTTCTTCTACATCAGGGTTCATGACTGTTATTATCAATGGCGAGTGTAAACATGAAGCTAGGGTTGTTTTTACCATTGAAGCTAAGGCACTACAAGAAAAGAGGCCTTTTGCGACGGATTTTCAGCGACGGAAGTTATTCCGTCGCTAAATCATCTTTCACCGACAGAAAGTATCGTCGGTAAAACTTCCGTAGTTAAATACTATTAGCGTCGGAATCAGACGTCGCAAAGTTTTTAGCGACTGAATTTTGTCGACGGTCTTTTAGCTACGGAAGTTCCGTCGCTAAAACTTTTTTAGAATTTTTTTTATTTCCAAGGGTTTAATAAAATACTTTTAGCAACGGCATAACTCCGTCGCTAAAACGTCCGTCAGTAAAAGTGCGACCTTCACCTACGGACTTGTAGTGACGGATTCATTCCGTCGCTAAAAGTATTTAATAAATCCCCCCGATCTGGTTTTCTTTCTCCCCGTTTCTCTCTTCGAATAATTTGAGTTCTCACCGCCGGCGATCCCACGGTGCCCGACCTCCACTGCCCCGTTCTCATCTCCACTGTGCCCCACTGCCGGAAACACCTCATCCTCCCCCGCCGTGCCACCAAGCCTCCACTGCCGCCGCACCACCAACACCGCCGCCGAGCCTCACTCCGGCGAAGCACAAACCGACGGACGGCCTCACGGTGACCTCTGCACCAGCAGCACCGGTCTGAGTTCTGAAGACCTCCGTCCTCCGGTCACTCCACCAGTCCACCGGGCTAACAGGCCACAAGCTCCCAAATCCCAATCTTCTTCGATCTTCACCACCGGTGGAGCAATCGGCGACAAAGGTATGTTCCGATTCACATTAATCCTACCATTATAATTGCTATGCAATTTGATAACTCTTACCTTTTGCTGAGATCATAATAATTTTCTCAATAAAGATACATCTGTGTTGGCCCTATTATGGGTGAGTTTTTTTTATTGGTGTTAGTGTTGTGGTGGACATTGGTTCCAACTGGAGCCATTAGATTCCTGGTCGGAGCTGGTGATGATGTTGTAATCTTATGCTTTTTGGCCTGTAGTTGCTTAGTATTAGCCTATAGCTTTTATGGTTTTTGACATTGGTTTCAACTAGAGCCATTAGATTCCTATGTCATTGGTTCTCTTTTGTAATCATGTTACTAGTAATTACAAATACATAGTAGTTAAGTGGACTTGAAATGTGGTTTGTTTTGAATTCTGTTGGATTTGGTTTCTTTTAATCTTCATTTTCTTAAGGGGGTATATTGGAAGGTAAATGTTCATTTCAGGTTTGCTCTTTTAAGATAAGATAGAGAGATTTAGGGGCAAAACTAGAAATGAAATGCCTAGAAACATTATTAAACATCTTAGACTTTTATGTTAGAGAGATATACCTCATATATATGTTCTGCGTTTGTCAAGATGCCAAGCTGAGAGAAAAGGAAGTACCTCAGGAGGTATTGCCTGATTCAAGATAAGGTAACAGTTCTGCCAAGTTCCATGCTGATGAGTGTGTCCACGTTGTCTGGCATTTAAAAAATAAATCAATGACTTCGGACGTGTCCGGAGGTGTCGGTACGTGTTGGTAGGTGTTGGACACGTGTCCGGAGGTGTTCGACATGTTTTTGGATGTGTCGATGAGGTGTCGACGTGTCGGTAGGTCACGGACACCGCGTCCGATCGACACTGACACCGAAATGTCACAATTTGGCTTTATACTGGTGGACACCTCTTCAAGAGGAGTCTGGCACCTTTTCAGGGGGTGATGGACACGGCGTCCGGCATTTAAAAAATAAATCAATGTCTTCAGACGTGTCTGGAGATGTCGGACACCATACCGACACCCTATATGAGGTATTGGGAATTGAGATTGTTGACTGTGCATTGAGAATTTGAGAATTGAGATTGTTAACGGAGGATATGGACCAATTGGATTGAGATATCTATGAATTAGTTGAATGGTTGATTGTTGAATTTAGGTTAATTAGGTTAACGCGACTTTTTTAGCATCCTTTAGAATCTCATCGTGGCTCCAGCATTGGCTATAATTAGCCCTAATTAGTCCCGATTAACCCTAATGAACCCAATTAACCCTAATTAGCTCTAACAAGCCTAATTAGTTTTAATTTACCCTAAGAACCCAATGAAAATTAAATCAGCTGTAATTACTCCAAATTGATCCTAATTAACACCAATCAGTCCAAATTAAACCCTAATTAGCCCTAATTACTCAATCTTGTAGACCCGTGATTAGATTAATTAAATCCTATACCCTAATACGTAACTAAACTCTGATTACGCGCCTAAGTAGTCGTAATTAAGCCTAATGACCCAATTAAGCCTAATTAGTCCTAATTATGACTAATCAACACTATTCTGCACAATTAAACCCTAATTAGCTCAAAATAACCCTAATTAGCTATAATTAGTCCAAGGTAGTCCTCATTAACACTAATTAGCCCTAACATAACCCAATTAATGCCTAATTAGGACTAATCAACACGACTCCGCACAATAAAATCCAGCTATTAGCTCAAAATAACCTTAATTACTCCTAATAAACCCTAATTAGCTATAATTAGCCCAAGGTAATCCTCATTAACACTAATTAGCCTAGAGATTGTTCAATTACTCGTTTTTTTTTATAAAACCTGCATTATTTATATTCGTTGTTGTTTTGTGAAGTCCATTGGCAACGAGATGGTTCAACTCGTTGGCAACGAATTCTATTTAAACTGGAATTGGTAACATATGTAACGATCTTTCTGTAGTTTTGATATTTCGGAAAGATTCTTTCATATATTATCAATTTCTGAATGCATGCATGCATAAAAACCCTTAGTTCCCGTTTAAAGGTACTCATTACAAAGTAATGCTTTGTAATGAGCCTTTGGATGTCCAGTTTGGATAATTTGAAAAAGTTACGTATTTATAAAACAGTGTTTCAACTCATGCTCTGTGTTCTATGTCATGGATATTTGGTACACGTTCTCACGTATTTCTTCGGGTGCATACAGATCTGGTGTTCGAACATCCGTCAAACCTTACAAGGCAAAGTTTCTCCGGGTGCATACAGATCTTGTACTCTTCTCCTCTCTCCTAACCAGCTGTATCCGGTTCCCAGTTTGTACATAATGAGTTTTTTTTATGATTAAGTTTACATATTTCTTTGTGTATTGATTATTGCGTGTTGTTGTTGAGGACTGATTATTGCGCGTGGTTGTTGATGATCGATTTTTTATTACAGGTTTGGGCATTAGAAAAATTAAAAAAATTATTTTAAAAAATTTTGACTTTTGGCGACGGATTATATCCGTCACTAAAAGTTTTTATTACTATTGTGTTTAGCGACGGATTATTCCGTCGCTAAATAAGACATTTCGCTAAAATTTTTATTCCGTCACTAATTTAACAAAAAATATTAAATTAAAATACTTAAAATATAATAGAGACGGATATTCCGTCGCTAATTAATAAATAAATTCGTCGCAAAAACTTAAATATAACACCACAGATTTGAAAATTCAGTCGCCAAACTATTAGTGACGGACTTTTATACGAGGGACTTTTGGCGACGGTAAATCCGTCGCTAAAATATTTAGCGACGGATTTTAGGCTTTTAGCGACGGATTTCTCCATCGCTAAAAGCCTTTTTTCTTGTAGTGAGGGGGATTATTTTTGTATGTGACTGAATATGCAACTTCCATTATTTTTCTTGGTTTATCTCTCAGATTTATGTTTGTTTCTCTAAGGGATAATTAGTTAACGACCCCTGTACTATACGCGATGTGTGATCCCCCCCCACACACACACACACACACACACACACACACACACTTACTCTTACGGTAATTAGGCACGTTAGATGGATCCCTTATATATGAACTGTGTGAAATGACCAAAATAACTTTATGTCTTTACCCTATTTTGGATAAATGTCATTCTTCCAACTCCTTTATCTCCCCTCTTTCATTTCCACCCGTATCTCCCACCTTGCCTGCCGACCACCCACCCGTATGCCCACCAGCACCACACAAAAGGTTCCCCCCCCAAGTGCACGTATACACAAACATGCTTAACACACCCATACCTATCCCCTGGTCCCAAAAAAAATGAAGAGAAGATAAAGAAAACGATAGAAATGCTGTCGTTGGCATCGCCGCTAGCCGACTGCCGCTGGCACCGCCACTAGCCAACTGCCGCACCAGCACCAAATTGGCGTTCTCACCACCGCGACATACATCTTCACCATTGCCCCACAGTTACTGCCCCACCGTCAATAAAAGGGCCTCCTTCACCTCCGCTGCTGAAATTGCAGTGCCTATCGCCTTTATCCACTCTACCATGTTAGCCATATTTATGACCAAATCCTCACTAACACATCTAGGGAACAGACGGCCAACGACAATTGCAAAGCAGATCTCACAACCAAGGGGAGTATGTGCAGAGTTGGAATGAGGGGGGATGAGGGGCTGGTCTTACGAGGGGAGTATGTGCGGGGTTCAAAGGAGAGGGGTAGGAGGGGTTCGGCTTACAGGGGGAGTGTGTGCGGCAGAGTTGGAAGGAAGGTGGGGGGTGGTGGAGGTCTGACAGGAGGAGTAAAGACGAGGGAAGAGAAGGGCAAAAATGTCATTTAAAAAATAGTCAGTCAACGCGTTTGTTGACCACGCAGTGTTAAAATTGTTGTTTTCCGTCTACCGTGCCCAATTTTCGTGAGTGTCGAGGGGTGGGAGAGGGGTAGGGGGTTTAGAGCTTAAATTTGAAGAGGAGGGAAAATCACACATCATGTACAATACATAGGGTAATTAGCTAATTACTCCTTTCTCTAATTGACGTTACTAATGCACTTTGAGCAAAGAACTTTAGGGGGTTCCCTGAGTTTCTTTCAATAAGCATTGCAGAAGTAATTTCTACTACACAATGGAAAAATACCCTAAAACAAAGTGTATGATCAGTATAATGTGGTTTCTAAAGGTTCCATCAGCTTAATAAATTTTTGAAGAGAGTTGGTAGTTTTTTTGTTACGTTTGCACATTTGTGCAATTTTCTATTCATGTGCTGTAGGTAAGTGTATGTGAATCCTTGCATTATGGGGAGTTTCTTTCAATAAGCATTTGATGGATGTTTGTATTTGCTCAACAATATTGTTTTCTCAATACATTAGTTGGAACCACCAACATTTGTTCTTAATTTTTACTTAATGGTAAAGCCTCGCCCATAGCTGTGGATGGTGTTTTTAGTTCCCTAAATTTGTGATGGATGAGCTTTGTATATGAAGTTTTGATTGTTGGTGTCACGACCCGAAACCACGGGCAGGCCTGCGAGCTAGGCACGTGACCGGCCGCAGACCTAATGAACTCCAACCAAGGGCTCTGCCAGGCCTTACTATAATCTGTATACAAAATTTCTATAACAAAGTAATTTAAATCTTTATCCTTAATAATATTTCTAAAGTCACGCTTACAATTTCTCAGTAAATCTCCAATGACATTCTTTATTTAACAACTAACATAGATTATCCGGTGAAGATCTAAGCTTCAAAAATCTCAAATTACAAATCCAGTACTAGCATACCACCTAAGGATTTTTTAAATAATCTAAGAGGACTACGTCGTCTACCATAATCCTCGTGGCCTTCATCAGTTCGGTTCCATCTAGATCATTGCCTGAAAAATATTTAAAAGAATGAGCTTGGGGCCCAGTAAGTACACATACCATATCCCTAAAATAGGTTTTGGGATTCATAAAAACATGCCAAGGTTTTCTTTAAAACTGATAAATATTTTCACAAGAGATATTATACATATATCTACTTTATGAAAACAATTCATCAAAGATTCACAGTAACTAAGTATGACATCAAGAAGGCTCATTAACAACTATCACAGTTCATCATAACATGGGTATGCTGCGGTCAGCATACGTTCTCCCCTGACTAGGGCCCACAATCCCTACTCCACCAGGGATAAATATTATTCGGTCAGGGTATGCGCCCCCCGACTAGGGCCCACAATCCCTCCTTCGTCCGGGATACATATTGGTGTGGAAGTAAGGGCGCACCACAAGCAACAGTACTGTGCATCAACGTATCGTCCCGTTGACCAGGACCCAACAATCCAACTTTCTCCCGTGGATATGGGGCGCAACAACCAAGCCAGAATACCGTCTCACTCAACATATATGAGCCAACTTTAAAACACTCCTCATAGAAAACATTCCATGGCATTTTTGTTGTATTTTATCATCAAACAATTTACACAAAAGCAATAGCGTGCAAAAGGCTTTAAACTTTTAATTGAACAATTCATTTGTACATATACGTAGACGGAAAATAGGGTATACGGAGGAATATGGCATGAGTACTTACCTTGCTCAGTAATTGGTTCTTGAGCTTGATCAACAGTCGTTCCTATCTCTTGACTACCGAAACCTAAATAACAAACCACAAGGATGTCATTAATTACCACTCGAGCACGCCTAGGTATTACGTTTCTCTTGAGTGAGCGAAGTTTACCAAACCGCCCCTCGACTTTTATAAAATTACCTATTCGCCCCCGATGCCCAACGTACCATTATCCACCTAGATATAACTTAAAAGAGTCTTTTTAAACCACTAATGGGTTTTTTGGACAAGAACGGTCGTCTCGGGAATTTTTCGCTCGGAATCCTATGTTGCTCCTAAAATTGAGCACTAATGACCTTGTTTTCAAAAATACATCAAACGGCGCTGGAATGCCACGGAATTTTAGACACTGAAGTATGTCAGTACTTTTACGTCACTATAAAATTCTAGGCTAAAACTAATTTTGTTTACTATGTTAAATAATTCAAAACCCTGTTTTGGAAATAAAATCGTTCGAGACATTTTCCATGTCGAGAAAAATCTGAGAAAATTTCACGTCGAAGGTTTCCCAAAATTAAGGGGAGTTTTTATTTTATATTTTGCCCAAATCTGATAAAAAACGGCCTTTAAAAATAGTTTAGTAAACTCTTGTAATAGTAGTGCGTTACGAGCCGATCGAGCGTTACGCTGCTAACGGTGCTAAAAATAGCAAATGACTTTAAAATTTTCAAAACTTTAGAAACTACCTTATCTTAGCTATATAAGATTATTGTAGGAGTTACGAAATTTAATAATCTAATTTACTATTCTAAAATTCACCGAAATCTCTTTTACGAATAAAATTAGTTAGCACGCTTCCCGAGCTCGGAAAAATCTAAACTTTTTACTGTGTAGATTTTGCAAAAATAATATAAGTTACTGTATTGAGTTTTGTCCAAATAAGTTCCTAGATATATAAAAAATTTAAGAAAGGAACTGTTTTAAATATATTTCCGTTTCGACACTTTTAAGCTCAAATCTTGAACTTCCAACTTTTCCTTCTCTCCCTCTCTGCGCAGACCATTCTCCCCACACCAATACACACCCACGCAGCCACCTTCAGCCCCCACTCACATATACAATGGTAACTCACTAACACACACACACACACACAACTCACCTAGTTATACACTAAACATATTTTCATATACTTGACCTATATAGCAGCCTGTACCACTCTCTTCCTCCACTTTACTTCCACAAAACCCATGCATACGGATCACACATATATATACACTAATAGACCCATTGATCTATGTACTTACCTTGCCTTCATCTTTCTTGCCCATCTAGACAACACATGGTTTCCCTTTCTCTTTCTTTTCTCTTCATCATCCTTACCCATTTATATAACTCATAAACCTTACCACTACCCCCCAAAACTCACACAAACCCAATATCCAATTTCCTCAACCTTTATCACAGCTACTGTCCCACGGCAGTAGCATGTCTCCTCCTGCCAAAACCCAATCTCACAACCCACTTCTCCCATTACATGGGTCTACACCATGGTAGCTTCACTTACCTGTTTACACACACACACACACACACACACACACACACACACATATATGGCTGCCCAAGGCATCCTCACGTCAGCTTCTCTTTCGAACTTGTACCATTAAAATGCACCCATAAACATCCATATTACAACACCACTGCTGTTGTACCAAGAGCGCTACACGCTCACGCACACATCGCACGCAACACACATAACTCATATGTATATACTAATTCTTCTTCAACACACAATGCACATCTCTTGCCTTCACTCTCCAACAGGCCTTTCCATAGCTACTGCCTCACGGCAGTAGCCTCATTCTCTTGCTCAATTTATTCATGGCACACCCACCCACTCACATATGCTGCCCACACACTACACACTAAACTCTAAAACCCACAACATATACTCACAAACACCACCCATATCCACATGGCTGTGACTTGCCGTTACCCTTTGTCCTATGAGCATATCTGCGCAAATACACGCTAACGCACGCACCCATTAAACACGCGCACACACAGCGGCTGTAGCTACTATTAGCCTCCCCCCCTCGACCATGCGGTCTCATATTTTCAAGCATTTGGGACAGTTATGCATAACGGCAGCCAACATGGCTCTGTTGGTTGCTTGTCCAATCATGCGGCACACACCCGCAAGATTTCCCTTCACGCATACTCTTATTTCAAGCGACAGATTGCACAACTCACGCACCGAGACACGCTTACATGATCTAGACGCATTAAAATTATCATAATAAGGTGAAGAAGCTTACCCAAATCTGTCGAAATACTTCGGCAATTCTCTGGCCTCTTCTCTGTCTGTCACCCGCTCTCTACTGTATATTTAACAGATGAAGAGAAGTCTTGGCGGCTGACCTAATTTTAGGTTATATGTGTATATATATAGCACTAGGTTGATATGTTACCAAAATTCCCCTAGCTATTTTAAGTTTTACCACCTACTTTTCATTATTGTAAACGGGTCCAAATATATGGTTTACTATAGTTTAGGTGTTAGAAAAATTTTGATGGTCTTGTTAGATAACCCGGCTACCTAATTCGTCGCTAAGAGTATATCGATGCTAAAATTTTCGCCCGCTAAAAGTTGTTAAGAAAATACATTGATGTTAAGTAAAATTATTCTCAGTATAAGTCGCTAATTAAAATGCTGATGTTAAGTTAAAGTATCGTTGCTAACTATAAAAATGTCGCTAAAGATTCAAAGGAACGTCACTAATAGAAATTGTCGCTAAAGTAATAATAACCGGCTAATCCTAAGTTCGGGATATTACAGTTGGTCACTATAAGTGGACCTTTGCACTCGATATTGTCGTAATTTTTTCCTATAAGGCTTCAAGTTTGGTGAATATGAAATCCAGTGCGTAGTACAGCTTAACCCTAGTTTCCTCCTAAAAGACAAAATGTCGAGAAAGCAATAACAAATGTATTTCTCTTACCCTTGTATTACCAGAATCACCACTTGATTTCGGAGACCATTAAATATCTTGAGCTCTAATGCGGTCAAAGTTCAACCTTAAGTGTTATTGAACATTTACCTTCATACCTCTATGGGGGCAAGATATTGCTCCGCAGACCTAGATTTTACACATTAGGTGAATTCACATAATGCCCCTCTGCCGCCTTTACCATCTCACTAAACCATAATAAAGTGAAGGGTTAATTACATTCAACCCCATAAGATTTTGCATTAACACACTAGCTACATGAGGATTTAGACTTTACAATACATGCACTATAGGTTTAATACCTTGTCGCACTATGCTCTTTGTAGCTTGGCAACATTCATATTTTATCTTGATCAGCCCAGATTGCATGCCTTCACAGAGCCTTAAGTTTACCCATTTATGCCCTTGAAACTTTCATATTTTCATATTTAATTGAGGCTCCTTTGGTGGCAGTCGTGGTATTGATGTTGTTATAAGAAGGAAAACTAATGGTCGCGACAGATATACTGCATATACATTTAAACACATAGCCACCCATACACAAATACACACCTACTTCTACACACACCCTATACGCGTGCGCACACACACACACACACACACTAAACACGCACTCGCTCTCAAATGGGTCGGTCAAGAAGAGAAGAAGTACAAGAACAATAGCCAATTCAATCGTATTCGTGATGATGGTGGGTGATAGTGGGGGGAGGGGGCAGACCACCGTGTGCGGGTGGGTGTTCTATGCGTGTGCACGTGCAGGGTGATAGGGGATGATGGATGCATGGGCATCTAGAGTGGTGTGTGGTTGTGGGTGATGAAAGGATGGTGGTTGGGGGTTATTACACTACCTTGTGGCTGTGTGAGTTTTTATGAGTGTGCAAACGGGGTGTGTTTTTAGTGGGTGATATTTTTTTTTTTTGGGAAGGGGGGGGGGGGGTGGAATGCATGTTGTGAGTGGGTGAGTGTTTCTATATATGTATATGCTAGGTGATAGAGGATATGGGATAGAAAGCGGTGCAGTAGGAGGGGGGGGGGATAGTGGGTGGCCACTCCACTGTGTATGGATGGTTGTTTTGTGTGTTGCGCGTGCAGACAGGGTGGTCGGGGTTTTGGTGAAGGGCGGTTGTTTTTTTTTTTTTTATGTGGGTGGGTGGGGGATGAAAAAAGTCAGAAAATGGTTCGTGTTTGAAATTGGTTTGGAATTAGTTAGGATATTTAACGAAGTCTGCTACAGACTATCCAATGTGCACAATTTCTAAGAGTAGAGGTAGGTTTATTTCAACTTTTTTAATAATCGGGGACCAAACCACACAACGATCTGATTATAGGGGGCTAAAGTGCATTTTTCTCTTTTGGAAAAGCAAGTATGTCTTCTTTGCATGTAATTGATGTAAATTGTGTTTGTAAATAGCTAAGCTTAGGACGACAATTGGACATGCACTCCGGCAGATATCCATCCTTCCTCTCTCCTATAAGAGCATATATTTTTTCAATACGATGGGCGGCTTTGTTTTTTGTTTTTTTCCTTTTTCCCAAAACCCATATCAAATACGGGGTGAGTATAGTTTTAAGTGTATCCGCCCCGCTATTCGACCCGACCCCACCCGCTACACTTTAAATCCTAATAATAATTTAAGCACAACCATCAATCTCTCCCTATATAAACTTAAACCCTAGCCCTCTCATCTTTCTCACCATTTTCTCTTTTTCTTCATAAGTCGTCTCACCCCCATCCATGTCCTTAACAACTGTAACTCTCTCTTTCTCCTCATGTGTTTGTGAAATTTACATAATGAACCATTGTTGTGCTCTAGTACCAGTGGACAGGGAAAAAAAATCATGTGTCCACTAGGGATCCTGCGGACACATAGCTAATGCACACACGTGTGCTTTTATTCATGTAAAATTTGTGTTATTTTCAATTTTCATCCAATAAAAGGTCCAAATTGTGATTATATAGAATAGGAATAATTAGTGAATTTGGAGTGATTGACATGAACGCGACAATAGTAGGGGCAGTGGTCCTGCTGTACTACGTGTCTAGCCGGAGGCAATCCGATTAAAGGTGAAAGGGACGATACTGACTCTACTGATCTACAGTCACAATGTGGGTCAGATTTGGTCTAGGTCGGATTACTTGAAAGCTCATCGGATTGGGGATGGCAGGGCGGGGTGAGATGAAGTCAGATTTGGTGTGGCAGATTGGGTGCAGATATCATGAAACGCATATCCGACCCGCCTCATTGTCATCCCTCGCTAATCTAATCCCCAATAGTTTGTCACTTTTGAGAAATAAAGCCCTAATCTTTCAAACTAAGCATTTAAAGCCCTAACATTTTTAGTTTTGACAATTAAACTCAAAATCAGTTAATGATAACAATTTTGCTGACAGATGTAAAATTGAGTCATTTTTTAAGAGGGTAACTTAAACAATTAGACTAAACAAAGTATATTATGCAATTATTTAAAAGAATGTTTTCTCCCTCTAATTAATTTCTCTCTGCCACCACCGCCATCTTCACCCATAATCACCATCATAAACCACCACTATCACTACTACTTAACCCTTGCGCTTTCTACATTACTTCCTTGCACAAATTCCAAAGCGGATATGCTTTCGTCCAACCACCACCTCTAACAACTGATCTGCTTCCTCCAGCCACCAAAACCACCACCGTCGTCTCCACCTACCAAACTCATCACCGTTGTCTGTACGTTGCTGGATCACCACCCTAGATCGTCGAAATGATTACCACCCCAAACCACCCTGTCATTATCCATGCCCACAACCACCATATGCCCGCCACACCTATCATCAACATAATTTTGTGACCGAGGATTCTACCATTGTGGTAATGCGGGTTTTTGGTATTATTGCGTATTTTTAGAGACAAAATTTTTGCGATGGAGTATAATTATGTCGCTAAAACATTATTTTCTTGTGATCAAAGGGGTTTGGATCCAGGTGGTTTAGGTGGTGTTGGCTCTTGTTGAGTTGGTAATTGGAGGGCCGCGTTTGTGGTTTAAGAATTTTGCTAGGGGCAGGGTTGGTTTTGTCATAGCAGGGTTTAGTGGCTTTTAGTTATATTTTCACTTGATCGATATGCAGGCACTGACCACTTGTATTAACCGAGGGACCAAATTTTGGAAAGTGTTTATTTATTTTTAAATTATGAGTAATGGTACTTAAATATTTACAAAAATGTCACTATATTGTAACATTAATGTATTAGGGCTTATTTTATTGCGTTTTTTACTTTTTGTGCCACCAACCTTCATAGTCGTTGTCTTTCTCGTTTCTTTTTTCATCTTTCTTTTTTAAAATTTTAAATTTCAAATCTCCAGATTACTAGGAAACATGTACAGATCAATATTAGTTTTTTTTAGTTTAAGTTCTTATAGTATGTTATCTTATATATGTGACTGTTGCCCTCATACAATAAATAATTATATTAGTAATACATATACAAACAATAAGAGTTAAGCTTTTCTGACGCAAGATTAGTCATTTATTGTTAACTAACCTTGTCAAGTTAAATCACTATAAATAGTGAAATTACATGGTTAATAGTTAAATTGAGTAATCTATTTTTCATTTAACGCATTCAATAATAATGCAAGTTCTTTTATGTTAGCAATCAATATTCTTTTATGAATTTTCCGTCTTCCTATTTAGATTTTTTGAGTCCGCCTTTGTCAATATGACTCTGCAATTGAGGCTCTTTAGATGTGCAGTGATGTTAGGGGGATGGACAACCAGTCGCCGTAGCAAATCAAGTTCCTTCGCTTCCCATTCTCTATGTGCTCAAGCTCCTGTATGAGAGTATCATGCGCCACTGTTGGTATTTTTTTTTCTTTTTCCTTGGAGTAACCCATGAGGTCTTCTTCTTGTGGCTACAAAATTTCCGCGCTTTGTAAGCTTGCATCCATGGTAAAATTAAAGTGGGACTATTTTATTGCTTCTCTTCAATTGTTATAGTGTTTTTATTAGCACAAATATCAATTTATTATGTTTTCTCTTTGGATCCACAAAGGCATGCCTGATTTTATTTTTCAGGTCAGTTAGCAGAGATGTTTCATTAGGATGTTCAAATAGCTGAAACAAATTCAAAAGTGCTAACATTAGTTTTCGATGGGGGTTCCCAAAAGACGGTTAAATGTTGCTTTATGGGGTTCACTGTCAATTAGCAGAAGCTTCAAATAAATCTGGAGTATTTTGATGGATGAGTATAGATTTCTCTATTTGCTCAACAATATTCTTTTCCATACATTAGTTAGACCGCCAACAGATTTTGTAATTTTTACTGAATGGTAAAGCCTTGCCGATAGTGGTGGATGGTGCTTTAGTTCCCTACGTTTGTATGGAATGAGAAGTTTTGATTGCTGGTCACTATAACTGGACCTTTATGCATGATATTGTCGTATTTGTCTTTAACTACGTTTCAAGTTTGGTTAATACAAAATCCAGTGCGTTGGACGGGTTAATACTAATTCTCCCCTAAAAGATGAATAAATAAAGAAGGCAATTACAAATTACCCTTGTATTGCCATAGCAGTCACCACTTGGCTTTGGGGACCATTAAATATTGAGCTCTAATGTTGTCAAAGTTCAACCATCAAGTGTAACGGGGGCGAGCATTGCTCCACAGACAGGATTTTGACGCTATCCATCCAGCACATTAGGTGAATTCACACAATGGCCCTCAGCCACCTTTACGTTCTTTCCAAACTGTAATAAGGTTAAGGGTTAATTACATTCAACCCGCATAAGATTTTGCATTAACACACTCAGTTACGTTAGGTTTTGAAGATTATAATCCATACACTCTAGGTTTAATATCTTGTTCAACTCTGCCCTTCCCAGCTTGGTAACATTCATATTTTATCTAATCACCCCAGATTGCTCTTGTAGAAACTTAAGTTTACCGATTGTCCTCCTTAAAACTTTCACGCTTCAGGATTTCGCGCTCTTGATGGTGGTCCTGGTACGTAGTGATGTTGTTAGGAAGGACAACTGATGGTCGTATTAAGTAAAGTTCCTTTGCTACTCATTCTTGATGCACCTTATGGTTGACGCTCACACTCCCGTACTAGAGTATCAATGGAGTCTTGTTGATTGGAGTAACAAGTGGTGTGCCCTGGTGCTGGCTTCAAAATTTGCTCTACAAAGCTTGGGTTTGTGGTCAAAGATGAGGCTATGTTACTACTTCTCTTTAATTGTTGTAATGTCTGTATATATGTGTAGACAAGCGCGCGCACTCATAATGCTATTTGGATCCAACAAGGTATATTCCAATGTTATTCTTCATGTCAGTTAGCATAGTTGTTTGTTAGGATAGATGAAATAGTCGTGACGACTTCAAAAGGATTTCAGTTAATTTGCTAAGGGGTTTGTGAAAAGTGGGTTAGATCGGATGGTGCATAATTTGTCCAGTCTTTGAATTATCCTGTTCTTGTAACTGATTGGCTCTGATTTAATATAATCTTTTCACTAATAAACAAAAATAAAAGGGGCCAGCTCGACAATATATTTCATTATCCACTTTATTTTTCAGGGTTATACGCATCTATATGCAAAGTCTTTCCAGGCCCTTTTATGTAATTTAAGAACATGAGATCTAGGCACCCATCTTATTATCGTAGACTTGACAATGATGCTCAAGACTTTTTGAACTCGTCGTTCTTGCAAAATTTCTTCGAGCAGTTCTTCATGCAGTTCGCCTTTGCTACTTCATCTGCAATATCGATGTGGTTGTTAGAATATACACAATCGGTAAAAGTATTATTTCTCTGTGAAAGTAAAGCCAAAGTGTCGCGACAGAATATTCAAAACTGCTCAAATCAAAAACAAGTTTTCAACAAAAAACAAGAATCTAATAGGTACAGAAACAAACGAATTACCTGTGCTAAACTTAGCACATCGATGAATGTAACAACCAAGTTCACAGCGGTGAAGCGCCCGCGAAGCAGGCAAGGCGTTGATCCACTTATAGCACATATCGTTGCAAAGGGTGTAACATGCACCATTGCCTTTACACTGCTTATAGCAATTCCATAAACATTTTAAATCAGCTCCAAATGCTGCTCTTGCAGGCCAAACCATGGCCATTATCATCACCATTGACATCGTAAATACCAGAAGCTTACTATTCCGCCCCATGTTTCGAATCTCACTTTTCTTTTGGTGTTGATCTCCCTGACCAAGAATGACCCAAAGCAGCAACCTTGCGGGCATTTATATAGGTGAGTTGCGTTAAAAGCAACTAGAATGTCAGTGTGTATTGGTATATAAGCTGTTATTATGGGAGTCTAGTAGATTCTTCTAATAAAGCAGAGCTTAAAGATGAGAATAGAAAGGTCATAGCAGATTACATAGCTGAACTTTTGAATCTTCCACGAAAGCAAAGTTTAAAGATAGAGAATCGAAAGGTCTTAGTAGATTGCATAACTAAGCATTAAACTGCGAAAATCTAGTACGTAGAGTAACTATGACAATGGAGCTATGTAATTCTAAGCAAAAATGTGATGGAATTACATATCTTAGGTAAATGGAAAAATCCTGGGTGTGGACCGCAATGCTTCCCTCCAAAAAAATCCTACTAGTAACTTTCTCTGAATTTTGGAGAAATTTTTTTTTTAATGTAAATTCTTTCGAGTATAAAGAAATTTTAACCTCCTTTATTCTTATTAATAGTCAATTTAAAATCTCATGCAAAAGAACCTTTGACCTCCTTTATTCTGAATAATAATCAATCTAAAATCTTGTCCGTCATCTTTATATATCTCAGAATTTTTTTGTAAAGTAACTTTTAACATCCCATTAATTCCTGTTTTAACATTTCTCTCTCTCTCTCTCTTTGCATGAAGTTCAAGATTTAAAACGCTTTACAATTAGTAACAAGAAAATTGGAAGTGTGAAATTTGCAATCTCGTTTACTAAATTTCCAAACTTTTCTTTATGATGAATATCATCTTTGCATTTTGACGTTTGACTTTTTTTGCCTCAAGTAATCCTTGATGTCAATTTTTGAAAATTTTGTGATATATTCAGAACCTAAAAGATTACTGTACACACAAATTAATGATCTCTGTAATCCTGATCAAACTGTTTAAGTTCTCAAGTCCTTTCTTATTTATTCACCTTACCTAAACTTAAAAGTTGGGTACCACATCTCTAATCAACCTTGGGACAATCCTTTGATATCATTCCTAAGATATCTCAACAAATGCTCAATATTGTCGTAATTTTTTCTGTAAGGCTTCAAGTTGATGAATCCCGTTAGTAAAATGGGTCCTATAGAAAGTCAGTAAATATGAGATCCAGTGCGTAGTACGGGTTAACACTAGTTCTCCCCTGAAAGACAATGAATCGAGAAGGCAATTGCAAATGTATTTTTCCTTACCCTTGTATTACAGAAATCACCACTTGACTTATGAGACTATTATTTATTGAGCTCTAATGTGGTCAAAGTTCAACCATCAAGTGCTTAATAACATTTAGTTCTACAGGGGCGAGATATTGCTCCACAGACTTAGATTCTACGTATCAGGTGAATTCACATAATGCCCCTCAGCCACCTTTACCATCTCTCCAAAACCTAATAAAGTGAAGGGTTAATTATATTCAACCCCATAAGATTTTCCGTTAACACACTCAGCTATGTGTGTTCTTAGAGATTAGAATCCCTCCATTCTAGGTTTAGTACCTTGTCGCACTCTACCTTTCCCAGCTTGGCAACATTCATGTTTTATCCTGATCAACCCAGATTGCCCTTCTAGAACCGTAACTTTATCGATTTATGCTCTAAGAACTTTCATATTTTTATATTCTGTTGAGGCTCCTTTGATGGCTGCCGTGATAATGATATTGTTAGGAAAGACAACCGATGGTCGTGACAGACACAGTGCACGCACATTCAAACACACCCACCTAGCACAAACTCATATCCACTCCCACGCACACCCACTAAGCACACTACTAGTCTCAAATGATCGGTCAAGAAGGAGAAGAAGTAGAAGAACAATAGCTAATTCATGCATTCATGATAGTGGTGGGTGATGGGTAGGGGGGAGGGCGGCGCACCATCGTGTGTGGGTAAGTGTTTTGTGTGTGTACGTGTGTGTGTGTGCAGGCTAACGGGGGATAAGGATGCACGGGCATTTGGTGTAATGTGTAGTTGCGGTGATCAGAGGATGGTGGGTAGGATTGGGTATACCACCTTATGGGGCTATGTGTGTTCCTGTGAGTGTGCAGACGGAGTTTGTTGTTAGTAGGTGATGTGGGCATGTTGTGAGTGGGTGAGTATTTCTCTGTATATTGGTAGGTGATAGAGGATAGGGAGCGGTCTGATTTGGGGGGGAGGAAAGGGGGATGATGGGGTTGCACTTCAACATATACGGTTGGTTGTTTTGTGTTTGTTTATGTGCAACAGGGTGATTAGGGCTGTGTTGGGGGTGGGGCTGTAAATGAACCGAGTTGTTCACGAACAGCTCGTGGTTCGTTCTTTTATTAGCTCATTCATGTTCGTTCATGTAATAAGTAAACCGAACATGAACACAATTTTATGGCTCGTTTATTAAACGAGCCGAGCTTGAACATAATGATGTTTGTTTATTAATGTTCGTGAACGAGAAGACTCGTTTATTTAATGAGCCGAACACGAGCCGAGTCTTATAAATGAACATCGTTCGTTTATACTTATTAAAAAATACATTATATCTTATCCTCACCAAATATCTGTGTATTGAGACGTGCGTTGGGACGTGGATGCATTTGGATCACTTATCCTCACCAAACTCATTTCCTTTCCTTCTCATCAACTCATCAGAGACCAGACATAAGTCAAAAACACCAGTGCGCCGTGCCCCCTCTCTCATCAGTACATCACCGGCCTGACCACACCCCACGCCCCCGGCCAGACCACTGCTCACGCCACGGCCAAACCACTGCTCAGATCACGGCCCCAGATCACGGCCCCAGTTCACGGCTCAGATCACGGCCAGACCACTGCTCAGATCACGGCCAGACCAATGCTCCGATACTCTCAGATACTCGAAACAATGCCCCCTGTCTCTCATCACACAAGAACAGTGCTGGCCAGACCACCGCCCACACCGCCGGCTAGATTACCGCCAAGTCAGGCCACAGGCCCACAAACGGTAGGTGCTCGCCTGCTCCTCCACACAAGCCACGTCGTCTGATCTCTGAAGCCTCTCTGATTGCCAGCATCTCATTCACATACAAGCTAATTAGAGCTTATTGTTCTAAAGTGATCAGATTAAATCTCTTTCTCTGGTATGTTTTCAACTCCCTGAAGTAAAGGAAGTAAATAAGTAGGAGTTCTACTCTTTCTTTAGCTGGTCATGGGCATGGATTCTAATAGAAAAAATATATATACTTTATCACATATTCACATTAATCATGTATATAACAAAACTACTGGAATTGGCTTGTTATGTTAGAGCTGGGTTGTGTCAATGACAAGTTGGGCAGACTGTAAGAATTGGCTTGTTACGTTAGAGCTTAGAAGGTTAGTAATAGATGTGAGATTCTTAAAAAGAATAAAATCAGAAAGTTGGTTAAGACTTAAGAATGCACAGCTATAAATTAACTCTTTTTGCCATTGAAGGTATTCATCAGCCAAAAAATACATTGGAAAGATGCAAATTAAGTATGAAAAAATGGTGCAAATTTCTTCCAGCACCTGCAAAGTTTCTACAGAAAGAAAAGGGTGTTTGAAAAGCTAACATTTGCGGTGAGCAACATCATGTGGTGCAAAAGGCCTACTTGCTGCAAAAACCTAACTCAGTATATGAACAGTAGCTATTAGAAAACAACACAGCCTTATCTTCATTTTCAGCATACCACCAAGGAAAATGTCAATCTTAGAGAGATAGAAAGAAGTAGAGAGAATGGGAGAGACTGGAGTTCTGAGACTGTAATGTGACCTTACATGTATGTAAAGTGCTGCAATCTAAGCAAATGGAATGTAGTCTATGTATAATATGCATATATGTAAAGAGTCACCTTACTTTGTCAAGGTTTTAAATGTAAACAGCATCCTAGTACAAAGAAAATAATGCTAGCAACCAATTTAATAAAAACATTATTTTGGAGGGAATTGGGCAGAGCCTTATTCTAAAAAAAGAAAGTACAGTAGAAAATAGGAATCTTCCATTTCAAGCTCAGTTTTCTTGTAAAGATGATTAGTTAAATGCACTACTATTTTGGTGAGTTTAATTCCTTACGTCAATGACCATTTTTTCTTTGCCCAAGTTTGAGTTGTAGAGTAATTTATCTAGAATTTTTGTTATAGATATGTCTAGTGAAGAGATAGAATTATCATCAACTTCTTCTATATCTGATAACTCATCACGACCATGTTTAATTTTGTCTATAATTATGGTGTTAACCCGGTTAACTTTTACTTCTACTTATGAGTGAACCTGTTGGGGAGGCTATTGGTGAAGTAGAAGTTAACACCATGTTTAAAAGGAAGGAAATAAAGAAAACTTCTTCGGTGCGGGACTTCTTTGTTGATGTGACACTAGCAAATGGTACAAAAAAAGTTAAGTGTAAGCTTTGCAATGCTATCCTCAACAGGACAAAAGGTGGTACTACAACTCAGCTTCTAAGACATCGAGACACCTACTGTCCTAAGCGTGGAGTAGCTGCTAATCAATCTGTGATAAATGTCGAGCTTGGAAAGATAGAGTATGAAGTCAGCAAAAAGGACTTCAAGTAAAATCATGCTAAGGTTAGGGAGGTTGCTGCCCAAATGATTCTTGTCCACGAGTACCTATTTAGCATGATGGAGCATGAATTCTTTAATCGATTCATGAGGACAGCCACCCCCTACTATGAAAGTATTTCGCGAGCAACTGCAAAGAGTGATGTAATGGCCACCTATGAGAGAGAGAAAAAGAGCTCGAGGGCAACTTTCCTAAGTGTTAGCAAAGTTAGCCTTACTTCAGATTTTTGGAAGTCCGGCCAAAAGATTGGGTACATGGTTCTTACAGTACATTTCATTGATTCCGATTGGAAATTACAAAAGAAAATATTAAACTTCTGTGATGTGCCACCTCCTCACACTGGCCTAGTAATATGTGAAGCCATTACTAAGTGTTTAGATGATTGGGGAATTGGCAACAAGGTGTCAACTGTGACTTTTGATAATGTAACCAATAATGATGCAGCGATCAAGTACTTGAAAGAAGATATCTCACTGAAAAGAAGTATTTTCTTTGCTGGGAAGATATTTCATGTGCGGTGTTGTGCGCATATCATAAATCTAATGGTGCAAGACGGGCTTAGTGAGGTCAAGCATGTGATTGAAAATGTTCGTGAGAGCGTGAAGTACATTAATGCTGCGGAATCTCAAATTATCATGTTCAGTGACATTGCAAAATCACTAGAATTGCCTCAAAAGAAACTCATTTTAGATGTGGCCACACGTTGGAACTCAACACATTCTATGTTGGCTGCAGCACTAGAGTTTAGGCAAGTGTTTCCTCGGTTTTCAGCTCGTGACGCAAATTATTTATGGTTGCCTGAAGTAGAAGAAGTGTGCAAGTTCTTAGAGATCTTTCAAGAAGTCACTGACAGCATATCGGGGACCAAGTACCCTACTGCAAATATGTTTCTTCCCGAGGTGTGAAAGATCAAGGAAGCCTTAAATGAGAAGAGCAGAGAGGAAAACATTTACATGCGTGCTATGGCGATGAAAATGAAGGAAAAGTTTGATAAATACTGGGGTGAATGCAATCAGTTGATGGCCATTGCTGCTGTTCTGGACCCAAGGTATGTCTTTTCTCTACATTTCTCCCCCTCATCACAGCATATAATGAATACTTTTCACTTTTTCAGCCTTAATATATGCATATAAATTAGTCTTCACTTGCTGAAATGCTGGGTCCAGTGAGAGAGAGAGAGTTGCCCTCTTCATGCATCCTGATAGTTTGTTCTTTATTGTTTTATATTCTTTCCATTTTCACTTGGAGTGGGTCTAAGTAAGCAGATTAAAGACCTCAGCTCTTATGGAAAGAGCTTGTTGAGGGTTGATGTTCTTAGAATTTGCAGCAATATATATGTGTTCCTTAAAGTTGAGGAATCTGATTCATTTACATACATAGGCAGCTATGGACATTACATTGATTGTTGGTTAATTTTGTGTACTTTTTGGTGAATCTAAGTAGTGTTTTACATGGCAGTGGGTCTAAGTAAGCAAATTTAAGACCTCAGCTCTTATGGAAAGAGCTTGTTGAGGGTTGATGTTCTTAGAATTTGCAGCAATATATGTGTTCCTTAGAGTTGACGAAACTGATTCATTTACATGCATAGGCAGCTTCGGACATTACATTGATTGTTGGTTAATTTTGTCTACTTTCCGGTGAATCTTAGTACTGCTTTACATGGTACTGCTTTACATGTGTTGTTGAGGGTTGATGTTCTCAGAATTTGCAGCAATACATGTGTTCCTTAGAGTTGAAGAATCTGATTCATTTACATGCATAGGCAGATACCATGGCTAGCTACTAGAGAGAATAGCATGAATGAGCTTCAAGTGAACAGTTAGCAAAAATCTAAGTACTGCTTTACAGTTAGCGTGAATGAGCCCTATCATATACTCTTTTGTTGATAATTGTTGGTTAATTTTTCATTAAGGACATTACATTGATTGTTGGTTGATTTTGTCTACTTTTTGGTGAATCTAAGTACTGCTTTACTTAGTTCTTTACTAGGTACAAAATGACATTCATTAAATTTTGTTTTCCTAAGATCTACAATGAGGTTGAGTCGAAAAAGAACATTGAGTTGGTGTCAGGTTCCCTACTTGAGGTGTATAAGGAATATGTCTTGAATCATGCTTTGCATTGCTCGAGTGTAACTAAGGAAATGAATATTGTGGGAGGTTCTATTAATAGTACTACTACCTACAAAGCTAAAGGGAAGACATAATATGATCTTTATTTGAGGAACATGGAAAATGTGATGCCTATTAAGTCTGACTTGGAAACATACCTTGAAGAAGGAGTGTACATTTGTGAGGTGAATTATGAGTCTCAGTTTGATGTTATTGGGTGGTGGAAAGCGAACAATCTTAAGTATAAAATATTGTCAAAGATGGCGGTTGATATACTTTCAATTCCAATAACCACAGTTGCTTCGGAGGCTGCCTTTCGCACCGGTGGTAGGGTTATAGACCCCTATCGTGCATCATTATCGATAAAGACTGTGGAAGCTTTGATATGTGGAGGAGATTGGATACGTTCCTTATACGGTGTAAAGGAAGTATACATTGTACGTTATTCATTTATTTATACTTTTACTATAGTTAACAACGTTATTTCATTGTATCCAAGTATAGTATATACAATGTTTCTTGCTAACTTTTGTCGTTTTTTTATTTTATTTTGTAGCACATAACCGAGGAAGTAAAAAAGATTGAACTGTTTCAGTAGTAGTTTATGTATTAAAGGTATTGATTCGGTCCATTGAGTAACGTCACATTTGAATATTATTTATCTTTATGAAGTTAAATAGTGTGTGATTATTTTTTGTTTGAACTCATAAATCTTCTATCGGTTATGCAGGACAAAATAGAGGAGGAGACTGCAAATTTTGTTGTGATTGCATGGGAGATACCTCTGTCTAGATTGTTTTTGGGAGTTTAGCCACATCTTTTGTACAAGCATTTTGTATGACCTTTAATTTGCTACTTTGAATTTTGTAAACTTGTAATTAAGGTATTAGCATACTTCACATCCCAGTAGCATCAAGTCAATTAGTACATATATAGAAAATTGTTTAAACTCCTAATTGTTGGTTTTGTTTTTTGCAGGACGAAAGCTGCACTTTTTTTGTGGACTGCATGCTTGATACGCTATTTGGACTGTGCATTGGAAGTATAACTGCATATTTTGTACATGATTAGCTACGTCTTTTGTACAAGGCATTATTTTGTAAACTCTTGTCTAATGCAGTTGTTGTAATCCGTAATTAGCATTATATGTGTGACTACACTAATGAATGTATGGAAGAACATAATCGTTAATGATCGTATAAAGTTCGTGACAGGTTTCCAGGTTGTCTCTTAGCTAATTTAGTTTGTAACAATAAATTAATACGAACACAACCACGAACTCAAGCTCGAGCTCGGTTCGTGAAGCTTAAACGAACGAGCCGAGTCGAGTTCAATCTTTCGATTATTTTCACGAACCGAACATGAACACAAAATTATATATGCCTAACGAACACGAGCCGAGCTCAAACACAAGTTTAGAATAAACGAACGAGTTCGAACATGGCCATGTTCGGCTCGAACTCGGTTCGTATACAGCCCTAGTTGGGGGGGTGTTGTGGTTCTCTCTATGTAGGTGGGCGGGGGGACGAAAAACGTTAGAAAATAGTTTTGGTTTGAAAATTTTGTGGGGACAGATAAGACATTTTAATGGATCTGTTATAACCTATCCAATGTGCACAGTTTTCGATATTAGATGTAGGTTTAGTACTCCATCCGTTACACATTATTTGATCAACATTTTTTTTGCACGCCAAATTAATGATTTAAGTAATATATTGTGTGTTTCTCATTTTATCATTTAGAGAGTGGAGGGGAAGAAAGTAATGAGTTAGTGGAGTGTTAAATGTGGAGAGAGAAATGAACAAAAAATTGAAAGAAAGTGGGACAGAAGAGAGAAAATAAATTGATGGAGATTCAAATGTGTAGAGAGAAAAATAGAATAAAAAAAGTGTAAAAAAAGATAAACATGTAAAGGTACCTACAAAATTTTTCTTATTTTGGAAATGAGCAATTTTTGTGGGACGGCCCAAAAAATAGAGTTGATAAAATCATGTGGGATCCAGTCCTTCCAGTACAGGCGTGGCTCAAAGAATAGGCCCTTCACAAGAACGCCGATCTTCGTCCTCGCCTGATTCTCCAGGATCCTGCTAAAGAAGTAAATAAATAAATTAATACAGTTCAAATATAAATTAACACCCCAAAATTTTAAATATAAGGCATGAGGTGATATTTTTAGTACTTATAGGCCTTCCTGGGTGAGCATAACTCTCTGTTTACTCTGGGGGTCGATGCGTACCCCGCGTGTCGGACCACGGCCTCGTCGAGATCTTACAAAACACAGACATTAATACAGTTCAAATATACTTTAAATATAAGGCTAGCGAAAATGTACTAAACACTGTTATCAACTATACTTGAGGTAGAACCCACGGAAGATGGAGAGTGCACGCGCGTGTGGGATGAATCTGTGTCGGGCTGGGGCTAGAGCTGGGGCTGGGGCTGGGGCCCCATCTACTGTCCGCGATCACTCTGTGCCTCGTCATCAGTAGGCAATGACGAGGTGGGACCCACCAGGGAAGAAGCAACTCGACATCCAGCCTGACCACGAATAGCCTGTATCCTATCCATATTTGACTTCATATAGATAAATTGAACCATCTCGTTGCCAATGGACTTCTCAAAACAACAACTAATATAAAGAAGGAAGGGTTTCTAAACAACGAGTAGTTGAACCATCTCGGAGCAATATGGAGTAATTATGGGATGTACAAGGGCTAATTAGGGCTAACTGGGTTATTAGGGTTAATTACGAGTATTAATTATAGCTAATTAGGGTTGATTAGGACTAATTAGGGTTATTTAGTCATAATTAGGGTTTAATTGTGCTGAGTAGTGCTGTTTAGTCCTAATTAGTGCTAATTAGGCTTAATTGGGTTATGTCAGGGCTAATTAATGTTAATGAGGGCTAGTTTCGGATAATTATAGCTAATTAGGGTTGATTAGGACTAATTAGGGTTATTTAGTCCTAATTAGGGTTTAATTGTGCCGATTAGTGCTGATTAGTCCTAATTAGGGCTAATTAAGCTTAATTGGGTTATGTCAGGGCTAATTAATGTTAATGAGGGCTAGTTACGGATAATTATAGCTAATTAGGGTTGATTAGGACTAATTAGGGTTATTTAGTCCTAATTAGGGTTTAATTGTGCCGAGTAGTGCTGATTAGTCCTAATTAGGGCCAATTAGGCTTAATTGGGTTATGTCAGGGCTAATTAATGTTAATGAGGGCTAGTTTCAGATAATTATAGCTAATTAGGGTTGATTAGGATTGATTAGGGTTATTTAGTCCTAATTAGGATTTAATTGTGCACCGAGTAGTGTTGATTAGTGCTAACTAGCGCTAAAAATGTCACATTAACATAACTAACCTAAATTTAATGCACATTCAACAATTTCAATTCCGACACCTCATATAGGGTGTCGATATGGTGTCCGATACGTATCTGATACCTCCGGACACGTGTCTGACACATACCGACACGTGTCCAACGCCTCCGAACACGTGTCCGACGCCCACCGACACGCACCTCCAGACACATTGGCATACGTTAATTTATTTTTTAAATGTCGGACACGTCGATCAGACGTGGTGTCCGTGTCTGCGCTAACTAACAGGTATCTCAATCCAATTGGGTCCCATCCTCCGTCAACAATCTCAATTCTCAATTCTGGAATGCTCAATGCAATAAAAATTAACAAAAATCACACATTCAATCCAATTGGGTCCCATCCTCCTTCAATAATCTCAATATCTCAAATGCTCAATGCACAATTAACAATCTAAAAACATCAATTAACAACCTAAAATCATTAATTAATAATCGCAATTACTTCAAATGCACAGCTAATAACCTAAAATCATCAATTAACAACCTAAAATCACAGATCAATAATCACAATTCTCAAATGCACAATTAACAACCTAAAATTATCAAACAAATTATCAATGTTCAAATGGGAAAAAATTGTTCAAAATGCACATATCCAATGCGCTTGAATTATTTCAATTTAGGGTTCGATTGTATTAGGGCATTCAATTTAGGGTTCAATTACAGAAATTTAGGGTTCAATTAGGGGGTTCTATTAATTCAATTTAGGGTTCGGTTGATTTGGGGCATTCAATTTAGGGTTCAATTAGGGAGTTCAATTATTTCAATTTAGGGTTCGGTTGGATCAGGGCATTCAATTAGTTTAATTTAGGGTTCAATTCGATTAGGACATCCAATTTAGGATTTAATTATGGTTCAATTACTTCAATTTAGGATTCAATTAGGGGGTTCTATTAGTTCAATTTAGGGTTCGATTGATTTGAGGCATTCAATTTAGGGTTCAATTAGTTCAATTTATGTATATGGGTATGTTTGCACCCGCTGAGTTAATTATGCTATGTTTAGTATAGTATGAATTAGTTGGTAATGATGGAAGATCAGATTATGTTTCCCAGTTCTGACTGAGCATCTTCGTCCAAGATTCAGGGTTTAGGGTTTAGGTATATGGGTATGTTTGCATAGTTTACGTATTATTCCTTTTTCTGGTGCAGAAATGGGGGTATGTGCATGTACGACGAGGCAGCCCTGCATTAGATTGATATGATTGACCAGACAACACTTGGCCACCGGTTTATTAAAGCCGAGTTCAATATCACTCCAAGAATTGGTTGGCAAATCGATCCCTTTGGACATTCTGCAGTGCAGGCGTACCTATTGGGGGCAGAGGTATGGCCTCTCTCCATTAAGGTCACAAAGTGACTCTTAATTCATCTAGGATTTCAAAAAGGCAGGGTTCTAAGAGTCTTGAGGTTATCTGGTGGGGTTCTAAGAGTCTTGGTTCATCTGCACATGTTGGTCTTTTTTGTATCTTTTACATCTGTATAGCACCGGTATACCCATAAACTTAGGTTTGTAGGTACTTAGTTACAATTTTTTTCATGAATTGTTTGCAGATTTTTGCTGGTGCTTTCCCTGAGGCTTATGAACCTTCAAATGGTTTCTATTTTGAAGTTAACGACGATTCACCCATTGTCCAGGTAACTACTTGAGGAAAGCAACAAAATGTTGAGGGGCTCGATTTTTTTTCCTAAACATCACTCATGAAACCAAATGAATGACAACATTTGTTTTTGAATTGAAGGATGACATCAACCTATTTGACTACAATGTCCAAGACCGTGTTCATGATTTTGTAGATGCTGCTTTAGCACAGGTCAGCTGAGTGTACTTGCTCACTTTTCTCAAGCCTTAGAAAACGCATGAGTAATAGTAAAGGTGGTGTCTATGCCATATGTATCATCTGCGATACATTTAGGGAAGTACTTTAGCTAGTTGTTAGTTCTTTATGAACCATTGTTCTAAGACAACAACCAAAAATTTAGATCTAAATGGAATGCAATGTGGGACTATGAATTGGAGTTTCAAGCAAAGAAATTGAACAAACATCTATCTGCAAGAACAGGCCCTATGGAACATGTAAATGAGGTTTGGGGGTGTATTAGAGTAGTAACACTAAAGCACTCTTACCATCCAAAATATCACTAACCAATCAAACCATATCAAACAATCTCATTAACGTACACCCTAATCAGAGATCCCCTTCTCGATTAACCATATCAAACAATCTCATTAACCATATCAAACAAAAAGCTTTGTAGGCTGATTAGCTAGTTTGAAACTTACCAAAGTTGGCCGGAGCTCAAAGATCTAGGCAGACTACGCTAGGTCGATCTGGTCGTTGAAGACTGGCAGTGACGGCCGCCGGAGGTGGCGCGACGTCTGGGGGAAGATAGGGGTGTCGTTGGGGCTGGGTTGCCATAGAGGGGGTCGCCGGAGGTGGGTTACCGTAGAGGGGGTCGTCGGAGGTGAGAACGCCGGTGGGTGAGAGAGAGAGAGAGAAAAAAACGGGAGAAAGAAAAGAAAGAAAGCAGATCTCGGAATTAAGGACAGACCTATAGGGACGAAATAATTCCGTCGCTAATTATCCGTCGGTAAACTTTCTAAAACTATTTAGCGACGGTTTTTTCGTCGTTAAAAGTCTGTTGGCAAATTCTTTTACAGACGGAATGGTCCGTCGCTAAACTTTTTTAACGACGGATTTATGCGGACGGTAAATACCGTCGCTGAATCAGGCTTTTAGCGACAGAATACCTTCCGTCGCTAAAAGTCCATCGCTAAAGCCATCTTTTCTTGTAGTGAGACCGTAGATGAAGTTCCAATTGCAGATTCCAATCCAAGCCCTACCTAGGCAGTTTTCAAGCCCTAGCCTCTTCCGAGGTCTGTATTTAAACAACAGAGAACTAGAACACACAATAGTTTAAGAATTAGGTGGGCTAAAATGCATTTATGCCTTTTGGAGCAAGTGCGTCTACTTTGCATGTAATTGATGTCACTTGTGTTTCTAAATGGCTAAGTTGCACATAAACCCTATAATTTGTCAATTTTGAGAAATAAAGCCCTATCCTTTCAAACTAAGCATTTAAAGCTCTTACATTTTATGTTTTGGCAAACTTAAATTTAGTTAATGACAACAATTTTGTTGACGGGGGGGGGGGGGGGGGGTAGTGTGTCAATCGGGTGACTTTTTCAAAGGGCAACTTACCCAAACAATTGAACTAAACAAACTATACCATTTAATTGCTTAAAAGAATATTTTTTTCCCTCTAATTTCTTTCTCTTGATCATATTCTTTCCCTACCACCGCCATCTTCACCCATAATCACCAAAAACCACCACTATCACCTCCATCTCACCGCCACTCAGCCCTTGCGCTTTCTACATTACTTCCTTGTAAGAATTCCAAAGTCGATATGCTTCTGTCCAACCACCACATCTAACAATCGACATGCTTCCTCCAGTCACCAACACCACCACTGTTGTGTTGACCTACCAAACCCGTCAACATTGTTTGCACACTGCCCTATAACCACCGTAGACTGTCAAATTGATTACCACCCCAACCCATCGATGTGATCATTCATGCTAACAACCATCATAAGTCCTCGTAAGCACAATAACCATCACATCAGAGCCACAACCAACTGAAAAGACATATTTCCATTCCATTGAGACCGTTGCAACTACCATCGATAACAGATGCCAGCCATCTCTTAACCATTCTCTCCTGAATTCACTCCTTCACAGTGGAGGTATCACCAGCACGGTTAGAGGTGGTTCGAGTATATAAATCTTGTCGAGGATGAGCAATCCTTTCGCATTGTGGTGGCAAAGGAATTCATTATATTTCCATTTCGTTTTTCTTTTTTATGATAATTTTCTCTTATACAAAGCAAACCTTTATGAAAATCATTTTTTTACTATTATTGATGAAAAATATTACCTAGGTTGCAGGAAGATAATTAACAACTCTTCATGTAACACAAATTGTTACGAAATCACTCTAGATAAATATGTATAGAACACCATAACGAAACAAGAGAACACAAGCAAAACTGAGAGAACTCAAATCCACTTTGCACAAGTCAAATATATAATACTCCCTCACGTGTATCTCTCAATTTTTTTCCTACTCAAAGAAGGACTCTTCTCTCTTTTCTCTTGACCTTACACACAGTACAAGACAACTTACATATACTTGGAGAAAACAATGATTTTCTCTATATAAGCAATGCGGGACAAGATGTCTTATATACTAAGGGCTAAGTTATAACCTTCTTTGAGTTACCGATGTTAGGACATAAATACAAGACATATATCAAAAATCTCTACCTTGGCTTATATTAACAAACCACTCCTATAAGAAAAGTGTAATATGCCTTCAGTACCTTTGCCACGTACACCACCTTGCGTCCCCCTTAAAGGTAGGGATGCACTCCACCTCGAACTCAGCAAGAAAGAAGATAAATCAAGTTCAAGCAATGCTTTAACTTTTCTGTCGTGACTGTCTTCTTGAGCATATCAACTGCGTAGCGTCGATCCCTTGTCCAGTTGTAACACAATAATCGCCTTACACGTGCATCGGCCCCATCCTTGGACACCAATGAGATCATCCACTCCGGTTGGCCTTCTTTACCTGCCATCATCATCACCCCCACAATATGGATTGAGCGTGGCACTCGACTTCTCCATGAAGTCCATCCCAAGCATCACCCCAAGCTCATCCATGTCGATGATGTTAAAGTCGACCTTCCTTGTCCATCCGCTGATCCTCAAATCAACGTTCTTAATGACTCCCTTCGTCGGTCTCTCCTCGGCATTCATGGCCCTGAACTAACTCCCATCCTTAGTTGGTTTTAGCCCAAGCCACTCGGCAACCTTTGGACTCATGAAGTTGTGGGTAGCCCCGATTCCACAAGTGCTTCTTGAGTTTTCCCGGCAATGTCCACTGTTGCGTAGAGCAAGCTCGTCTTTTCTTGCTCTTCTTCCTCTGCACGAACACATTGACCATCTGCAATGCCCCCATGCGTGTCTCCCTGTCGCTGCTGGAAGAATCCACCTTACTGCCTTTGTACTTCTTGAGGAACGCAATCATCTTCCCTTGTGCAGGCAATACCTCCCGTAATGCAGACCTGCATAGTATAAGCATCCTCTTCTAGGCCCCACATGAGCCTTGTGGTCACGAGAGTCACCCCGCTTGTGACTTCCCCAGTGCTTCTTCTCCCCATTATGATGGCGGCGATGTCCCTCGACCCCACTCCTCTCATCATCGGTTGCCTTGGGCGAGCCATTCTTTGACCTATCGTCTCCCCCATCTTTGGCACGCTTGTGTCTTGGAGATCTTGGCCTCTCACCTTGCTTGAAGTCTTCCAACCTCTCGACAATCGCCACGGTGGAAGCCAATTCGTGAGGTTCCCTTCGGCGCAACTCTGTGGCAACCCATTGTTGCAACCTGTCAACGAAGAAGCATAGTCGATGCCTTTCACATCTCTGGTATTTTGAGATTCAAAGCCAAGTACTCCTTCACATACTCACAGATACTTTCCTTCTGCCTCAGCTATTGAAGGTTGATTTTTGCTATATCTTCGGTGCTCTTCGGATAGAACTGCCTTTTTAGTCACGTTTGAACTTCTCCCACATTTTGACGTCGCACCCATCTGTATAGCTACTCCTTCACCATAAGGCAGTTGTATTCATAACGTACGTGAGTGTCATCTGCACCTTATCCTCCTCCTCGTCGATGTCGAGGGCTTTGAAGTACCGCTCCAAGTGCCAAAAGAAGTTATTCACTTGCCTCGCCTTTCTTGCTCCATCGTACGATCTCGGCTTTGGCATTTTCTTTCGTCTTGGTTGCACCGCGATACACTCCTGCCTCGTAGCTCTTGTAAGCTCTCTCTTACAAGAAGCTAGTTCTTCTTGGGGCTCCACGACTTGCCCCTTGAGGTCCTTGCGCCATTGCACCTCCTGCTTGGTGAAATGGGTGACCCTCTCCTCGATCAAGTCATCTAGTTCCTCCGCGAACACAACGACTTTTTTCTCTAGCACGACTACTCAACTGTCTACTTCCAAGTCATCTAATCTATTGAAGATTAGCTCCACCTGACTTGCAATAGTACGCTGCAAGCACTCTCCAAGTGCCTCGAGCTCGCTCCTCATGCGTGCTTCGACATCCCCTATCGCACCGCTCAAATCGTTCACCCTGCTCTGCCACATGCCAAAATTCGTCTTCCCGAATTATCACAGGCATACTTCATGGTCGTGTTGTTCTACATATTTATCCTCTGAAATCAATTTCAATTTTGCCCAGAAAATAATCCTGGAATGCTCTTGATACTTGTTACGAAATCGCTCTAGATATATATGTATAGAACACAATAACCAAACAAAAGAACACAACAAAAATGAGAGAACTCAAATTCACTTTGCACAAGTTAGATTTACAACATTCGCTCACGTGTATCTCTCAATTGTTTTTCTACTCAAAGAATTCTTCTCTCTTTTCTCTTGACCTTACACACTATACAAGACAACTTACATATACTTGGAGAAAGCAGTAATCTTCTCTATATAACCATTGCGGGACAATATGTCTTATATACTAAGGGCCAAGTTGCAACCTTTTTTGAGTTACGATGTGAGACATAAATACAAGACATATATCAACAATAATTAATGGTCGTTTATTGTCTATAGTGGCTGTTTTTCTTAATATTTCGGACAACATATAAACATTAGAATTAACTGTACATAGAACCCATTCGTCGGAGTCGTGTCCGAGAAACAACCGAGCTTTTAGCAATCCTTTCAGGAGAAAGATCAATTCTTAGAAATTCTTCACAAAAATAAATTGGAAGAATACGCTAAAGATAAAAGAACAACAAGGATTATTAACGAAAAAAATTGCTTAATTTTACCCTTCTTCAACATCAAATTGTGAGTAAAAAATCAAATTAACAACCAGCTGAAATTGTTCACTGATCCTCCTCTTTGATTCCACATGCAGCCTTTTAGATGCCATCGAAAAACCCGAAGTCAAGATAGGTCAAATCCACCGATTAAAATACCAAATGGAAATTAAGTTTCAATTATGGTTTGATTGGAGGATTTCCAACTAAAGTCTATATATGGGATTTAAGTTTCCTCCCTCCTGCAATCGCAAATTTGCTCGAGTTTGTTTTACCCCATCTTTAAATGTAACAACAATTTTCCACCCCAACCTTTAAGAGACGGGAAATTGTTGCTAAAAAGTTTTGGTGACATTTTGATAACATTTTAGTGACACTTACATAGCTAGTGACATCAATTTTCTCACCAGAAGTGTTAGCCATGGAGGTAGTTGACAAAAGATGGCTAAAAAGTGTCACTAAATACGGAAAGTTGTGGAACATATATGATGTGTGGCAAATAGTGAGCCTTGTGGCTCATGGGTCCCAGCGGAGGTAGATAAAGTTTGGGGGAAGGAAAACAAGCAGTTGGCTACCAAAGGAAATGGCAACCTCATCAGCCATTCTATCTGCTCGTCTCCCAGCTGGAACTCCTACAAATCACCACCAGAATCAACAAATTTCCCTTCTCCTTAATTTCAACCGCAGTTGCAGAACCACCCAGAAGCGGGTCTCTTTCAGGGTTCAAGCTGCAAAGCTTCCTGCTGGTGTATGTCCCTCTTTTCCCTATCTTGCTAACTCTGTGTGCGAGTTTGTGTGTAAAGGGTGTTGGAATTTGCAGGTGGAACTGCCAAAAGTGGAGCCGAAGTTCAGCCCACCTTTTCTTGGGTTTACAACGACTGCTGAAGTATGGAACTCTAGAGCTTGCATGATTGGCCTTATCGGGACATTTATTGTGGAGCTGGTAACAGACCCTTTCCTATTTCAGTTTAGTTGCTTCAGCTTTTGCTTTGATACCATAGATGGAAATGAATGTAAGGCGTTTGTGCTCTGCTTTGTTTCTCAGATAATAAACAAGGGAATACTTCAGGTGATTGGGGTGGATATTGGCAAAGGCCTTGACCTCCCTCTCTGAGCATTGTGTATTCATCAGATTTCTGATCTCGTCGTCCTTTGTATTTTACCAATGTAACTGTGGACTATCCACTTTTTCACCCTGTAATCTAACAGTAAGGATTTATAGTCATTTCCTTTTGAGACCATTTTTTGCGTGTGTTCAGAAGACTAAATGAGAGCTTGCCAGAAAAATGGTTCATATTAATTTCCTTTTCTCAATTCAAACAAAGGTCTTCGTAAGAAGGGTTCAAAACAATCCATGTAAAAGCTGGACTATTTCTCATATTTATTGATGCTTTATTCGTACATACATGTGTACATGCTCGGCCGATCTTTAGTAGTTAGTACAGGATGTACAACACAAGGTTAACATCTCAAGAACAACAATACATTTATGGGCTTGTAAAATCTCGCTATTGGCAGAGCCGTGAAAAGGGAAACTACACAACCCTGCTAATTCTAGCATCTATAACGGGCACCACGGAAGAATTCTCAGATACTTCTAGTGCCTCAGCTAGTGAGAGTCGGTGGTTCCCCCATGCAGTCTCAGCCCAACTCTTCATCCTTTCTCCTTCGGCCTTCCTATTCTGCTGAAGACACAGTTTCTACATATCCACCTATACGAATAACCAACTGGATTAAGGTGATATTCTAAGAGGTCGAGCAAAAATCCAGAACTAATGGCATCCACAGAACCACTGCACTACAGTGCATGCATTACTCTGACATGCATGAGACTGCCATCAAGAACAACACAACTAAAGATCTAGAAGCAGGAATCTTATAGAAACATGAGAGCATTTCAACTGGTAAAATTCAGCCCCAAAGAGAGAATAAACCAGGACGCTAATCTAAGCTTTTATCTATTCGCAGACCTTGTGAACATATAACTATGTGCACGAGATAAATGATACGGGGTATATTAGTCAAGGTCAAGTTCATGCTGCTGCTGCTGCTGCTGCTTCATTTTCTTAACTCAATTTTGCTCAATAAAGATTTGATTAACCACTTGCAATGCAGCAAAGTTCTTCAATATTTTCACTCTTTTAATACGTCACCAACAAAAGGTGAAGAAAGCAAACGTCAAAGTTTGCCTCGTCGGTTGCGCGCGCACACACACACACTCTTGTAGATCATGACTACCTATGATGACAATCATGGCTGACAACGAGAATTTATAACTGCCAAGGCGCATTAATAAATGTTGCTCCATTGTGACCTGATAGTCACAGAGCGGGAATGGCCTCCCGAAAATTAAGGCGGGAATAAGGTTAAGCATTACTATAGGCATTTGGATCAAAATCATACCTCTTGCAAGGGCAACTATGTCCCTTCTATACGCCTTTTCTTCTATACCAGTGGAATCGAAAGGAGAAACCAGGTCTAAAATTTGTTTTCCAAGAGGAGCACTATATGATATGCTATATTCTGTATACCTTTGCTCTCCAGTGGAGGAGCTTTGAGTAGCTCTATTGCTCTTCTATAGAGTCCCTGTGGATAGTGTATTGAAGAAATGACACGGAAAGAGTGAACGATAGATAAACGACGAACTAGATAATCCGGTTCAAGTTGAGAAAATAAGTTACTAAATGCTGAAACCAAGATCTATAAGCAGGACCATAGAAAAGGCCGATTTGAAAAGAAACAATACGTCCAAAGCATTTATTGGAACTGCAACCACTCAATAACGAGTGTCAGGGCTAGATCCTTTAGAGAAGTTTACATGGCTAAAAGACGTGTCCAAGTATGACGGTATTGATGGCCATACAGACATGTCCGAGTGATACAGCCATAATTTGTAAAGCAAAGGCAAAAACAAACTTCTATAGATTCAGTAGTGCCCACCATGAATATGTAATCTTACCTCTTGGACCAAAAGTGAACTTGAACATTCGACCGTTGCTTTATGCCGAAACATGAGAGCTATGCAAGTCAAAACAACCCCAACCTTGGGATGACGGGAGCCTACACCAAAGGACATAAAATACCCAAAACTTACAGCATTCAGCAAGGCAAAACTATAATAACTGACCAAAATGTTCTTCTGCTCTCGTCAATGCCTGTGTTAGTATCTCCTCCGCATCAGCAAAGTTCCTGCAGAAACATATGTCAGCATTTAAAGTATG
Organism: Escallonia herrerae; assembly: GCA_033070095.1. Taxonomy (NCBI): domain Eukaryota; kingdom Viridiplantae; phylum Streptophyta; class Magnoliopsida; order Escalloniales; family Escalloniaceae; genus Escallonia; species Escallonia herrerae. The sequence goes on along the minus strand of JAVXUP010001643.1, from coordinate 141,735 downwards.
AGAGGGTCAACCCCACTCTCCTCCTTCTGTTCCCGACACCAACATAAGGTACAGCTACACCTTACCAATACCTTCAATCTTACCCCAAATGTGCCTCGAGCTGTCCTAAACCACAAGTAGCTGCCAACAGAACTTCTTTGGTAGTCATATTACAAGCTGCTAAGTTATATGGATCACTGAAATCATTGTTCTCGGATATCCCCTGAATCGCCTTCCTGTAATATTCCTTTGCCATTGACAACTTCCGAATGGCATGCAGGAATTGACCATGTGATAAAGCAACATTTCCTGTAAACACAATTGCAACATGTCATCGTCTTTGTCATCGGTTAAAATGTAAGAAGTATGAACTCACCAACGCGACATTTATCATCCTCGACTCCTTGAAACAACAAATCTGCTGAACAGGAGCAACTAAAGGATTAATTATTACGTTACAAGAAACCACAACTAGAGTTACAAAATATAATGGCTGAACAGCTCTTAGCCATACATGATTCAGGATCACCAAGGACAAGCTCAACTAGCTCCCTTATCGCCTTAATTCGAGCATCCAAAACACCAATGTCATGGGGACTATCAATTTCCAATTTGATAATATCCAAGAGTTGCAAGCATAAATCTGCATGCACTGATGCAGCATCATCCTACATAGTGAAAACATGAAATGTTTAAGAACCAAAAAAATTTTAAGTTCAAAATTGCCCAACATAGTATACCTGACACAGTTCTAAATGAAGCCCGGCAAGCGCTTCTGCAGCAGCAACTAGAATAAAAATAAAAAACATTTAATACTTAGATACGAACACAATAAGAGATGCTTTTGCACACTCCACACCCATCCTTTTGCTGAAAGAATAATATAATGTCATTAACCGCACTTCATAGGACAAATGAGGGGTAAGGAACATCTCAATAGGGTGTGGATCTGTTCACAATATGAAATTCATGAGGAGAGCTGAATGATTAATGTATCACAAGATTTTACCTTTAACGGCTACGGAAGATATGCTTAAGTCTTTAATTCTCTGGAGTTTGTCAATAGCTCCATCAAAGTTTTCTCTAAGGAAAAAAAAACCACCTTTGAAATAAGGAATTTTACTGTATAAATCTGAAGATGCTTTAAGCAATTGCAGAAAATTTAAATTAGAAACAAGGATAAGACCTTTCATATAGTATAGTAAAAGCGGCAAGTAAGACCACCCCCTTGGAATGAATTATCATCTCGCTGCGTGGATTCACACTGTTCCAAAACCAATAGCCCTTGCTAGTGTGATTCATCTACATGCGCATGACAAATCAAACATTAAGACATTATCATCTAAGTTACAGCACAAACACTGAACTGCTCCAACATAATTACACACAGACGCATATGAAACATGTAAATTGAAGTCGAAACTTAATTGTTCTAACACAATCCAAAAATGCTCACACACATTTGTTAGTTGAAATTATAGCACAGAAACTGAACTGCTCTAAGGTAATTACTCAAGCAAACACAAATGCAAACTGAAGTAGCACAGAAAATGAACTGTTCTTAAACAATTACACGTGTTTGCGCACACCCCCCATCTCGTAGATATAAAGTGAAGTAGAAGCACAGAAACTGTACCATTCTAACCCAAATCCGCGCCAAAGCGTCCCATTCGTAGAAGAGAAAACTAATATTAAGGCACTCTCACATGAAAATTCAATTTACAGCACCGAAACTGAAGTGTTCGATGGCAATTACATACACATATCTGGGAGGAAGTTATAGCACGGAAAATCAACTGTTCAAACACAATTAGTCAACACGACACACACCCACATACAAAATGAACTATTCTATACACCAGAACCTGATTTATGGGATCTGGCAAGAGAAAGGGCGTAATCAACCATCTGGGTGGTAACTGGATTGGGCCTAAAACGCTCAATTGTGGACAAAAATCTAGTGGGTACTGGAGGTAATAGCGGTGGGTTGTGACATAGAAAAGAGGAAGGTGGCCTGTGCAGAGAAAAAATTGGTGGGCATATCCGCCTAGCGGCTCTTGCCAGCTTAGCTCCGACGCTAATCATTGGTAAAACCCTAGTCACTGATGAGGGGCTTTTGCGCTTTATGGGTGTCCAAAGATGAGCACCACAGGCTCTGATCGCTGAGGCAGTTAGGTTTAAGCGGTGATCTGATAGACTCTTTCAGGTTTTTGTTTTCCCCTGAAATTATTACTCCATACTTCCTTATTTCATAATCTTAGGCCGTTTGACGCTCTTTTTTTTCCTCTTTTTTTTCAGTTTTAAAAACTGAAAAAAAAAGGAGCGTTTGATAACCATTTTTTTTTTAATTTAAAAAACCAGTTTTAAAATTGCAGAGTAAAAAAAAAAACTCCAAAAATTGGTTTTTTTTTTTCACTTTTGGTTTTTTTTTCGACCACCACCCTCCCACCGTCGGCAGCCACCTCAGGCGACCACCGCCGGCAGCCACCTCCGGCCGTCGGCGACCACCGCCGGAGACTGCCGACAACCACCTCCGGCCCGCCGGCGACCACCGGCAGCCACCTCCGGCCGCCGGCAGCCACCGCCGGAGATTGTCGGCAGCCATCTCCGGCCGCCGGCGACCACCGCCGGAGACTGCCGGCAGCCACCTCCGGCCGCCGGCGACCACCGCCGGAGACGGCCGGCAGCTACCTCCGGCCGCCGGTCACCACCGCCGGTGACTGCCGGCAGCCACCTCCGGCCGTCGGCGACCACCGCCGGAGACGGCCGGCAGCTACCTCCGGCCGCCGGCCACCACCGACGGTGACTGCAGGCAGCCACCTCCGGCCGTCGGCCACCACCACCACCACCGTCGACCACCGCTACGCCCCACCACCGCCACCGCAAACCACCAAAAAAAAAAAGTCAAAATAAAAAGGGTTACCAAACACCAAAAAAAAAACCTCAAAAAAAAAAGGGGTTATCAAACACCCACTTGTTTTTATATAAAAAAAAAATTAAGCTGCTCTTTAAAAATCTGAAAACCAAAATTTTTTTTTTGTCAAACGAAGCCTTAGTGACCTCTTTAACTCTCTTAACTTCTTACTATTTCTATATTTCAATTCTCTCTCGACCCTTTTTAATAGATAGCGTTTGACTGATATTAGTTATTATATATATATTTGGGGGGGGGGGGGGGGGGGAGAAAGTTGTTCAGAGTGAGAAAAATGAATTGATAGATGATTAAATGTAAAGAGAAATAGAATAGAAAATATAAGAAAGACAAACATGATAAAATACATATAAATTTTTTTAAATGATAATTTTTTTTGTATAGTTTAAAAGGAAAATATAATCAAATATTTAGAAGTGGATAAAATATATAATAAGTACTTTGTTTAAGACTAATTATATTTGACTGGTCAAACATTACGTATACGATCTTAGTTAATGCTTAACTTTTGAGCTAAACAAAATAATATAATGATTTTCATTATATCTCTTTCGTTGAAAAGGTTAGAGGGAGGAGTTGACCGCTAAGTTAGACCGCCTAATCCGGATACCTGGATTGAAGGGCTTGATCCCATATTTCCGAGTTGCAATGTTAGGGAGTCGCAATAGTTGAGAACATGGTGAAACTTAAAGGCCTATTACGACTCTCACTTCAATTTTATAACTGTGGTTGGCCGAGGTTTTAGTAAAAGATCAGAAAAAAAAAGACAGAAATTAAAGTTCCTCCTTAGCATGGTGAAATCTAAAGGACTGAAATCACTATGCTATAGTTCAAATGATAAAAAATATTTCAGTTTTGCACTTTTTAAGTTCCATTTTACGATAATATGAATTCAAACTTCTTTTTCCGAAATCTTAGAAGCGATAGAAAGTTTCACGTGGCCATATCTTTTGTTTTCCGAATTCTGCTCTGAGTTAGGAACAAAACATGTCAAGTATTATGTACATTGGTCCAGAAAACAAAGGATTCAAGGGGGCTTCAATTCAAATGTTTAGCACCTATCAACCTGGTTATCTATGCCTGAAGTTGCTAAATCCGTTCTCTGGTCTGCTAGCATGACTAAGAACGTCTCGATAGAGCAAAGAAAGAAAAAAGGAAGAAGATATATACAAACTGAGATTTGGAACACCTGAACAGAGCGCATTTCTTGTGAACATCATTATGGTTTAAGTAAGTAAAAGTGAAGCACAACTTGTACTAGAAAATATGAAAAGAAACAGCCCACTATGAAATATTCTGATTGAGATCATAAGCTCAAACAAAGTAAAGTTCTTCCACAGTTAAATACTACTAAAGATCAGAGGGTTAACAAGTGGATAAGAATTGGGGGCAAAGACCTCCATTGGAAGCAATGCATAGATGCCCTTTTGTACTAAAGTGAAAAGGGCTAAAGAGCGAAGAGAAAGATAAAGAAAGCAAAAGAGCAGATAGAGAAGTTAGCAGCAGTTTCCCACTGACACCTCAGTATATATACGCAACATCAAGTACAATATTGACTTGAGTGAGAGTTGAAAACACTTGAACAATGCCAATCACCATTAACCTCTTGTCCATTCTACTCTACGCTTTCCTCTCATTCTCCATCACAAGTAAAAATCTTGCTTCTTCCTTTTTCCTTTTGGGTGTGTTTTTTCGGTTTCTACATCAAGATACTTGGTAATTTCTCCTCTTTTTTGGCACTTCTTAGTTGCAGGTGGGACTCATCAGCTCATACTGGTCAACAACTGCAAGGAAAGCATATGGCCTGGAGTGTTAGGCGGCGCAGGCCACCCTACCCCGAACGATGGCGGTTTCCTTCTTAACAGTGGTCAGGAAGTGGTCATGGACGTGCCCGATAAGTGGTCAGGGAGGATATGGGCGAGGCAGGGTTGCACCTTTGACCAGAACGGAAAAGGATCATGCTATACTGGAGACTGTTCTGGCTTCTTACACTGCCAGGGGAAGGGTGGCATCCCGCCCGCCACGGTGGTGGAAATGACGCTTGGATCAGCAACTTCTCCCCTTCATTTCTACGATGTAAGCTTGGTTGATGGCTTTAACTTGCCTGTGTCAATGGCGCCAGTGGGGGGCGGAATTGGTTGTGGTATGGCGGCGTGTGAAGTCGATTTGAACGTTTGTTGTCCATCAGCTCTGGAGGTTAAGGTAGGGGGCAAGGTGGTGGGGTGTAAGAGCGCATGCTTGGCTATGGCATCTCCCAGGTATTGCTGCACAGGCGAGTTTGGAAACCCCCAAACTTGCAAGCCTACACTTTTTGCCAATCTTTTCAAGGCAATCTGTCCTAAAGCCTATAGTTATGCGTTTGATGACTCTTCTAGCCTTAACAAATGCAGGGCTACAAGATATATAATCACTTTCTGCCCTCCCAAATGAGGGATGGCAGCAGAGACATTTGGGTCCTTTTGAGGAAGTAAATGATGTTAGTGATAAATCTTCTTTGTTCCAAATTAGAACAAGCATATGATGTTAACAAGTATTTTTGTGTGTTTTCCTAAGCAAATGACATATGATGTGGCTTCTCTTACGAAATTGTTACCCTTTGGACGCTAAAAGATGCTTTAGTGTTATTTTCCATCCCTCTAGCGACAACTACGTGCGGATCAAGCAAAAAATATGTAAATTTGGTGTCATCCATCGTACTAATTCCGTCATATTGTTCTTCTTCTTTTTTTTTTGTTCCAATCTCTATGGTATGCAAGCTAAAAATGAAAACGGTAGCACAACATGTGATTAAAAGGACATAAACATTGCATCATTAGTCAGCTTTGCAGTCAATTACAAATGATCAACGGAGCCCATTCAGCACAACAGCCGATTAATTACCAAACTGATTTTCTATCTATTCCAAGAACATCATTCCAAGATTGTTGCAAACTGCGAAGGTGAGGAAACCAAAAGAGATTGTGAATGGAAGCTCCATCTCTTGTCTGCAATGAGAACAACCCAAGCGGCCAACCTAGTCCAAAATGAAATCTCACAATACTCTGATTTGCCCGAGTTTATTGACAGTGCAAATCCCAGGCTGTCCAAAGTAGAGTTGCAAAATATCCGAAAGTAACATGACAAGTTTGTCAGATCAGTTCCCGTTCATAATTCAAAGAGCCAGATGAATAACTCCCACTCCTCTAGTCATGAGGAATCAAATTATAGACAGGAGAAAAACTAATCACAGACTTGTCTATAAACTCCTTTTTAGCTGCAATTGGTGATGACAGTCCAATTCTTGAAGCTTTAATCCGAGGAAACATGGTATCAAACTTTCAAATGTTGATGGAAAAGTCAGAGAAGAACAGGGGAGAAACTTACTTTTGTGCGGCGTCTCTAGCAGTATTGAATGTCCTACAGACGGTGAGAAGCAATCCTTTGACCATACCTGATAGATACATTAGGAACAAAGAAGACATGCCCAGAACTACAAAAATTGCACATCTTTCATCGGAAATTCCAGTCATTGATCTATTACTGCTCTCAAATGCAAAAAAGCTAGATAAATTGAATCTGACATGCAAAGAGTTTTTCAGGTATTGTCCAATTTAATGTACTGAAAACGGAAAGGTGTCTGGCAATTAGTCATGGATAATCTGAGCTAGGAAATAATCATCTGGGCATGTGTAGCATTGACGTTCCCCTTAGAGCAACCGAAATAAAGGAAATTTCGCATGTTTAAGTGCCAAAGTAGTAGGTCAATACAATGGCATCGTGCAGGTAATGAACCATAAAAGTGGCAGCAAAACTGCTGCAAAGTACTGTACGAAGGATGCTGAAGCGAGGTTCTTTCAGCTCCCATCGAAAGAAAAGATCAAGTATTCGAGGCCCCCAAATGACACACAGGGATATGGCCATGCCTATGTAGTTTCTGAAGAGCAGAAGCTGGATTGGTCATTGATTCTTGTTACTTCTCCTTCCAAGTCTCGAGCACTCAAGTTTAGGCCAGCTACATCAAAGCATTTCAATTATGTAAGGCTGCATCTTGAGCGGGCTGGACAGGCTCAAGGCCATATCATGTCCAATCCACTTCAAAAAACTCGTACACATGTACGGGCTGAATAATATTGGTTCATGGCAATTCATGAAAGTTTTGGTAAGTACGGGCTCGATAAGAGTTGGCGACGGATTATTGAATGATTACAAACTAATTTTTGTCGACTTAATTTGTAAGCATATCATTTACTATGTAAGTCTACCAAATTAGTCTTGAGCTTTTGTATATAAAATTTTTAAGCATATGAGTTACTATCCAAGTCTACTAATTAGTCATGGTGATGAAGAAAAATATAGTGAAGTCTCAAAATAAATTTCATAATAAGTTTGGATACAAACTTTTAGGACAAAAACAAAGGAAAAAAAAGACAAGAGTCTTTAAACAATCTTACAAAGTCTTATACTAGTAAACAAAGTAGGAAAAAAAGAAGTCTTCAAAGGTGAGTTGGACGGGTTGGGCGGCCTTTTAAAAAGAAGTCTTCAGTTCATAATTTTGACAGGTTCAAAATTTTGTGCCGGGGACTACCACGTTCTATATATGTATCCTTTTGAAATATATACTACGAAATAAATGGTGTGAATTAGATATATATGTTTGTATACCTTTTATATTTGTCCCTTTATCTTATCTAAAAAGCCAATTTATGTTTTTGTATATGTGTGCTATGAAAGGAATGGTTTGAAATAAATATGATATAATGGTAATGGACGAGGTAATTTTAATAATATTCACAAACTTTAACTTTTTCACCATATATACTCATTTGTTACTTTTAAATATAAATGGAAACTCCACAAAAAAATTTCAAGAATAATTTCTAACCCAAACATCGGATAACAAGATTTCTATTATTAAAATAAAATATATATATCACCACGGCACAACATTTTAAGAGTCAAGCAAATTATGAAATCCATTATCTTACAAAACAACATATAAATTCATCATAAAATAAAATAAAAAGGGCTTACTCGAACTTGTTGACATTCTGACTTTGTCATATGTCTATAAATTTGAGCTTACAACCATATGCAAAAGTTAGTAGATTCAATAACCGGTTCACCTAAAAAAAAAAAGACATGATAATACCTGAACTCAAGAATAAATTTGTAAGGAGTAGCCAAAACTAATGTGTCCTTTTATCGATTTTTTAGTGTTGGTATGTTTTGAAGTTAGGTTTTGATAGGATATTTCTTTAAAAGTGGAACAGAGAATTAGTATCATATTTCTACGATTAAGATAGATCCACCCCCATTTCATTTAAATTCATAGCAATTTGCCACTAAAAAGATGCATTAGTGAACTTTTAACATCTTTAGCTACAAAATTTAAAATTTTACCCAAACAAAAATCGTTTAGCCTGAACCTTTTACATAATAATTAAAAAAAGCCCTTTATTTTTGTAAACCTTATAAGTTTAAAGTTGGTATTTTTAAGGAAAAAAAATGTCTAGCCTTTTATTTTCTTAGAACACTTTTATTTGGTGTGGCTAGATCCACACCCGTTTTTATTTACTTCATATTCATTCGTCACTAAAAGATCCATTAGTGAAATTTAATCTCTTAAGAGACAAAATATTCAAATTTAGCCAAAAATGTTGTAATTTAGCCTCATTCTTTTAGTATCAAAAAATACCCTTAATTTTTGTAGTACACTTTTTAATTAAAAAATGTTATGCCATTGAATTCCTTGGGATCAATTTAAGGTGAGCCTAGATCTTCACCGGTTTTCGTTGTATTCATGCTCTTTTGTCACTAAGAGATGCATTAGTGAATTTTAATCTCTTCAGTAATAAAATGTTTAAATTTAGCCAAAAAGATTATTTAGTCTCATATTTTTAAAAGTCATCAAAACCCGTAAATCTTATAGGAAGAAAATATGTAGTCATTTAACCCCTTGTGTATCAGAACTCGAGAGTTTTTAATGAAAAAAAAAGATCATTACTCATTTGCGTTCAAACAAATTGGAGTCTTTAACAATTGGGTTTCACCTACTCCTATCACCCATAAGAGTGGAATGTACAAGGATATAAACTATAAGAAGATATATTATCATGCAAATATATGGTACTCTGTGCTACAGTATAACATATAAAGATAATAATCATATCAAGAATATGTTCATACAAATAAGGGTATTTTAATAACTCTAATACGAACTTAGAGTTACATATTTCTCACGAACTCAATTTTTAATTAAAAGCATTATGGAATAATCTAGTAAATATTAGAGGTCAGGATTATATATGCATCTAAAAAATTCTAAAAACTCAGGTTTTACTATAGGCTACCTTCGATAGGCTAGGCTTGCGGGTCTTACGGATGGCGTCAATCTGTTGCTGCTAAAAAAATGCTCCGTGTATGTTCTGAAACCCGAGCCTGTACTGATGACCTGCAAGACTGAAACGAGTGACCACCGAGTGCGGTTCCCGATGGAGAATTCTCCGATACTTAAGTCAGTGCGCAGTTACAAGATAGTAACTCTAAAAAAGCATTAAAGACTGTGTCTTTGTGTGTGTAATTATCCCCATACCTGAAGGAGTAGACCTCTTTATATAGTTGTAGGAAAAGACTCCTAGTGGGACTGAGCCGTGGGCCAGATGTGTTAGGATTGCGTTAGGATCCTGGAAGATTACCTGAGCCGTGGGCCAGATGTATTAGGATTGCGTTAGGATCCTGGAGGATTACATCACAATCTTTGAGAACTCTTTTAGAGTCCTGATAAGATAATTATCAATCTTCCAGTCTGACTGGGACTATCAGGTATTCCCCAAATATTGAGAGTTATATTTAGTTATATCAGGCTATAAATGAACCGAGTTGTTCATGAACTGCTCGTGGTTCGTTCCCCAAAGAACTCATTCACGTTCGTTTGTATATTATATGAACAAAATATTAGAGCTTGTTTATTAAGCGAGTCGAGCATGGACATTTTAAAGTGTTCACGAATGTGTTCGTGAACAGCTCGTTAGGATAATAATTTAATTCTAATATGTTCATAACTCAAAAGTCATATAACTTAATTATAGTGTAAATTAATTTAAATTAATAAGACCTAAAATCACTTAGACAATTGGATCAAGTAAGGTGTAGTTCTGATTTGAAGTAATTGTTTTGAATGAGAATACGAGTTTTTAAGTTCGAGTTCGATTTGTACAAATAAACGAATAAACTCGAGTCAAACATGAATTTTGTTAAACGAACCACGAATGAGTTCAAATAAAATTTTGAAGATTAAACGAACATGAACACGAACACGAACATGGCCTGAAACTAAATAAACGAGTTTGAACATACCTTTATTCAGCTTGGACTCGATTTCGTATTCAGCCTTATTTACAAGTGCTTTATCCCCAGATGTCCAGTCAACTGCTGCGCCTCAACGCTTTTATGGAAGAACCAATGCAATAAATCAAATATTAGCGTACGCATCAACAAACCAATATGAGATACAAAGTTAAAGAGGTTTAAGTTTCTCATATATTTTAAAATATTGCATTTTTTCTGAGAGGCTAAAGAAAACTATGTTATTCTAAGTTACTTTATCGCATTTAACGGAGAAGATGTAGTAGTTTTATGATAGTAGAAATCAAAGAGCATGCAGGAATTCAAGAGATTTCACAGGGTTTTCATAATTTTTTTTTAGTAAAGGTCAAAACAACCCTTAACTTTAACAAAAACTTATATTTTAATAAGTGTATTTTAAGAAAAGAGCAATGACATCCTAGGAGAAGTTAAAAACACGCTTATTTCTTAGTAACGCTTTAATCCAAAAAAGGTATTTGCTGGACTAAATAATTTTAATAAAAAACACCCTAATCATCAATACTCTTTTATGAAGACTTTAATTTAAAAAGAAAATTATAAGGGGAAAAAAAGGTTAAACATTTACTCTTATCGGTACTAATTTTATACATTGAGTATGAAATAGATAACGGACGCATGATTGGCTTCAGTAACACTTCTTTTGTGGGAATCATTATCTAGCTAGAGGTGGTCCTTATTCGTATACACTTCTTTTCATCAGAGGGATCATCCCAGTACTCAGGCGAATAGATCAACCTTTGGGCCTAGCTAACTTCTCCAACCATGTGAGAGTTGCTTACCTCAAGATTTCAAGCAATAAACTATTAAGAATCAAAACACTCACTTTGCGTTGAAAGTTAATCATCGAGAAATTAAACTGCACTACAGGATGTCAACAGATCTCTACAGTCCTCTAAAACTATGACACCTTGATTAGTCGAGTAAAAAACAAACAAACGTGTATATTAAATTCAATGTTTAGGGACAACACATCTTAGCTGCCATTCTGAAAGCAAACCACTTAACAAAAAGTACCATCTTGCATGACTCTATAAAGCCAATGTTCAGGGGGCAAACAGAAAGGAAAAGAAAAAAAAAGGAAAAACCTTAAGTTGGTAAGAATGCAAATGAAACGCAGGCACGTTTCACGTCATTTAGAAATGGATTGTGTAAAGGAGGTAGATCATTCTTACTCTTAGCTGCCAAACTGGAAGTTATAAAGAACACATATAGATCACCCTGAGATTGCTCCAAGGAGAAATCTATAAGAGACAGCATTGCTTTCCCGTTAAGAAACAAAACCTAAATGAAGTTATCCCATCGAAAAGATAGGGGGAAAAGAGTAAGAATGGTCTTAAGCTGCTGCTGGTGCCTCATTTGAAAGTAACATCAAATGGAGAATTGAAAATCTTGCCGTCAAACTAGAAATAAGTAAAATGATCATGGTAGTTACACGTATAGAATATATGAACAATCACATTCTACGTAACTATTAAGAGGTCAATGTTTTGGGGGACAAGATAGATTGGTATTAGTCAAATAAAGCAGCTAAACAGCCGTGCCAATAGCAATCATAGGTGTTACTAGAACAATTAAACAAACAAAGCACATTTTACTCCAAAGTCGGTGTGAAAAAGACTGTTACAGATTAGGTTTTCGCCTTCTAAAATCGAACCATGAAGGCTATCAATACATTTCCCTGTAATTATGCACGACTGGAGCTCGTCTTGATAAAATACTGTATATCTTGTTGCAAAGATTACGGACAAGATAAGATTGATAATAATCCTCAGACTTCGATCTCAACCAGGAATCATCTCAGTCTGCATTCCTTCCACAATCCTTGGACTAAAAAATTTGCCTGCAGTATTATGTTTGACATTTCCAGCTCAATTTCCGATGACACACATGGGTTCCTTGAGTTTCTTTATCATCTTCTGCTAAAAACATGCTCCGCGTACATTGCGGAACCCGAGCCTGAACCGATGACCTGCAAGACAGAAAATGAGTGACCGCCGGGTGGGGTTCCCGGCGGAGAACTCTCCGATGCTTAAGTCAGAGCATAGCTACATGATAGTAACTCTGAAAAGCATGAATTGTATAGTTGTCACATACCTGGAGCGGTAGACCCCTTTATATAGCTGTAGGAGAAGACTCCTAGTAGGACTGGGCCATGGGCCAGATGTGTTAGGATCTCGTTAGGATCCTCGAGGATCATGTCACAATCCCTAATAAGGTAATCATTGATCTCCCAGTTTGACTAAGATTGTCGGGTATTCCCCAATTATTGGGAATTATATTTGAGTTCTATCATAAGCCCCCCACTTCCTTAGCTAAAATGTTTGGCTGATGAAGTTTATACCTGGTGTCTCGAGACATGCGTCATATTTGTAAGTGATTCTCATCCACTTTGTAGAGGTAACAATATTTCTCTCTTCCATGTGCTCTGACCTAAGCTGGAGCTTAAGCCTTAGAACTTTGCCCAAGTAGAGCGCTAAAACCCTAGCTCTCGAGAGCTAAGTCTTAGAATGTCACCTGAGTAGGCTATTCGGAATCATCTTTAGAAAGACGAATCATGGGATCTCGAGATCCTTTAATGGCTGTGCCCCATGGTAGCCTCTCTCGGGAGAAGACACAAAGCTGTGCATGCAAGTTGTTGCATGTGCTAAGTGTTTGAATGTCCCCTCGAGGGGTCACCTCTCCTTTAGAAGGTGTTCATTTTGTGCAAGTGTGTGTTCTTGAGCTCGAGCCGACCATATCATGCTTGCATTTTACTTTGTCGCGAACTCTTATCCTCAGCTAAGAGCTGGCAAAGAAGCCTCGCACTCATGCTTGGCTGGGTTTTGAACTGACAAAGAATGGTGGGGGGATGAAGTCCCGTAGTCCTTTGTCGTTTCACGGGTTAGAACTGTAGCTAAACCGTTTGGATAGAGCTCGAGCTCTATCCTATGACCCTCGGGGGTGTTCGTCCCTCGAGGGACTGATGGAGCGCGGAGCTCACGCAAATACCCTCGGGGGTATGACGGAACTTAAGAGTTCTCGTCTTACGGGCCCTCGGGGGCAGATAGAGCCAGAGCTCATGCAATTACCCTAGAGGGTTTGACGGAATTTAAGAGTTCTCGTCTTACACGCCCTCGGGGGTTTAACGGAACCTGGAGTTCTTGTCGTATGCGCCCTTGGGGGTTTAACCGAACTTTTGAGTCCTCGTTGTACGCGCCTTTGGGGGTTTGACGGAACTTTAGAGTTCTCATTTTACATTCCCTTGGGGGTTTGACGGAACTTAGAACTCTCGTCGTTTGTGCCCTCAGGAGTTTTTTGTCCTTGTTGCCGCGGTGCCAAATAAGAAGGCGCGGTTCATGGAGCCCATTATATGGTCGCTGTGGCGAACCTCCCTGTTTGATAAGACACAATGCATTAAGCCTGTATAAGAATGATCTCATGAAATATAAAGCCCCCCGGCCTTTGAGAAGGCGTGGATATATAAAAGACGGCTTTTAAGCCCATATGTAGAGTCCGGTCACAAGAAGACCTATAGGAGCAATATAGAAGACCATAATTTGCTTGCTCGACGGGATGAGCATATAAAACCTGAGGACGCATAGTCCGTCCGAGCAAGATGCTACTGATGATCAGTAGAGTAGCTGTCGCAGTTCATCAATATACTGAGAAGCAAGTAGATTTAGTTTGCTGGTCGCATGAGCTTGAGCTTGCAGTTGTACCGGCATATTAGTGATACTTATTAGCAGAGGCTGACAATATTCTCTGATTCACTGATCGAGGTCACTGTGTGACCGAACATCACGAGATAATAAGGAATGCCGAGTCGGCAAGAAGCTGCAGCAGAAAACCCTAAACGCGACTTCAAGTCGCAGGGTGCATTGAATTTGTTCTTTGCTTATGAAGTGATTTATACGCCACCGTTGATGTTCGAAGGCATGGTTTTAACCCTTGCAACAAATAAAAGTACGTGACTGAAAAAACAGCCTCTGAAGCAATAAAGCATATAAAAATACAACTAAGTTTTAACACAGAATTAATAGCGGTGTTTTAGTCACCTCGGCCCCATTAGGGTTTCGTCGGTTAGCCGACAGGGGTGTGTTGCACTGCATGTCACAGGTGAGCTTAAAATGTCATATCAATCGGAAGCTTTGACATGTAATGTGCTCACGCCAATGAATGCAACTGCATAATACTAGACAAAAAATTAAAGAAGTCTAGGTAATGAAAGTGCACAGGAAGCAGCCTTTAGGAAGACTTGCTAGCGCCTAAAATCTTAGTGCTTTATTTTTAGTGAGAAAATATACGCCGTTATTAAAGAGTTTGTGGGGCATATTTTAAATAAAAGATACTTTGTGATCTTAAATCCAAATAGGCATTTATGACAGGTTAAAAGCTTAATGCTTCAAAATGTGTGTAGCCTAAGTGGAATAACTGAAACCCTTTGGGTCTGAAATATAAATACGCATTCTTTGTAGGCAAAAGCAAATACTTTTAAAAAATATGGCGTATGTTGAATAACGAAGAGGACCCCGTAAAATATAAATATGCATTTCTTAGGGTGGAAACTCTAATAACTTGAAGGAAAGAAGCCACCTGATTACGATGAATGGAGACATGCCCAATACCTTTCATAGGTTGTCGCTACCATCGGTTCAATCACGTCGCCGGCAGGAGCGGCGAGGAGTTGTTCAGTCAGATTGACCCTACCGGCGCCACAGCAATGCCTAGGAGTCGTTCAGGTTGCAAAAGACTGATGCATCGTCAGATGAAGGTGCCGATAGGGGTTGGTACGGCGGTCGCGTGGCGGGCGGCGACTGACTGGCTGCGACGGTGTTCTCGCGATGCCGCCCCTCGGTTGGGCTTAGCCACGGTGAGGTGGCGATGGCAAATCGGGCAGCTCTTCCAGACCGTGGCGTCGGTGCTTTGGCTAGAGCAAAAACAGGGCACGATCGCTGGGAGCTGGTGGCGAATCGGCGCCGTTGCCATTTTCTCGTGGTGGACGGGGCAACATTTAAGAAGGTCGCTGGGTGCGGAGCCGGTGCTTTGCCAGAAGAGGTGACACCGCGCCGGCGATCTGCTTCATCTTGCCCTCTTTCTTTCCTTCTCTATTTTTTTTTAATTTTTGGTTGATGACGCCGGAGGAGACAACAATAGAAAGAGGCCAGCGGTGGCTGATCTTGACGGTGGCCTGTGATTATGGATGGTCCGGTGGTGGCTGTATGGCCACTGCGATGAACGACGATGCAGTGATTTGTGGCTGTCAACCGTGAGGTCGACCGACTTGGCCAGCGTGACATCGGGTTGCGATGTCGGAAAGCTTGTTGGCGAGGTGTGCCGCTGTTGATGAGGCTTGGCAGATGGTAGCACCGATTGGCCCTTGCCATGGCGGCGCTATAGACGGTGACGACAATGTTGATGTCCTGTCTTCTTCCTTTTTTCTTTGGGATGTTTGTTGTATCTACTCCGGCATCTTCACACTGGCTGTTTGTGACTCCGAAAATCAAAGTGGTTGCACCGGTAGTTACAGCGATGATGGAGGTAGTTGCCGCGATGATGGAGGCAGTTTGTACGATATTTGCAGGTTGTCGTTGTTGTAGGAGGTGCTGCCTGGTCGCTACCGGTTGTGGCACAACAGCCCCACGGTGGCTGTGCTCTTCCCCTGGCTGCAGTGGCGCAGATCAGGGGCTTGACGGCGCTTGGGCGACGATGACACTTTGGATGGCGGCGCTTGGGTTCTGACCCATGGCCGGCGGCGCTTCGGATGTTGTTGATGCTGCTCCGGCAGCCTTGCGGCGGCTTTGTAGCCGTTGCGCGACATCGGGGAAGGTCGCAGGTGCTAAGGGCGCTAATTGCCGTTTGAGTCCAACGGCAACAGTATGGGATAATTGATCTTGAAAATTTTGAACTCTGAATTTTCTACCAACAATACGTTTGTATTTTTTCGACTGTGACGATAATTCAATCTGAAAATTTGTGGCGACAGCGGTTCTGTCGGTGGTTCCGACAAGTCGTCGCCGACAATTTGGGATAAACTGTTTTCTTGAGGTCAAACGGCTAAGCTGGCGGGTCTCACGGATGGCGCCAATCTGTTGCTGCTAAAAAACATGCTCCGCGTACATTGTGGAACCCGAGCCTGAACCGATGACCTGCAAAACAGAAAATGAGTGACCGCCGGGTGGGGTTCCCGACGGAGAACTCTCCGATACTTAAGTCATAGCGTAACTACATGATAGTAACTCTGAAAAAGCATGAATTGTTTAGCTGTCCCATACCTGGAGGGGTAGACCCCTTTATATAGCTGTAGGAGAAGACTCCTAGTAGGACTGGGCCGTGAGCAAGATGTGTTAGGATCGCGTTAGGATCCTCGAGGATCACGTCACAATCTCTAATAAGGTAATCATTGATCTCTCAGTTTGACAAAGATCTATCTCAACCAGGAATCATCTCAGTCTGCATTCCTTCCACAATCCTTGGACTAAAAAATTTGCCTGCAGTATTCTGTTTGACATTTCCAGCTCAATTTCCAATGACACACATGGGTTCCTTGAGTTTCTTTATCATCTTTTGATAACACAGGTTGAAGCACTCCCCCTACTTGCACTCTATAAATACTCATCCCTAGCTACAAGTTTCTCCATCACCACGAAAGAAACCAACTACATTGTTCACTTGCAGAGGAATTAAAAATCAATTAGGGTTTGAAGAGATGGGTTGCAAGAGCACTGCTTCACTTGCACTCCTAGTGTCCTTTAATCTTCTCTTGTCTTCCCTAGTAACTGTAAGTGCTTCCTCGGATACCTGCCCTATGAATACCCTAAAGCTAGATGTTTGTCTCAATCTGCTTGGTGGTTCTGGCGATAGTTATTAAAGGCACAGGTGCACCTAACGCGCAAAAGGTCCCTGGAGCCTAGACGCAAGGCGCAGGTGCGCGCCTTTTCAAAGTGAGGTGCAATATTTAAAATAAATAAAACTAAATAAATATTAGTACATGAAAACAATATAATTACTTAAAAAATTCAGAACATGATAATTAACAAACTTTCAAAGACTAGAAAAGGTTTCAAATTCTAACGAATGCCCAACGAAGGATTCAAATATTTGAGGAACCATACCACGCAAATCCTCTGTAACTTCTGATCTTTATTAAAAAAAAATGATCAAATAAACTCTGGAGCTGGCTTACATAAACATACTTTTCTATTAAAAAAGAAAAAGAAAAGTACTGGAATAACAGCTACTTTTAAGAAAGAAAGTATTGATTTTTACACGGAATTATATTTATCTGTATTTTTATTTGACTATGAATCAAATACAGTAGTAATTTACTTTTATTAACAAATGAGACGGTCTGAAAATGGACATGAATATGTTTAAAAACTCTGTTTGTGTGGATAAACAAAAGGACTTTGTTGATGCAAACTACAAAGAGCCATTACTCAACCAAAGTAAATATCACAAGGCAACAGCTAATGCTCCAAAGCCCAGACATCACTCTCTCTCACAAATCAAATCAGACGGAAAGAAGCAGCAGTTACCACGAGAGAGAGAGAGAGACCAGCAGAATCTTCAATTGGAGTAGCCCAGCAGCAGCGGTACAGGGGAGCAACTGTGACGACATCGGGGACCAGAGCAGCGGTTGTCGGCGACAACCGGAGGGGCGACGACTACGACGACTAGCGAGGGATTGAAAGTGGAGGCTATGAATCGTGAGATCTGATTTGGGGATTTTAGAGTCAGACTTAGGTTGGGTTGAGCCAACAAACAACAAAATCTGGGGAAAAAATGAACAGTCCATCTAACGCCATGTAGCTTATCCAACGGCCAGCATATCGTGCGCCTTGATTGGCGCCTCCACCACCACTGTGATCCTGGCGCCTTGGCGCCTAGGCTCACTAGGCGCGCGCCTTATCGAAAACGTTGAGCCTAGGCCTAGGCGAGGCACACAGTGCGCGCCTGACTGCGCCTAGGCGCCCTTTTAATAACACTGGCTCTGGCAAAAGTCCCACTGTCACGCCCCGAAAACAGAAGTCGTGACTATAATCAAAGTTCCTGAAGATACTGCTATAACTCTGGTGACAGCGATATAAACAGAGCAACTAAATCCTTTGAAATAAAATATCTCCAGAAAACAAAAATCTAATACAATTCATTCTCTGAATAATCTCTTACAAAACCATCTACTAAACGCAGCGGCTAAAACAGATTACACCAAGTTAATTCAATCAAATTACCCACATCGGGCAAAGTTCTCAAAATAAACTACAAAGAACTCTCAAAGCTCCAAAGCCGTCACACGGATCTTTAGACACTTTCATGACCAATAAATTATCTCCATAAAATAAAAGTCTAATACAATCTGTTCTCAAAAAAATCCGTACAAAACAAATGTACTAAACACAGCGGCTAAACAAATCACATAAAATCAATTCTATCAAATTACTCACATCCGGGTAAAGTTCTCAAACTAAAAATAGAAATTTTAACTAACTAAAACAAAAGTCCCAAAATTCCAACACTGTTACAAAGATCCTTAGTTGCTTCTTTAACCTGTGGCAACGGGCAAGGAAGAGTGAAAGGGTGAGCTCAAATAGCTCAGTAAGGTGCAAAACTACAAAATATCAAAGCAAAAGTAACAGAGTCAAACGACAATACTTGATGGAATGAGCAAACCAAATACTTATATCAATGCCAAAACAAACGTGATTAAGCATTAACCCTAAACATATATATAATATGCCGGGAACGCTACATAACAAAAATATATGATGACTATGTTGGTCATAAGACCCAAACGTCGAACTAAACATACAAACATCAAACGTGTGCTACCGGTAGCATGCTAAGCATCTATTAATCGCCAGCATATAATCAAACGTGTGTCCAAAGGACCCTTTCAAACTTGAGAGTTGTTCAAACATAGTAATTATTAGCCTTAAAAGCAAGAAGACAACAACATGAATTCAATGATGTTCAAATGTACGAAACTCAAACTTCGTTGTGGCTGAAACATCGATAAAAGAAGAAGGAATTTGTAGCCATGACCAAATGATTACAAAGTATTTATATATGCTTGGGCAGAATGTTGTGAGTAGGGAAAAACTCACGGGAGCATAGAACCACCAAGAATGGCCGGTAATTAAGAATAAGGCAGCTTGGTAATAAGGTTGTGCTTTTTTCTCTACTAGAGAACAAGAAGAGTTCTGAAGCTTTTAGCTGGGTCTAAAAGATGAAATACAAAACTGCTATTATATGAAAGGCTCTCCAAGAATACTACTAATCATACATGAAAATTTGATGTACAACAACCAAACACTAGTACCGAAGGAAATGGGGAACAAATCATTACTTTGGATATATTGACTCAATGAAGGAGTTATCAAGACAATATTAGCCTGAACACTATTCTCAAACTTACTGGAATAGTTTTGTTTTTATATAATGGCTTGACATAAATCCTAGTTTTCACTAAATCCAAACTTAAGTGCAAGAAAAATGACATATCAGCTTCAGACTACACTGGTGGCATTATTTGTTTCAGAATAATGTATTGGGCAGCTTACAATTGAATACCCAGAAACTAGATTCATAGTCTAAGGCAAAAGAGAATGGAACGAAAGTTGTAGGGATCATGGAATTCGGATTGGCAAATTAACAAATCAAAGCAATCCAAAGAATATGGTATGCTAAGTCAAGATACAGTACCTATGTTTCATGAAACCATGAAAGATGCCCAACTAGTGTCACTGATATATCCTTCCAACCACCAAAAACACCTACTGTCATCTAGGATTTTTGAGGTACTAGAGAATGATAAATTCCATAAACAAAATCACTCAGTCAAACGAATTGAGTTTTGCGAATGAATTCTCCTATCCCACAATGAAGCAAACTGCCGGCCATCAAATTCTCAAGATTAATGATTAGAAAATGCATAGAAAGGCATATGGACCAACACAGCACTGTGAACAAAAGTTGAAGTATTCGACAATCATGGCACCGTGAGTTATACGGGAATCATGGCAGATGCAAAAACTATTCAAAAAGAGAAATCAAAACCCTTGCCACAGCAAAGAGAGGCAAAATCCCTTACCTTATACTAGCGATTCGACGAAAACTCAATCCCCCCAAGCCACGCCGCTCGACTTAGACCGCAAATCTCCAAAGCACGAGCAATTTAGGAATGAAATGGAGAAGAGAATGGGAGATGCGGCCTGCCGGGAAGAAAGAGGAAGCTGGAAGGGGAAAAAGGCTATTTATATCAAAGCCCCAAATTAGCGAATTACACGAAACCCCTTGAACTTAAGCCTCTTATTCAAAAGGCACCGAAACTTTTCTAATATTACAAAAAGGTCACAAACTTATTTAATTAGTTATTTACTTATTTATTTATTTTAAAATGAAAGAAAATTATTAAAAATATGGGGTATTACACCCACTGCCAAATGTTGCCCCCTCCTCCAAGGCCTTGTCCATGTCGACGCGGCTGTCTGCCTTTGCAATGCCATCAAAGCCAGTCTGTTGGGGATTAACCTTCCTGTTTCCGTCAGCTTCATTCTTAATGCCTGCGGAAAGAATGCCCCAGCTAACTTCACGTGCTCCTAAACTGCTTCTCTTTATCGTATGCTCTACATATATGTACGGCTTTTGCTAATTTTCATTGCGTGTGTACCTAGTGAGTGTGATGTACGTGCGTGATAATTTCTCATTCCCTTTGTTTTCATTTTGGATGTATGATTTGCCGAGTGATATCAAATAAAGAAATTCTACTTCCGTAAATCGTGGCCATACCAGGAGACTCATGACCAAATTTAGACGAAAGTCTCATGCACAGTTTTGAATGTGCGTACACACGCCATGATCAAAGAATGGTTTTCAATTTGAACTACGAAGTGAGTTGACATATATAGGATTTGAAGAATGTCACAGGAAAAGGAAAATTTATGAGTGTAGATTTTTAGGAATCCACTTCTCCGACATGCAATATTCATCTAGACATCAAAAAAAAAAACTATCAAGTCTATACAACTCCGAGAAAAAATGTAACAAACAAGCAAAATGGATCCTCCATGCCTAGTCGTCGTCTTTATAGGACTCTTAAGCTACATACATATAGGTCACCGGAGTATATGACTCCAACCCACAGGCAATCATGGTTTCAAATGATCATCCAACAGTCCAAGAGGCTGATTGTGTTGAAGACATGGTGAGGAGCTATCCTTCATGCGTTCCAGGAAGATACATTAGTAGTGAACAAGATAAGGCTAAAGACGCTGATTGCTCAGTTCTTTCTGCGGAAATTCCAATCATAGACTTGGCATTGCTTTCCGATGGACACGAGAAAGAGCTGATAAAAAGAAGAACTGGACAAGGCTTGCCAAAGGTGGGGCTTCTTTCAGGTGATGTGTCCTCTTTACCCTACATCATGGTTCTGATACAGGATGGGTAATCCACGCTGTCATGTATCTGTTCCAAGTAACTGATAATGTTAAATTTAGATGCACACACTGTATTGAAATTACGGGATCTGGCTGCAACAAAACAGTTGGATTGGAGGTTCAGGTGGAACATAATATTAAAAATCTGCGAAGTCAACTCGTTCGCTATCTCTAAATCCACATCTACGATCTATATTGTTGGAAATTTTTTAAAAAACAGCATCCTTGGCTTTCCAACCTTGCACTACAAGGTTTGGGCCCTCAGTAAAACCAATTCCGAATGCCCTTGTTGTAGATATTCGTGTTGTAATGGAGGTATGTCTCTCAGCAATTGCTTGCTTGAAGAGCTTGCAAAAAGTGTTTAGCCTATAGGGATTGATCAAGGGTCAAAATCATCTAATCATAGTTTTAGGTGGGTTGGAGGGCCGAGGACAAAACCATGATCAACTTACTTTAAAAACCTCGTGCCCGTGTCCACTTCAGCCAATTTACGATCCAAATAATATATCTCCACGCCCAACCCATCAAAGTTTTGGGAGGCACAGGCTGAACACAGGTTGCCAACGGGTTGTCTATGGTTACAAAATAAATTTTTTTTTACTAAAGTTTTTTTACATCCAAGTTTAATAATTAGTCATGATTTTTTATTTACTTTTACTTGTAATCATATCAATGACTATCCAAGTCTACTAATTAGTCACATAATAAAGAAAATTATAGTGGAGTTTGAGGATGAATATAAATACAAGCATGGAAACAAAGTTTCAAAACAAAATAAAGGAAAAAGAAAAAGAGAAGAGTCGGGAAACAATCTTATGAAGTCTAATCCTGTAATAAGGAACAAAGGAGAGGGAGAAAAAAAAAGTCTTCAAAAATCTATAAACCCATATGGTTATAGGATAATAATGGCTAAAAGAAAAAACACACTTATGTTGTACACGTAAATTCACATTATATGAAAGTGAGACGGATTAAGCGGCCTTTTAAAAACTTCTATCCATGCTCGATTCATATTTTTATGAGTTCAAAATTTTATGCCCACGTCAACCACGGTTTCTATAAAATTAAGTCCAAGCATGCCAAACTCAAGTTGCACCCCTAATTTCAGCATAAGAAATCATGGGTAGCATGATTTAAGAAGTACCAAATATTCTATTATTCAGTCCAAAGTTGTCCTGAAAAAAGTGTCAACATGGTCTCGTTAGGTCAGATAAACAAGTCATCCTCTCATATGCAATTTTTAGGGAGTGTGTGGTTTAAACCTATAAAGCACGCAAGATTGCTACAGTGATTGTGTTCGGATAAAGATTTTCCCTTTTTGAGTCATTATCTACGTTCCCAGAATATTGGAACTCCCATCTATTCACTTTGTTGGAGTGGAACTCCAAAAAATCAACAGGGTTTGGACATCTTTCGCAGGCCGTGAGTTTCCGTGCATAACTCCAATCTAGAGATTATCCTGTGTTTGCAGAAATCTTGTTTTTGCAGGGACTTCAGCTGTGCCAACACATATTAAACAAGTAATCGATTACCTTGGAAGAACGTGACGTTTTGGTCTACAGAGAACAAATGGGCTGGACAGCACAGTGGGGGCAGCCCTCCCCCTCCCCCTCCCCCTCCCCCTCCCCCTCCCTCGGGTAGACACGAATCAATCCACGTTCTTTCAACTAAGCAATTCAATATTATAAGGCAGACACAGTGCATGACTGGAAAAGAGATGGGGGAATTGGTTTCCTTGCACTCATCAGCCTTTATTTGACATAAAAGTAATTATTAAGCCACAAGTTGGATTTTCTGTCAACTGAGCCAGAAAAGAACACTATACATATGCTGATGCCATTGTCACATTTGAAGAAGTATCTTTTATCGACCTTTGTAAGAAGCAGTTTCCATCAATTGCAAGTAACTGTTCAAGTTATTAGCATAACGGAAACCAGCAAAAAAGCTGGGCCATTCACTTACTGACCGAAGAGAAAAACCCTTCTAACGAAACCAAACTTAGCCACTTAAATGCATAACATTTATGTGCATACAAGTAAATCCTACTACATGTAAAGGGGTCTTTCGGTTCCGACCATGCATAAAATGCCGTTAAGGACTTGGATTGTCAGCTATAACTAGGGTTATAGCAGAGATGTAGATGTAATGCTAGTCATAACCGGCCCATCAGACAACACCAGCAGTTTGAAGATGTATAGAAGTTGGAAGTTAAAGCATTTTCACCACATTTTACCAACTCTGCTGTAATCTCCCTCTGGTTTGATCTAAGAGTTGGAAGAAAAGACAACTCTAAGCATCTTCAAGTTTTGTGAAAAGACATAAAGGTAGATTCGATAGCAGAGGAGGGAGACTCCTAATTGTGGCAGATACAAAGATTACAAGAAAAAGTGCATGAGACTTTGAAAACCAAATCCATGTGTTTCATTGTTTATGATAACCAAATCCATGTGCTTCGTTGTTTATGATAACCAAATCCATGTGTTCCATTGTTTATGATAACCAACTCTAAGACCACACCTACTCTACCTTAGTTTACTCCGGGAGGCCGAGTACAAAACATCAGACCTTGCACTTCGCTCTTATAATTTTTTCTGGTATTAATATAGTCAATTATATGTATCCGACAAACCCATGCTACCAATAAAGAAAATACTGAAATCAAGCGTGGCAAGTGCAAACTTCCGAGGTGTTGTTCATCTGGGACATGTGTGTGGAACATTTTGCAGAAGTTTAAGCTGGCTCTGAAGCATCTCTCGCTGGATGTCTGACATTAAAATGGAAAAGTGTTATCATAACATGTACGTATCACAAAAGATTTCACAAGAAAACATGGAACTGTCTGCGTGTTTAAAGTATTAAAAGGGTTGCCAAGAACATAAAATGCGCAATTATTTGACAAATATTGGAGTCATGTACTCCAGAAACTTCAATTCATCAAGAAGATCTCGAGATCAGAAACTACATCTTATGCTTGCAAAATTAAGGACGTAGATTCTGATGATCCAAACCACCAACGTGTCAATTCCTTCAAAACCTAAATTGTACTAACCGACTCTGGATGATTGACCGGCAAATTTGTTCCATTGAAAAAAAAAGAAATATAACTCAATTCTTCCCGACTTTCAGATTATATATAGAAAGGTTACATCTGAGGTCTGCTCCAAAGCCTTCATTGACCAGACAAAACCATGGTTTCAAACGGTGATCCTGCAGTTGAGAAGAGTGAATTTATTCAAGAGATTGTAAGGAGGAACCCATCCTGCATCCCAGAAAGATACCTAAGGAGAGAAGAAGATAAGGCCAAAGATGTGGATATGTCGGCTCTTGCTGATGACATTCCAGTCCTTGACCTGACTTTGCTCTCTAATGGGAATAAGGAAGAGCTTCAGAAGCTGGACAATGCCTGCAAGGACTGGGGTTTCTTTCAGGTAATATTTCCTGAGACACTACAGGTTTCTTAATATTGAGGTTGTTAACATAACCTCAAGAAGTTGATTTGTTGGTACAATCCCCCTGCCTAATTTGGTTTGTTGGTTTTGCCGATGAATTTAATAGTAGCTACCTACTTATGTATGTTGTGGATGAACTACAAACTTCCTGTTCCATCAAAACTTCGTGAAAACTGCTCAATATACTACATTACAAAGTTGTTTGTTATGTTTTTCAGGTAACTAATCATGGAATAGCAGCAGAAGCTCTTCAGGGTACTAAGAAAGCTACAGGAGACTTTTTCAACCTTCCAATACAAGAAAAGACAAAGTACTCGTTTCACCCCGAATTCAAACAAGGCTATGGGCAACCTTTCCCTGTTGCTGAAAATGAGATACTAGACTGGTCAGATTCACTCTTGTTGCTCCTCTATCCATCCCAGAATCGATGTCCCGAGCTTTGGCCAGCCAGACCACCAGAATTCAGGTATTTCCCTTACATTATGTCCTGATGTTTACTATGTGTTACGTGCAGCAGGTAAATTGGTGAAAGAATTATAGTAAGCCTCACAGGCAGCAAAAATAACCAGTTTCAAACATCTGTCCCCACTGCAGAGGCTTTGTCGAAGCATATTCTGCTGGAATTAGAAAAGTTACAGAGGAGCTATTTGGTTGTTTATCTTTGATCATGGGGCTGGAAAAGGATACTCTACTTGGACTACACGAGGAGATGATGACGGCTATGCGAATGAACTACTATCCCCTTTGTTGTAGACCTGACCAAGTAATGGATTTGACCCCACACACTGATGTAGGCACTATAACAGTACTAACGCAAGATGATGATGTTACTGGTTTACAGATTCGACATAACGGAGGGTGGGTTCCTGTTGAACCATTACCCAATTCACTAGTTGTGAATGTTGGAGATATACTAGAGGTAATTGTCCCTCAATGTTGGATATATAATAGAGGAATGAGCACGAACACATTCAGGTGGTTGTTTTATCTCTAACATGCCTTTGTTCTTTTTGTTACGATAGATATGGAGCAATGGGAAGTACAAGAGCATTGAGCATAGAGCTGTGACAAGTGAAGCAAGGGAAAGGATATCAGTTGCATTATTTTTCTATCCAAACACTGAGGTGGAAATTGAGCCACTGGAAGACATCTTGGCTGCCCAAGAATGGCGTAGAATGTACAAAAAGGTCAAGTATGGTGATTACCTCAAACAGGCAACCCAGCGAAGAATGCAGGGGAAGACGCACATCCTAAAGTTCAAAATTTAAGCACTTCCTTTTAATTCCGACTCCTGAGCATGCGATAGGAATAATCTTGGGGTATATGAGCTTTAATTTGCCTCAAAAGTATTTCCAGTAGACTGTGTTTGTTGGTCTGGGAGCCTACTCTAGGATTGGTTTAGGGTAGATCTTCCATTTACATGCTATTTTCAGGCTTCATGTGATGTAACACGCGCGCAGTGTTCCCTAGCTAGATGCAAGGTGTGATGCATATTGGTAGACTGATTTCACGTCCGATAAGAATGCTTCATAAAGTTGTGTTGATAACCGGAAATCAACGTTGTAGGATTGAATTGCAGATATTACGTCTCACACAAAAATATCTTTACTATCAGCTATCGTTATCCAGCAAAGAAGTGCACCAACGAGGGAATAAATTGGACACGAGTCATGCATGGGCCATGACAGACACAAACAAATCATCTCTACGGGTTTGCAGTATTCATATCCATTGGTTAATTGGCACTAAACACTCGGACCGAATCAGACTATTTTCACATACACTAACAGTGTGGGGCTAGCAAGTTACGTCAGGCCTCCCCAGGCACTAAATACTCGCACCGAATCAGACTAGTTACGCCATTCAGGCAAGAGCCTTATGTATGAGATTCGTTCCTGCTGATTTGCTATCCCTCGTATATAAGGAGTATAGGTATAATCATTCGGGGAATATTAGGAAATGAGAGGTTTTGGGAATAAATATTTGTAGAAGGTGGGTTTTTTTTTTTTTTTAAACTTAAGAAAAAGTGGGGTGACTTTTCAAACAAGAGGTTGACAGGGTGTGTTTGATAAAACTGAAATTTAAGTACTGAAAATTTAAGTGCTGAATTTGTACAACTGAAAATTTTAAGCTACTGAAAAAAATTTGGTCTTGACTGCAATTTAAGTGCTGAAGTAGTTTATTCTGTTTGATAAAAAAAACAACTGAAATCTAAAAACTGTTTAGTTTGACACTAATATCCTTTTGCTCTGCTTTTTGAAACTTTATAAACCTCATTATATTATTGCACATCCCTCGTATTATTATTTCAATAATGGATTATTTCAAATCTAATTTGTATGCGTAACATTAAAACATAAAAAAAAAATTCAAATTACTCACACGATAAGAATTAGCAATAATGTAGATAGTTAAAAGTCATATTATTACATATATAAACTACAACCTCAAATTAAACAATTGAGTTGCAATCTGCTCCCGCAAGTTCACCATAAAGTTTTGATCAGCTTGTCATGCTTCTGCTCTCATATCTACGGCATTTTCGTGTTCGTGAGCCATATCTTCAAGAATATTTCCGTTGTCAAATCGCTCAAAAAGATAATCTGTGATAATCGTTTTTCGAAGGAAATTATGTACCGTTACACATGCAATAATAATATTCCTTTGTACTTGAAAAGGATATGGTGGCATCCTCTTCAATATTGGGAAACGAGCCTTAAGGACTCCAAATGAACGCTCAATAACATTTCTCAGTCTAGCGTGTGCATAGTTAAATCGTTCCTCCTTTGTTCTTGCACGATAACCCTGTGCAAAGTCCGCCAACCAATAACGCACATTGCGATAAGGTGCCATAGATCTACGAGTATGTGTATATGCAGCGTCACATAAATAGTACTTATCTGCAATAAATTATTTATTTCAACAATTTAGTACTTGTTTTCAAATGAATCTCAATACTATATAAGGCACCATATTTCAATACCTGGGGGCGGAAATGGAAAATGATTAGCAGGTTCCCGCGTAGTTTCTGTTAACACCCTTGAATCATGTGCCACTCCTTCCCAACCAGCCCATATAAAAGTGAAAACCATATTAAAGTCGCATATGGCTAGAACATTTTCGTAACATTCACCCCTTCCTCTTCCTTTATATTGTACTTGCTGATCAGGGGGTACGACAGCATGAATAAGCGTACTATCTAATGCACCCGCCGCACCCTACAAAAAAAAAAGAGAGAACACAACCACATAATTTACAAGTGGATACTAACTTACGTCTATAAGCATTTTCGTGTAACAAAATCTAACTTTGTATCTATACCTGAAACACGTGTCTGAGCCGACGATGGTGCCGAATCTGATTGGCATTAGGATTATATGTGGTAGGAACAATCATTTCCTTTGAAAATTTTAGCATCGTCGATAACACCTCGTGAAAATATCTATGCACGGTATGTGTTGAATGGTTGAATCTTCTTTTGACAGAACGGGTTCTTGTGTTATGGCTCAAAATTACCAAGAACATTGCCATCTTCTCCTGTATGGAAACGTAACGACTATCCTTTAGCCACCCTCGAATGCAAAAATGATCACAAATATTCAAAAACGCTTGTTTGGGCATCCGCAAAATCTCTTGAGAATGAGCAGGATTTCCATTTATTATCTCGTCCAAGTATCCAGCTCCACTAAGCGAAGAATTTGTATCTGGCCTTCTCTTAAAACGTCTTTGTTTCAAATTTTTCATTATGAGAATGGTTGCAACAACTCTTAGGGCATCCTTTTGATTCGTAGTCATCATTCTGTTCTATGTGTCTAAGGACAATATAAGCAGACAATAATGTATAGTGGATAATTAGCATAGTAAATGACAAACATGACTATAATGCTCACACATCATAAAGCAACATTATCCAACATCGTAAAGAAAATGGCCATTGTAATGACTGAACGACATATAAATGTCAAGAATCACACTACGAAAATGACACAAAAAAAAAGATAGTTCGTAAACTTCCTACTAGTCCAAAAATCATTCTATGAACGCGTTCCTAATCGAAACACTAAACTAACCAAGGACACTTCACAAAAGTCCTAACTTTTTTCCATTCATTTGTATCCAATTCTTTCTAACTTCTTCTGGTGTTTGACTGAGCACCATCCACTGTTCTCTGTATGCTTTACT
Organism: Escallonia herrerae; assembly: GCA_033070095.1. Lineage (NCBI taxonomy): Eukaryota > Viridiplantae > Streptophyta > Magnoliopsida > Escalloniales > Escalloniaceae > Escallonia > Escallonia herrerae. The sequence continues at coordinate 112,414 of JAVXUP010001643.1, read as the reverse complement.
TTCACAAAAAATGTTGCATGTAACGATGTATAAGTGGTCAGTCATTTGTAACGTTTGCATCTCATTTAAAATACGGTTGCACTCCTCCATGCCCGGCCCGTCTGATTTATCCAAAGTTTTAAGAACCGCAACTAATTGATCATCAAGCTTATCAGATTTGTCCTTCTTATGGCGTTTGACTTTTGATTTCGGTACATCCATTGGCAAAATCAAGTGTAGGAGGCACATCAGAATCGTCGTCTACAAGTATTTGAGAAGATGACCCACCATCGGTAGGCAACCCATCCTTTGATGGACCCCAAGCTTCCTTCCCAGTTGCTCCAATACCGTCAAATAATACTTTCATCTCATTTGGATACTGTAGTCCAGCATATGGAAATTGTTTTGCATCTTGATTTGCCTGTCGTACAATGTGTTTAAAATCTAGTTACACATAACTAATTTTTCATATTTCTATAAATATATTTTAGGGTTAACGAAATTGTACCTTTATGTAGTCGTCCCATTCATCTGGGCTCCAGTTCACAGTGTTTGTCATGAGATTGTAACCATTTCCAGTCTTTTCAATTAGTTTGGACCATACACCATATTTTTGTTTCAAATAATTCCACTTGTTTTTTAGTTGTTTTTTATTAAGGACAATACCTTTTTTCTCCTTCATTTTTTTAATTAGAGTATCCCATGACGCCTTCTTCAAACTACCTCCAGATTTTCCACCTTCTTCTACTTCTACAAGGCATGCGTCTATGAAAAATTTATGTAGTTCTGGATCCTTCCAATTTGCTCTAGAACCGTCACCAGAAGCCATTCCTATACAAGTATTATAGCATTAGTAGTAGTAGCAGTAGTAGTATGATTTACAAGAAATATTGCTCATACATTTTGTATAAGCATTTTTAACTTTCCAAAACTAGTCTACATGATTGTGTACTATATACCGCACTTGGAAAAATTTGATCTTAAGTGAAAGCTGCAACTCATCCATCAGAAAGTATTTGCTATATATGCCACTGGAGTCAAGTAGATGGAATGCATGTCTTTTTCTACACTCAAACTGAATCAGCAATGGCCCTCACTCATGCTTCGATCACAGAGAGTTCAAACACTAATAACAAAGGTGCCTACATAACATAAATATCATGTTTCATGCTAAAGTTATGATTAAAATCATCCTAAACCATTTCTCATCAAATCTTAATGGTAAATTTGATGACATTGCACGTGTAATATCAACCTTACCTATTAATACATGTATATCTTAACTTCTAGAGCAGTTTTTATGCAAAAGTATTCTTATACCAAAAAATCCCTATAGCAAAAAGATTCCAGGAAGCAATCTATACCAAAAGATTCCAGACAATAATATTCATATACATACCCTGGATTCAAATGCACCAAAGTGACATTTGAATCACGTGAGTTAAAGGTACCTTCTTTAAATCCTGGTAGTAGTAGCCCAGTATGGCATTCTTAGTATAAATACCTAGCTAAAAACCATGATTCTCAACATTAGATTCACTTTTATGGAAGCTTAAGAATTGTTATCATGCCTTCTTATTATCCCATCCCCACATCACACCATTTTCCATGTGCATAGCTGTCTGCTACCTTGCAATTCCCTTCAACCTCAAAAAAAACCTTTCTTTACCTACTGGCTTACCTCTATTTTTGACGTTTTCAATAAAAGTGTTGAAGTGATAATTGAGTCAGTTAAAGACCAAATGCTTATTTGGGAGTTGATTTGCTAGAATAAGGTGCTGAGACACACCCTCTTCTTTTATCGTTTAAGCCAAACAGATTAGAAGACACAACCTACAGTTTTTTATCGTTCTAGTCAAACAGGTTGGGTGAATCACTCACATAGAATTGCTTGACAACATCATTTAAATGGAAACTGTGAAGCATGCTAACTACATGTTAGAAAGGAATCCATAAGAAACCAATGGATAGGGCCGCTAATATAGATACCCAGAAACAGAAAACCCAAGATCTCTGTTGTGTGTGAATTTGCCAATATCAGATTCATGAAGCTAATTAAATTGAGAATACATTCAAGAGGCAGGAAATCGATTCAATATCAAAAAGAACAACTTGGGAATACAGCCCTAATTACGTTCACAAATCAATCGACACTCAAGTAATGAAGCATCATGAAATCACGCACCTGCAAATAGGAGTATAAGAAGAGAAGAAGAGTCTGCCGGGAAGAAAAAGAAGCAGAAGAAGCGGCACGAGCAGGAGCATGTGCAGGTGAATACGATCGGGAGAAGAGGAGATAGTTTGGGCAAATCAGTCATTTATTGACAAAATGTTTTAATCCCAATTCATTGACCGTGTTAAGTGATAAGTCATTACGAGTGACTTAAAATTTTGGTCTTCCATTAATCTAGTACTTATTATTTTAAGTGGTTAAAAAAGTGCGTTACCAAACGCACTTAATTTGAAATCACTGAAAATTTTCAGTTTTAAGTGCTGAAGAAAAAACGCGGCGGTGGCGGCGGCGGCGGGGGGGGGGGGGGGGGGGGGGGGGCTTTCTGAAATCATTTATTTTGGTCTTCGTAAACTACCCTCCAGCCAAGATCGTGGATAGAAGTCGTTTTATGCAAAAATGCAAGTAGGTTATGCGATAATACTTGTCAGCTTGTGCAGAAATTCAATTGTTAATTGGCACTAAATACTCGCATCGAATCAGACTATTTTCACATACACTAACAGTGTCGGGCTAGCTAGTTACGTCAGGCCTCCCCAGGCACTAAACACTCGCACCGAATCAGACTAGTTACGCCATTCAGGTAAGAGCCTTATGTATAAGATCCGTTCCTGCTAATTTGCTATCCCTCGTATATAAGGAGTATAGGCATAATCATTCGGGGAATATTAGGAAATGAGAGGTTCTGGGAATAAATATTTGTAGAAGGTGGTTTTTTTTTATTTTAAACTTAAGAAAAAGTGAGGTGACTTTTCAAACAAGAGGTAGACTTAGAGAGAAAAAACGCCGCGGCGACCCCGGGGGGGGGGGGGGGGGTTTCTGAAATCATTTATTTTAGTCTTCGTAAACTACCCCTCGTGCCAAGATCGTGGATAGAAGTCGTTTTATGCAAAAATGCAAGTAGGTAATACGATAATACTTGTCAGCTTGTGCAGAAATTCAATTATTAATTCTCTTGCATCGTTGATCCTGTTGCTCTCTCTCTCTCTCTCTCCCCCCCCCCCCAAACACCCCTCCCGTCTCCAATAATAGATTTCCCTCCAAAAGTTCTTGCACCCACACCCCCTATCCTCTCCCCTCCACTAATACAACATGGAATCCTGTTGTCAAAAGGACTGCCAGGTTAATGTGGGGTGTTATTGCAGATATAGTTCGCATGCGGCGTGGGCTTCACGTTCTTAAACCCATTCAAAGTCAAGGGGAAAGATTTTGCCAAATCAGTCGACTAGCTAGTAGTTAGACATGGTGTTCTGGTCTTGAACTAGATCAAAACACTGATGAGACCACGAAAAAGGAAAGGAGAAGCCTGCCTCAAGAACCCCATTTGGTTGATCAACAATGAGCAGGAGGTGTTCGAGCTCAAAGCCAATGAGAAGCGTCTACCTCAGTAAGCTTAAAGGATAAGGTAAAGGATGTACGAGCTGGTTCACAATCCTCTTTAAGTATTGAGATTGGCATAGCATCAGAGGGCATTTTATCGTCTTCAGCTAAAGAAACTCGTGCAGAGCATTTAGAAAGCACTTCTGGTGCTGCAATAGTAACATCGCTAATAAAATTATCTGCTTTGCTCATGAGAAGATCTCTTATAATAGAAGAAGTTTCAGGGGGCTGGCAAAACTGATGCATCTAGTAGTGACACAATGGTGCAGCTTGAACAAAGCTAGTTATTTAGAAGCATCAGGGACTGAGGGTAAGAGTGGGGCATTGAAACGAGGGAAACTTCAATGGAACAATCAAGTCCTGAAAGATAGATTTGATGAATGGGAAGAAGCGTTTGTACTTGAAACCGAGTAACGAAAAAATGGTAAAATATTTATGAAGGACGCAATGTTGGAAGGAGAGGGGGTGTTGGTGTAAGTACTTTTGGAGGGAAATCTATTATTGGCGGTGAGGGGAAGCTCCTGGGCGTGGCGGGGGGAGGGGGGCGCAGAACAAGGGTCAACAGTGCAAGAGAATTAACAACTGAATATATGCACAAGGTGACAAGCATTTTCACATAACCTACTTGCATTCTTGCATAAAACGACTTGTATCCAAGATTTTGGGGGGAGGGATAATTTGGGAAGACCAAATTAATTGATTTCAGAAATTCCCTTTTTTCTAAGTCCACCCCTTGTTCATAAATTTCTGAAAAGTCACCCTATTTTTCTTAAGTTTTCAAAAAAAAATCCACCTTTCACAAATATTTATTCCCAAAACCCCTCATTTCCTAATTTTCCTAACATTCAATTCAATGGTTCAAGTTTTTCAGGTTTGCTTTTGTTTGGTACATAAACAATATTAGTTTTGTTATCTGTTGGTGGTAATATATGGTATGGTTTCATGACTGAAAAAAGTTTTCTTCGAGGCGCGTTGTAATGCTTTCCTTAAGTTTATATTGGCCTCCATCAGAAATGGTGTGCAGCCCGGCAAATATCCTCCAAGATATAACAAAGTGTACTGGTGAATAGTATTTGCACAAACAATATTCACACCACAGATTGGTGTATGAAAATCTGGATAATGGTTCTACAAGTAAGAGATTCTACAGAAATTTCTTGTTATAAAATATCTGCATAAAAGGAAAAAGAGAAGACATTAGAGGCTAAATTAAAGAGTAAAAAATCTTACCATTCTTCTCTATTTATAGAGCACTAGTGGCTACTCACCAAGGGTCACACCCTTTCATCATGCACCCATTCAATTTGGATTGTTGGATCAGAAACCATTAAGATTAATAGTCCAGATTATGGACCATTAACTAACCAGTTTGCAACAGGTGGGTTTGTTTGAACAAGCACCACCCAATTGTCCAACAGATGTAACCGTTCGGCTATACCCAAACCGATGTAAGTGTAACCAACCAGCTGCCAGCGGGTCAGATTAGATCCGACCCGATGCAACGTTTCATCACACCGACGGCCTAATTCGATCTGGAAAACTTTAAGGACGTGAGGATGTGCACGTGCAAATGGCATCATCAAAGCGCCACATTGCGCCTCACAGCCCACTATCAAGCTTGCTCGCATGCGTTTCTCGTACCATACTCAGTACACATGCATACGCATTAGCATACCACATAAGTATTAAAGTAAGTGGAGCTCTTTACTATATATCAACTTACTTTTCCAATTCCCTTCTACATGGGATTCCTTCCTTTTTACCTCTTCTCCTTTCTTTCATCATTTTGACACCCAAAATGAACCCAAAATTTGACACAATATTTTGAAAAACACAAACATTATCCGCAAAGGTTATGTGCACAATACAAGTTTGGACTTGCTGACGATAAAATGGCATAGAAGATTCAATCTTACTTCCGATAACCAATAGTTAACAAATAAAAAACAACAAAATCTCCTCCATATTATCACCAAACACTCTAAAGATTGGTATTGTGGATATTATTGAGCTCGTTGAACCCAAAAGCAAATATGCAAAAGAATATAGTAGATTTTTCATCAAGTAATAAAGGAGAGATTTGAAAACAATAACAAAAAATAGAAGCATGTAAGACACAAGATTTACGTTGTTCGGCGAAAGCCTACTCCACAGTGCTAGTAGCAATTTCACTATGTCTGGCTATGGAGATTACAGATCTTTGTCTTTCTCAACAAACTCTCTTAAAAAATGGCTCTTTTGTCTTGTACTTAAAACACAATACAATACAAGACAACATATATATATATATATAAGTACTGACTTTCTCGAAATAACTAATGTGGGACAAGATTTATATACATAGAGCCAAGTTGTATCCTTCTCTGAATAATCGATGTGGGACACCCTCACATTCTGAGTTTTTTTATCCAAGATACATTATCACAAATCTCTACCTTGGCTTGGAGAAAATAAGCCACAAACAACCTGAAAATATCATCTGCTACTACCACACCTGCCCTCTTGGGCTGTACCTCAAATACCAATGATACCGATCAAATCTAAGCAGTGCTTAAACTTGATCTATGGAATATGCTTTGTCATCATGTCCGCTGGGTTTTCATCTGTGGAAATCTTCTCTACCATAACAGCACCATGAGAAATCGCATCCAGAATAAAATGAAATCTGACATCGATATACTTGTTCCACTCATGGAACATCTGATTTTTGGTCAGATATATGGCACTTTGGCTATCGCAGTAAACAGTACTAGACTTCTGCTTCAACCCCAAATCACCAACCAAGCCCTTCAACCAAATAGCTTCCTTCATTGCTTCGGTCACCAACTCAGCTTCTATATAGTAGACAAGTCAACAATAGTCTATAGAGTAGCCTTCCAACTGATCATATAGCTCGAAAAAGTGAAGATATATCTTGTCAAAGATCTCCTCCTATCCAAATCTCCAGTGTAGTCTAAATCCACATATCCAACAACTCAACCATTTACATCACTACCCCGATGGTAGACTAAACCAGTATCTATAGTACCTCTCAAGTATCGAAGTTTCCACTTCACTGTCTGTCAATGAGTTGTCCCAGGATTACCCATGTACCAGCTAACCACATTGACCTTATGAGAAATATCGAGTCTCGTACAAATCATAGCGTACATGAGACTGCCTACTACACTAGCATATAGAACACGTGCCATGTGCTCCACCTTCTCATAGGTCTGTGGGGAATCAGCTGCTAAAAGCTTGAAGTGCACTGCCAAAGAAATAGTAACAGGTTTAGAGTTTTCCATACCAAGGCACTGTAGTACTCACTCAATGCTTTTTCTAGGACAAGTGCAAAATTCCTGCAGGTCGATCCCTCTAAATGTCCATCGGTAATATCCTCTTTACTGCACCCAAGTCTTTCATCTCAAATTTCCTTTTCAACTGCTCTTTCAAACCATTGTCATCTGACATGGATTTTATACCAATCAACATGTCATCAACATACAATAGCAAATATATATAAGAAATATATATAAGAACCATCTACGAGTCTCTGGTGATACACACAACTATCATAGGCGCTCTTGGTGTAACCTCTCTCTGCCATGAAAGTGTCAAACCGCTTATACTACTGTCTTGGAGATTACTATAATTCATCAAGAATTTCTTCAACAAGCAAACATGATCTTCCTTATCCTAGATCATGAACCCCTCTGGCTGACGCATGAATAGCTGCTCTTCCAACTCACAGTGTAGAAAAGATGTCTTGACATCTAGCTGTTCTAACTCCAAGTCATATAGAGCAACCATAACAAGCAACACTCTTATCGAAGTATGTTTTACCACAGAAGAAAATATTTCATTGTAATCAATACCTTCTTTCTGAGTAAAACCCTTAGCTACCAATAGTTCTTTATACCTTGCATCTTCCGTTATAGAAAATTACCTCCTTCTTCTTGTAGTCCCATTTGCAACCAACAATCTTCTGGCCCACAGACGGTTTCACCAATTCCCACATTTGATTCTTGTAAAGAGATTCCATCTCCTCACTCATAGTAACTATCCATTGCACTGATTTCATGTTCTTGATGTCCTCTTTATATTTAATAGGCTCTTCAACCTCAATATCCTCTGTCACACTTATAGCATAAGCAACCATATCTGCATATCCATACTTCTGAGGAGGTCAAATTTCTCTTCTTGATTTGTTTCTATCATTACTATACTAATGTTCTTGAGATTCTTCATTCTTCTCGGTAGAATGAGAACCACATTCCTCATTTGTAAGAATTATAGGCAAAGAATCTAGAGCTCGAACCTCCAGCTCCACCTTCTCCCTGACACCGTGGTTTTTTCCTACATTAATCAACTCTTTCTTCTTCAAAAGTATCGAAGACTCATCAAAGGTCACAGCTCTGCTAATTAGGAACCTAGATGTTTTAGAATCAAGATACCATAACCTGTACCTTTTTACCCCACTTGCATAGCCTAAGAAAATGCACTTCTTTGTTCTCAGCTCAAGTTTACCATCATTAACATGAGCATACGCATGACAACCAAATATCCTTAAGTTTTCATAATTAGTATCCTTATCAGGCCAAACTTTTTCAGGAGCCTTACAATCAATTACAGTCGATGGAGACCTATTTATCAAATATGCAGCTATGTTAACAGCTTCTGCCCAAAATTCCTTAAATAACCTGGTATTTGAAAGCATACATCGAGCCCTCTCAAGGAGGGTCCTATTCATCTATTCTGCAATCCCATTCTGCTATGGCATTTTTCTAACAGTGCAATGCCTCACTATGCCTTCATTCTTGCAGAACTTAGTAAACTCATCCAAACAGAATTACATGCCATTGTCAGTCCTCAAGCATTTAATTTCTTTACCGGTCTGTTTTTCAATCATCATCTTAAACTGCTTCCACTAAATAGAAACATCACTCTCCTTTTTAAGAATGTACACCCAGACCCTTCTTGAGAAGTCATCAATAAAGGTCAACATATATATACCACCACCCTTACAAGAAACCGTGAAAGGACCCCAAAGATCTGAATGGATATAATCCACCATATCTTTGGTGGTATGAACAGCCCGGCTAAATTTCACCCTGTATTGCTTTCAGAAAACACAATGCTCACAAAAATCTACCTTTCCAATTTTCTTGCTTCCCAGCAAACCTTATTTGCTCAGCACATACACATCCCTCTCATTCATATGCCCAAGACGCATATGCCAAAGCTTGGTAGTGTCAGAATCTATATCAGAAAATGAAGTTGTTGCTGCTACTCCTGTAACTGTGCTACCCTGTAAGAAATAGAGACTATTTTGTTTCAACACCTTCATCATAATAAAAGCACCCTTCACTATCCCCATAACTCCACTTGTAGCCCGATAGCTACAACTATTGGAGTCAAGTGTACCCAAAAAAATCAAATTTTTCCTCAGCTCTGGAACGTGCCTGACATCAGTCAAAGTTTTCACAATACCATCATGTATCCTAATCTGAATTGAACTTATCACAACCACCTTACAGGCGACATCATTTCCCATAAGAACTTTACTACCATCAAATGAATGTATCAAGAATTCACCCTCCATCCGAGGAACTGATAGTAACTAAGAGAACATTTGCACCGTCAGAATTATCTTCTACTATAGCATCGGTCATCTTAGAATTATTCTTTGTCTTCCCTTTACGCTCAAAACAATCCTTTCTTTAATGCCCTTCCTTGTAACAATATAGCACTTCAATTTTCTGATCTTTAATTGAGACATCAATTTTCCTTTATTTCTACACCCAACATGGTTAGTGCTTCAGCGTCGAGCCATCAGACCATCACCATGTTCTTCTCCCTTATTTTCTGAAACCTTCTCCTTAATTCTTGAGAATTTATCATAGCCCCAATCTCCTCTATAGAGATACTGTCATTTCCATATAATAGGGTAGTAACAATTTGTTTATATGACTGAGGTAAAGAACACAACAACAGTAAAGTTTATCCTCATCTTCTATCTTGATATCAATATTTTGTGGGTCTAATATTACTTGTTATATTCATCAAGATGATCACTGATCGATGTACCTTCTTTTATCCGAAGAGTATACAGTCGTTGCTTTAAATGCGGGCAATTTTTTAGAGACTTCATCATGTATAAGCTCTCCAATTTTAGCCACAATCTAGCCCTAGTCGTTTCCAGATAAATCTTTCGCAACACGTTGTTTGCTAAACACAGCAATAGGGCACTATGGGCTCTCTCCAACATGTCTTTTCTTCATTGGCAGATATCGTCTCAGGAAGCCCTTGATTCCTCTTTAATGCTTGCAACAACCCTTGCCAAATCAGAAAGCACACATCTTCAATTTCCATAAATTGAAATCGTTCAATCCATCAAACTTCTCCAAATCATACTTCGTCGAAGTATTTGGCGCCATTGCAAGGTATTTCAATATATCGTGAACCTCAGCTCTGATATGACTTAAGAAAATATAGTAGATTTCTCACCAAGCGATAAAGAAGAGAATCGAAAACAAGAACAGAAAATAAAAGCACACAAGACACAAGATTCATGTTGTTCGGCGAAAGCCTACTACACGTGGTAGCAACGATTTCACTATGTTTGGCTATGGAGATTATAGATCTTTTTCTCTCTCAACAAACTCTCTCAAAGAATGGCTCTTCTCTCTTGTATTTAAAACACAATACGAGACAACACATATATATACTTAGAGATAAGTAGTGACTTTCTCTAAATAACCAATGTGGGACAAGACTTATATACTTAGGGTCAAGTTGTAACCTTCTCTGAATAACCGATGTGGAACACCCACACATTCTAGATTTTTTATCAAAGACATATTATCACAAAATACATATATTTTTATCTTTGCTGCATGAAAAGAACGTCTAGTGATTCCAAAGTCGGACGGAAATTAGAAGGAGTCGGAAAATGACATTTTGGTCTATAGAGAAAAATTGGCTGGACTATAGGGAGCAACCCTCCCCCTCCCTCGCGTAAACACTACAAAAAAAGCCACTTTTAGCGACCGAATTTTCCGTCGCTAAAAGTGGGTAATCCGTCGCTAAAGACTTTTAGCGACAGACTGTCCATCGCTAAAAGTCCGTCACCTATAACCCCGTTACTAAAAGTTTTGAACGGAATTTAATGATCCGTCAAAAAAAATTCCTTTTTACCGACAGAATTAATTACTTTTAGCGACTGAAAATTCCGTCACTAAAATAAAGGTATTTTCTATATTTTTTCTAATTTCTAAATTTTTCCAAAAAAAATCTTTTAGCGACAGAATTTTTGTCACTAAAAGTCCGTCGCAAAAGTCTTTAGTCGCTAAAATCTGTCTCTAAAAATGCTTACCGGTCTGTAGAAAGACTTTTAGCAACGAAATTTTATCGCTAAAAGTTAAAAAAGGCTATTTTTCAATTTAGCTATTTTTTATAAATTCAAATCTATTTCAAACAATTAACCCTAATCAACCAATCCAACAACAATTTTAATCTTAAACTAAGATTCATTATTTACTACATTCCAACCAATACAAATAAAATTTAATTCATATACACCACCAACTAACACTAAATACAACAAATTACATGTTCACTAAATACAATAAATCACATTATACAAATCCCAAAAATAAAGTTACAAGTTTCATTGAAACTACAAAAATATAAGTCAAGATCCTTGCTCCGAAACTTGCACAACATCTCTCTGCCCACAATTGTTACTTGTTTACCTTTATCGATCACAACTGAAAAAGAGTATTAGTTGTACAAATTCGTTTACAATGAACAAAATGAATAAAAATTTGTCTAGTGCTCATATTCCTTAATTGTAAGTATTTCTTCTTGGTTTAAAATGAGTGACCGTGACTCATGTGAAAAGATTAGAAGAGTATCACCGTTTTTTCCTTTGTGGCATTATATAATATACATGTGAATGGAAAAATCCAACACTGGAAAGGTAATAGTCGATGATTCAGAATTACTTAGTTGAGGCAGTTTGCAGTTTGTTTCCAAATCTATATAATAGTTAAAATAGAATCGTCTCCATGTCATTTGTGTGTATGTGTGTATCTATATATATATATATATATATATATATATATATATATATATATATATATATACACACACACACACACACACACACATTTGTGGTGAAGTTGGCTTCATACAGCGTTTATAGCCCTTGTTTGTGACACTTGACTCCTATCATGTCTCTTTTTTTTCTTTTTAAAAAAGTTATAATATTTTACCAACTGAAAGACCAGAGTGGTCAAGTTGAGTTAATTAGTTTGCCCATGTAACAACCGGAGGCCATAACCTTTGATCTGGGATTAAACAAGGATGGAAATATTACCTAGCACATTCAGAACTAAGGGCTTCCGAAGATAAAGCTTAATTCTTCTAGTTCTATTTTAGTATGTCATTTCAACTGCATATATTGGTAGTAACTCTTAGAGTTTAGATAAGATCCGAGAGGTCTCATCAGCTTTCGGGTGAAATACCTGTGTTGTATTACTTTATGATTCAAAGTTCCTTGGGTGTCTTCAAGATTTTTATTTTCATTTTCTTAGTCCCACCACAATCAACACTCAACAACATGAATACCTCATACACATGTTCAACAAAATATAGATTTTACAAACAAAATTTACACAAAGTCACAGATTGTGGAATCAATTCACAACATACCCAATATGAATCCCACACCCAGCATAACAGAAACACCTCATAGCCATCTTCGCCAACCAAAACCCGGTAAAATTACACCATATTCAATCAGATTAAAAAAAGCTGAAGTTTCAACATAGCTGGTGCAACATTGAGGAATGTGCTAAACCCCTAACCCTAGAGAAATTGAGACAGAGAGATGAGATTAGTGAGAGAACCGAATGGTACCTGTGAAGACAACGCATTGATCTGCAGAAATAGAAAGATAATGAACCTGAACACAATTTCTTTTCCATCGATACGTCCTGCAATTTGTCAAATCAATGAAAGAAAAATGATAAGAGCTTTTGTTGAATTCAATTGGACATTCAAATCTGGTTCTTGACACATAATGAATGGTTACGATTCTACCATACATGACTTTTTCTCCTACTTTTGAATTGTCGAAGCAAGAACTCACAATGAAATCTACCTATACAGTAACGCTCTTGGCAGATCCGTCGTAGCGGCTGTGGCGCAAAGTGTGCGTCAATTGGGCAACAGCAGTAGAAGGGGTGGGAGGCAGCCAAGGAAGAGGAGAGGCGGCAGAGAGGGTGACGGCCGACAGTCGGCGCGAGAGAGAGATTGAAGGGAAGAGGGTGGGGAGATAGAAAGGAGCAGCAGAGGAAGTGAAAGGAAAGAAAAGTTAGGGTTTGATGAATTTATAGTAAAATAAAAAAATTATTTTCCAAAATAAAAAAAATCAAGAAAAAAAGGAGAAAATACGAACGGATTTTTCTGTCGGTAATAATCCGTCGCTAAAAGTTCGTCGCTAAAGACCTTTACCAACGGAATATTCCGTCAGTAAAGGTCTTTAGCGACGGACAATCCATCGCTAAAAGTCACTTTTAGCGACGGATTTCATTCCGTGGGAAAAAGTAGTTTTTCTTGTAGTACAATTCTAATCTATCCAAGTTCTCTTAACTAAACATTCATTAGTGTAAGGCAGACACCGGTGCATAATTCAAGAAGAGATGGGGAATTGATTTCCTTGCATTAATCAGCCTATCAAAGTAATTATAGAGACAAGTTAGATTTTATGCCAACTGGACCAGAAAAGAACACTTCACATATGACTGGTTCTATTGTCACGTTTGAAGAAGTAACTTATATTGACCTTTGTAAGAAGCAGTTTCCAGCAATTGCAGGTAACTATTCAAGTTATTAGCATTAAGGGAATCTGCACAAAAGCCGAGCCATTCAGTCACTGACCGGAGACAAAACCCTTCTAATGAAACCTAACATAGCCACTTTAATGCATAACCATTATGTGCATAGAAGTAAATAGTAGTACAAGTTAAGGGGTCTTTCGGTTCTAATCATGCATAAAAGTTCATTAAGGACTCGGATTGTCGGCTATAAGTAGGGTTATAGCACAAATGTTGTAACGCTAGTTACAACCGGCCCATCTGACCAAGCCAGCAGTTTCAAAACGTATATAAGTTGAAAGAAAAAGCATTTGTTCTAGGAGTTGGAAGAAAAGACAACTCTAGCATCTTCAAGTTTTGTCAAAGGACCTAAAGGTAGATTCGTTCCTAGCAGAGGAGTGAGTATCCTAATTGTGGCAGATACAAAGATTACAAGAAAAAGTGCATGAGACTTAAACAAATCCATGTGTTTCATTGTTTATGATAACCAAATCCATGTGCTTCATTGTTTATGATAACCAAATCCATGGTGTTCCATTTTTTTTATGATGACCAACTAAGACAACACCTACTCTACCTTAGTTTATTCCTAGGCCAAGTACAAAACATCAGACCTTCCACTCTTAATATTTTTTTGGATAAATTACGCATGGCATTTATGAAGTTTATCCTAAACTACACACAACTCCGTCTATCTTTTTTTATTACACTCCGCTTCCTGACACCAAGGATATCTTGCTCCTTGATGGGTTACACTTACACAGTGTTGCTTAATTTGGTCCCAAGATCTAGGGTTCAAGACACGGTTAAGAGAAAAAAAATGACCAAACAAATTTTGTGAGGGCAAAAATGTCTTTTTGCGTCAAACTGTTAACACCGTCAGAAAAATTGAAAGTCAAAGAGCGGAGTGTAATAAAAGAGATAGGCGAAGCCACCTCAGAGGTGGCGTATGCAATTTACCCTTATTTTTTCTGGTATTAATATATACGATAAATTATATACGGCACTCTTGAAATTTACCCTAAATTACACATGACCCTTGCTATCTTTTTTATTACAATCGGCTCCCCGAAGTTTGTACCCGCATTTCATGGAACTACACAAATCTGACGGAAAGCCTAACTCTGTTTGGAGATTCCTGACACACCACTTCTTATTTTTTTTCTTAACCAAAATACCCTCTCATTCTTCTTTCTCTTTCCTTTTGCAGACCCTTTTTCCTTGAGCTGATTGACCAATGGAACTACACAAATCTGACGGAAAGCCTAACTCTGTTTGGAGATTCCTGACACACCACTTCTTTTTTTTTTCTTAACCAAAATACCCTCTCATTCTTCTTTCTCTTTCCTTTTGCAGACCCTTTTTCCTTGAGCTGATTGACCAACATGGAAGCCATGTCTCTGTGAAAAGAATAGCGTACTGCAAATGTTCCTCCAAAATAAGTACGACAATAACTTGGATAGATTTATTCCAGAGTAATTCAAGAAAGCGGAACGTACAGTACACAGCCTTTTGATCGAGACTGCACACATAATTACCGTTATTTGATTGAAGTGTCAGATTTCAATGGTTCATGCATAGACATACATGTCCAATTAACTTGGAGAGGAGAGAGAGAGAGAGAGAGAGAGAGAGAGAGAGAGAGAGAGAGAGAGAGAGAGAGAGAGAGGAAGTTAACGTATTCCTGACACCAAGAAGAACACAATGGGCGGCACGTCCAGCAGCTGAAGCTGGAGCTATGACTGCTACTGGAGATGCCTGAAAAAAAGTTGCCAAAGCTGATCCCACACCAACACCACGCTGGTACCTTTTCGGTGGAGTTTGAACTAAAGCAGTAGCAGATTTTCCCAGGCCTTCATTTATACTCTGATAAGCCTGTCAAATTAAAACATTTAAACCTTGCTTAGAGCATTGTCCTTTCTAACACATAATTTTGTTGTATGACTAGTAATAATGGAGAAGCTATGAAGCAGAAAAGCAAGGGGAATTGGACTATGCAGACAGGATGTAGAGGACTTTAATGGCTGCATCTATACTTGCCAGCTAGAAGAATTACCAACTTCAGGATTATTTTTTTACTTGGTGTAACAAGAGGGAAGATAACCTTATAATGTGCAGACTGGACAGAGCTATGCAAAATGAAGGATGGTTGGAAAATTTTCCTAACACTCTGGTAGAAGCTCATGCACCAGAAGTCCCTGATCACTCCATGCTATTGCTGAGGGTGGATAGCAATTGTCAAAAGAGAAATAAGCCATTCAAAATTTTCAATTTCTGAACGAAGCATACAACATTCAAGCAAGTTTTGCAGTCTGTATGGAAGGAAAAGGTGGAAGGCAAAGCATGCTATCAGCTCAGTACAAAGCTAAGGAGGCTGAAAATTGCTTTAAAGAAGTTAAATCATGAACATCATATTTCAGAAAGGACTGGTGCAAAATTTCAGGAAATTCAGAAGAAAAAAAAATTATGCAACAACAATATCAGAGCCTGCTCAAACAGGAAAAAGAAGTTCAGGAGCAATACTACCATTTATTACAAGCTGAAGAGGCCTTTTTCTATCAAAAAGCTAGAGTAAAGGAGCTGAAACTAGGGGATGCTTACTTCCACAAAAAGTACAAATCAATAGATCACACAACAAAATTTTATCTATCAAAACTGTGGATGGAGAGCAGGTTACAGGGGAGCAAGAAGTTCATCAAGTTGCCATTAAACACTTCTCAGAATTCTTAGGCTCTCCTGTGATATGGCATGAAGAAACAAGAATTAGATAGGAGGCTATTATCAAGACTAGAGTGACTACTCAAGATCAAACAATGCTTGAAGAGAATATAAGTGATCAAGAAATACAAGAGACGGCCATGTTCTCACTAAGAACTAATAAAGCTCCTGGACCTGATGGTTTTAATGCAGAATTCTTTTAACAAAACTGGGAAATGGTGGGAAGGGAGGTCACTGATGCTATCAAGGAAATGTTTAATCACCACGCATGTATCCAAGGCTTTAATAGTACACTACTAGCTCTAATTCCTAAAGTTCCTTTCCCAAGCACAATGAAAGAGTTTAGGCTTATAGCATGTTGTAATGTTATTCACATGTGTGCATCCAAAATACTTTGCACAAGAATCAAGAAAGAACTTCCTAGGCTTATGTCAAAAGGACAATCAGCCTTTGTGGAGAAGAGAAATATAGCTGACAACATACTCTTAATGCAGGAATTAGTGAAAATTACCACAGGAATGGGGGAAAGCCTAGATGTGTGATCAAGGTAGATATACAGAAGGCCTATGATTCAGTGGGTTGGGAATTCTTGCAAGCTGTCATGGAATGTATGCATTTTCCTAGAACCTTTGTGAAATGGATTATGCAATGTGTCACAAGTGCTAGATTCCCCATTAGCCTCAATGGAAATGTGGAAGGGTTTTTTTGCTAGTACAAAAGGGTTAAGGTAAGGAGATCCAATATCTCCTTACCTTTTTCTACTAGTGATGAAAGTGTTCTCAGGAATAATGGATGAATCTTCAGCTCTGCAAAATTTTCAGTTTCATCCTAAATGTGAAGAATTGAAAATCAGTCATCTCAGTTTTGCTGATGACTTATTTTTATTGGCTTCTGCAACTCCTGAGACCATGGTGCTCATTAAAGAAGCTCTTCAAGAATTTGAATCTATGTCAGAATTGGCTCCTAACCTCAGCAAAAGTTATGTCTTCTTAGCAGATGTAGATAATGACACAACTACACATTTGACTAACATAGTTAGTATTCCTAGAGGAAGATTGCCTGTAACCTATTTATGAGTGCCTCTAATATCAACAAAATTATAGTCTAAGGACTGTAGTGTGCTTGTGGAAAAGCTAACTACGAAGATCACAAGCTAGACAATGAAGTATTTGTCATATGCAGGGAGAGTGCAATTGGCCATGTCTGTGTTGATAAGTATGCAAGTTTATTGGTGTAGCATCTTCATCCTACCTAAGGAGATCATCAAGCAAATTAAAGGAAAAATTAGGGCCTTCATATGGCAAGGTAAAGATGAAAAATGTCATGGAGCTAAGGTAGCTTGGGAGAAGGTATGCTTACCAAAAAAATGAAGGAGGTTTGGGATTGAAAAGGCTTGAGGAGTGGAACAAAGCTGCAATATGTAAGCATTTGTGGGATATTGCACACAAGAAGGATTCTCTTTGGGTCAAATGGTGTCATATCTTTATTATAAAAGATAGACACTTGTGGACATTCAAACCCCCTGCAAACCTGTCATGGACCTGGTGTAAGATCATGAAAATTATAGCTAGATTTGCTCAGTTATTTCATTATCAAGTGGGTAATGGAACTCAAGTCTGGTTGTGGAAAGATAGGTGGCTTCCCAATGGCACAGTACTGGATATATATAGGCAGAGAATTGTGTATGATTCAGGCTTGAGTCTGGATGCTAAAGTTTGTGAAATCATTCACAATGGAAGATGGCATATTCCCTCATTGAGGTCCCAAGCACTACAAGATCTTAATTCTGCACTTTCTGAAATTCCTAAGCCTAATATCTTGGCTGAGGATGAAGTAATTTGGACTTTAAATACTAATAAAAATTTTAGTATCAGGTCTGCATGGGAAGGAATAAGGACTAAAGCACCAATAGCTCCTTGGGGGAAGTTATTATGGTTCTCTGGACACATTCCAAGATTTTTAATAATTATGTGGCTTTTATGCAATGGGGGGATCAGAACCAAGATTAAACTCAAGGCATGGAAGATCTTCTCAGATGATACATGTGTCTTATGTGCATTACACCCTCAGAATGAAGACGGTTTGTTCTGGCAATGCTCCTTTGCCCAGGACTTATGGACCATGGTTTTTAGTAAGTTGCAGAGGACTAAAAGCCCAAATACATGGAAGTAGATGTTGGACTATGCTTGCAAATCTTTCAGAGGCAAGAGTCTTAGGGCAAAGATAGACAAATTAGCTGTGGCTGCAACATGCTATGGGATTTGGCAAGAGAGGAATGCAAGGATTTTTAAAGATCAAAAGGCTTCAGCACAAGCATGCATGATTGTCATACAACAATGGGTAAGGTATAGGACTTACAGTTGGAAGAAAGTTATTAATAATTGGGATAATCAAGCAATTTGTGAGGCTTGGGGTATAGATAAGCAGCTCCTCAGTAGACAAATAACCAACTGATTCTCTTTAAGAGGTCAGGAGTATAAGAAAAACAGAGAGAGGATTGTATAGAAGAGGAACAGGAAGCTCACATCAATTGTACGTTTTTTTTTTATGAAATAAAATTGCACACATGGGACCTTTTACCCAAAAAAAAAATAATGGAGAAGCTAAACTATATATCAGAAGTGTAAATCAACACTCTCAAGCACTAACCTTTTACGGGGTCTTTTGGTTGGTTTTGATTTCAGAAGCTTCACGAGTACTAAGTTCATTTGGTTGGTTCTGTTTAGGCATCTACTACATTGGTCAAAAAATGAAAAAAAAATGCACATTTCGTTGAACACTATCGCAAAATTAAAGAGACCATTACCAAGAGTGTTGAAAAAAAGAATTGGAGTTTTTTCAATCTGCAATGGAGATGGAGGGAGGGAGGACATGTGTTTGTACTATATGAGGGCAAAAATATCTTTTTGTGTCACACCGTTAATACCGTCAGAGAAATTGAGTCAGGGAGCAAAGTGTAATAAAGAAAGGTAGGCAGAGCCATGTGTAATTTAGGACAAATATCAGGGGTACCGTGTATAATTTACCCTAATATATACTAGTCTATTATATCTACCCGACTAAACCATGTTACCTACGAAGAAAATACTGAAATAAAGCGTGGCAAGTAAGAACTTCCAAGGTGTTGTTCATCTGGGACATGTGTGCGGAACACTTTGCAGAAGTTAAAGCCGCCTCTTAAGCATCTAGCTCTAGCTAGATGTCTGACATTAAAATGGAAAAGTGTTATCATAACATGTACGTACTACGACAAAAGATTTTACAAGAAAACTTGGAACCGTCTACGTGTCTAAAGTATTAAAAGGGTTGCCAAGAACATAAAATGCGTAATTTATTTGACAAATATTGGAGTCATGTACTCCATAAACTTTTCTGTCAAGAAGATCTCGAGATCAGAAATTTCATCGTATGCTTGCAAAATTAAGAACATAGAGTCTGATGATCCAAACCACCTATGTTTCGAATCCTTAAAAAACTAAGGCCCTGTTTGAAAATCATTTAGTTTTCAGTTTTTCTTCAATTTTGTAAACCGGTAAAAAAAACGTTGACAAACAGTTTTTATTTTTTTCTTTCATTTTTAAAACAGGACTGTTTTTCTAAAACTCCCATTTTAGAGTTTTGGGTTTCCAGTTTTGGTTTTTGGTTTGAGATCATCCTCCTCCCCACCGCAAACCACCGTCACCGGTCATTGACTCTGGCCGGCCACCACCAGCCACACCCCACCACTGCCACCGCAATCACTACCAAAGAAAGAACTCAAAACAAAAACTGAGTAATTAAACACCAAAAAAAAACTCAAAATAAAAATTGGGTAATCAAACGCTCATTTATTTTTGTAAAAAATAAAAACTAAACTGATTTTGGTTTTTATTTTTTGAAAATAGAAAATCAAAACTGAAAGTTATTTCAAATAAACCCTAAATTGTTCTAACCGACACCGGATGATTGACAGGCAAATTTGCTCCATTGGAAAAAAAGAAATATAACTCAACTCTTCCCTACTTTCAGATTATATGTAGAAAGGTTACATCTGAGGTCTGCTCCAAAGCCTTCATTGACCAGACAAAACCATGGTTTCAAACGGTGATCCTGCAGTTGAGAAGAGTGAATTTATTCAAGAGATTGTAAGGAGGAACCCATCCTGCATCCCAGAAAGATACCATAGGAGAGAAGAAGATAAGGCCAAATATGTGGACATGTCGGCTCTTGCCGAAGACATTCCAGTCCTTGACCTGACTTTGCTCTCCAATGGGAATAAGGAAGAGCTTCAGAAGCTGGACAACGCCTGCAAGGACTGGGGTTTCTTTCAGGTTATATTTCCTGAGACACTACAAGTTTCTTAATATTGAGGTTGTTAAAATCACCTCAAGAAGTTTAAATTGTTGGTACAATCCCCCTGACTAATTTGGTTTATTGGTTTTTCCGTTGAATTTAATAGTAGCAACCTACTTATATATGTTGCGGATGAACGACAAACTTCCTATTCCATCAAAACTTCGTGAAAACTGCTCAATGTACTACGCTACCAAGTTCTTTGTCATGTTTTTCAGGTAACTAATCATGGAATAGCAGCAGAAGTTCTTCAGGGTACTAAGAAAGCTACAGCAGACTTTTTCAACCTTCCGATACAAGAAAAGACAAAGTACTCGTTTCACCCGGAATTCAAAACAGGCTATGGGCAACCTTTCCCTGTTGCTGAAAATGAGATACTAGACTGGTCAGATTCACTCTTGTTGCTCCTCGGTCCATCCCAGAATCGATGTCCCGAGCTTTGGCCAGCCAAACCACCAGAATTCAAGTATGTTTCTTACATTATGCCCTCATGTTAACTATGTTGTTACATGCTGTTTCCAACCTATTCTGGTCACACCCAAGAGCCCACTAGAAGTCTCATTTTTGCATGACACGCCACATACTCAACGGTCAACTTTTCAACGCTGTTGACCGGTCAAAATGCGCATACTCAAGTCACGTGCATTTTTCGTTGACTTTCTGCATGACTAAAATTATTTTTGTCGCCAACGTAACGACATCGGCGCCACCAACACTTAGAAAATATGTGAACTGGGACTTGGCGTGCCTTCCCCTTAAGGGGGGTCGGCCACCTCCTAAAAGGGGGGGTGGGCCACCCTAGTCTCAGGGGGTTGCTGACGCTCTCTTTGGCTTCTCATTCACGCACTACGGTCTACAATGCTCACTCATCACCGCAATCGTACAGTGCCCATTGTCGCCCGTATGTCGTCGCCGCAATGACCGTCGTTCGGGCACCATCTCTGACAATCTGCCGCGCTCATGCGCCGCACCACTGATACAGCCATGCCCCCTGGCTCTCTGTCACACTACAGTGCCCCGGGCACCATGACCGCGCCCATCCGCCACTTCCATGAAATGTGCCCCCGGCACCAGACGACGGTCATCACGGCGCCCGTGCGCCACAATCATGTTACAGGCCCCTGGGCACCACACTCATTCACCACACCATGCGCCCCTGCCATGGACGTGGAACATGCTCCGGCCAACTCTCTGGAGTGTGCAACATTCCAAGGGGCTCCGCTGGTAGTGCTCCAGCACGAGGACCCCTCACAGTGGGATGGGCTCGCTACCACAGAAGCCATCGTCGTCTTCATTCCTGGGGGCTCCGTTTGTAGTGCTCCAGCACAAGGACCCTTCGCAGCGGGATATGCTCGTTACTGTAAAGCTATTGCCGTCTTCATTTCGTGGGGCTCCGTTCTAGTGCTCCGGCAAGAGGACCCTTCATCGAGGGATAGGCTCGTTACCATAAAGTTATCGCCGTCTTCATTCCGGGGGGCTCCTTTCGTAGTGCTCCAGCACGAAGACCCTTCGCAACGGGATAGGTTCGTTACCACAAAGCTATCGCCGCCTGGGGTGACTTGTCTGACACTAGGCACTGAGTTGCGACCATGTCCACTCATGTTACCGATGATCATCGGCGCCCCAGGACGATGACCCGGGTCACTCCGGGACGGAAGCAGGTCTTTGGAGGGCATTGCGCCTAGTCCACTTGGCAGTTGGCTACAGGGGCAACCCTCACCGCTGTCAGGTTCTCTACGCATCTCTTGACGCATCTTATGGGATTCAGTAAGGGCTTGGACCTGTGGCTGGGGCAACGGGCTTACTCTGATCATGCTATCATGGCGTCTTTAGTCTTCTCAGACAGGTAGAGAGATCCTGTGCAGGGCAAGGCAGTACAAATTTGGGAACCGACAGTCCGACGGAGAACCAGTATTTGTGGACCCTGGTGATGTGTCACTCTCAGGGGTGACACGTGTCAACTAATGACACATTGATGACACCGACACATTTTTTTCTTATAAATAAGGGACCTTGGATTTCATTTTCAACAGAACTCTTTCATTTGTCATTTTTACTTTCTCTCTCTAAAACTCATTCTCTCTGAAATTCTAGAGAGAGAAACATATTTGGACCCCTGACATCGGACTCTTGATGCTGCACCCCTGACGCTGACCCTAGCTTGCATTGTCGGTCGCCAGCCCTATTCGTCTTTACCTTGTCTGCGTAGCCCTGCCAGCCCTCACGGCCTGTACGGGGAGCCTTATTGCTCCGTCCTTGTTGTCTCTCACTTTGTACACTTAGAAGCTGGTACGGACTGCAGCCTTTATGACACCTCCACATAGATACGAACTCACTTTCCCTAGCATCACTTGCAGCAGATAAATTGATGAAAGATCTATAGTATGCCTCACAGGAAGTAAAAATAACCAGTTCCAAACTTCGGTTCCTGCTGCAAAGGCGCTGTGGAAGCATATTCTGATGGAATTAGAAAAGTTACTGAGGAGCTATTTGGTTGTTTATCTTTGATCATGGGGCTGGAAAAGGATACTCTACTTGGACTACACGAGGAGCTGACAACAGTTATGCAAATGAACTACTATCCCCTTTGTTCTAGACCTGACCAAGTATTGGGTTTGACCTCACACACTGATCTAGGCACCATAGCGATACTAATGCAAGATGATGATGTTACTGGTTTACAGATTCGACACAATGAAGGGTGGGTTCCGGTTAAACCATTACCCAATTCAATGGTTATGAATATTGGAGATATACTAGAGGTAATTGTCCCTCGATTTCTTAAAGAGCTCATCGAGATAACAGGAATGAGCACGAACACATTCAGGTGGTTGTTTTATCTCTAACATGCTTTTGTTTTTTCTGTTACGATAGATATGGAGCAATGGAAAGTACAAGAGCATTGAGCATAGAGCTGTGACAAATGAAACAAGAGAGAGGAAATCAGTTGGATTGTTTTCTCTCCACACACCGCAGTGGAAATTGAACCACTGGAAGACATCTTGGCTACCCAAAAGTGTGGTAGAAAGTACAAAAAGGTCAAGTATGGTGATTATCTCAAAGGGGCAATCCAGCGAAGGCAGTAGGGGAAGGAACACATCCTAATGTTCAAAATTTGAGCACTCCCTTTTAATGTCTTCTGAGTTTGCAATAAGAATAAATCTTTGGGTGTATGAGCATTCACTTGCCTAAAAAAATCTTCGAGTAGACTCAGGAGCCGTTTGATAAAACTGAAATTTAAGTGCTAAAGACTTAAAGTGCTGAATTTGTACAACTGAAAATTTTAAGCTGCTGAATATTAAGTACTGAAAAAATTTGGTCATGTCTGAAATTTAAGTACTGAATTAGTAATATTCTGTTTGATAAAACAGAATAACTGAAGTCTGAAAACTGTTTAATTTGACAATAATATCATTTTACTCTGTTATTTGAAACTTTAACAAGCTTCTTAAACAATTGGATAATTGGGCGTATTACGATATCAATGAAGGATACTTCAAATCCAAAATTTACAATCATGAGCATAACCTCAAAACACAACAAAAAAAATTGAAATCAGTCACTTCATAAGAATTGCAATAATGTTTTGATAGTCAAAAGTCACAGTATTACATATATTGATTACAACCTCAAATTAAACAATTGAGTTACAATCTGCTCCCGTAAGTTGACCATAAAATTTTGATCGGCTTGTCGTGCTTCCGCTCCCATGACGCCTTCTTCAAGCTACCTCCAGCCTTTCTGCCTTCCGATGCTTCTACAAGGCAGGCATCTATAAAAAAATTATATAATTCTGGATCCTTCCAGTTTGCTCTAGAACCGTCACTATAAGTCATTCATATACAAGTACTACAACATTAGATACTACTATAAAAGGTTAAAGGTCTAAGCTTTTGGAATTCAAAATAGGAAAGTGTCGATAATGAGTTTTAAAGGTGTCACTAAGATTTTCGATGACAAAAGATAATTTAAAGTGTAGAATCAATGGCATTTGCCATTGATGATATAGTTAAACTTCCCGTAAAGTAAAACACTATTAGATAACCAATTTCACTAAACCTAATCAACCCCAATGGTCTACATGCATCAAGTTCTCCAAAGGTTTAGCAATTAGAATTACTACACCAAAGCAAAATATATCTAGACTTGTGCATGGTTCAATATTACATACTCATGGTTCAATATTACATACTCAGGCCATGGAACCTCAGCCTTTGCTTGCTAAAATAATCAGAAATTTGTTAAAATATCAAGCATGAAATACAAGTATTTGTTGTCACCATTTGGTAAAATGAATTCTAAATCGTGGAAAGCAAGCATCTCCTTATAGGTAGTTATTACTATTTAAAATTTTTAGCTTTAGCATTTTTTGACAGTTTTCTTATCATGTAAAATGCCATCATTTTAGGTAGGCAGCTAGCTATCTAACGGGAAATATGGTGTTACCTTCTTGTTACACCAAAACAGCGGATTGCCTTAGTACATGGTATAGATAGATGTGTGAGGATGTGAACCTGCATTGATGAACCTAACTGCTACAGAATTAGTGTTATAATTTTAGGGTTTCTCCAGTCTTTCTTAGATGAAAGAAGCAACCCAGCGGGGCTCCTATCATTGCAAGCACTTTTGCGAAGCACTATTTTGCAATACTCATATTCTCCAAAAGTCTCCACATACTCAAAAAACTCTCCACAATCCAAAATTTAGAGCATTGCAATTTTCCACAAAACAGTCGTATCCAAATCTAGCGTATCAAAAAGTGATTAGTGAATTGCAATTGCTTTAGTGAATCAAAAATTATGTTTTCCATAGCTTGTGAAGGCGATCACCATAACACCGTCTGGCTATCCAAGTCTAGGGTTTTCCCTTTCTAGGTATATTCAGATTCTAGTGTTGTGTGTGACTTTGCCAAGATCATATTCATGAAGCTAATTACATTCACAAAGCAAGAGATCGATCAATAGCGCAAAAAACAAATGGAAAAAAAGTCCCTAATTACATTCACAAGCACCGTGAGAAGAAAGAAATTACGAACCTGCAATTAAAGTTGGAGTGCTATGAGAAGAGATTGCTTCAGGGGAGAAGAAGAAGAAGAAGAGGCTGTGGAACGATCGATCGGAAAGAATAAGAGGAGGAAAAGGAGGGAGATAAGGAAGATGGAGGGCTTATTAGTCACTTAGGGAAAAATTGTTTAATGAAAAATCATTGAGCACTTTAAGTGATAAGTTAGTCATGAGTGACTTAAAATATTGGTCTTTATCTTACCTATCACTTATTATTTTAAGTACTTAAAAAAATACGTTATCAAATGCACTAAATTTTAAACCATTGAAAACTTTCAGTTTTAAGTGCTGAAATGAGTTATCAAACACACCTTTAGGTTTCGTTTGACAAAACTTTTTTTTATTTTCAGTTTTCAATAAAAAAAAATTAAAGAACAGTTTAATTTTATTTATTTTTTTACAAAACAAGTGAGTGTTTGATAACTCAGTTTTTTTTTTGTGTTTGATAACCCATTTTTTTGTGGTGGTTTGCGATGGTGGTGGCCGGCCGTGGCTGTCGGCAGCAGTCACCAAAGGTGGCTACCGGCAGTGGGAGGGTGGTGATGGTGGTCTAAAAAAAACAGTTGTTAGAGTTTTTTAAAATAGCATTGATTTAAAACTGGGTTTCTAAACTTAAAGAAAAAAAAAATGATTATCAAACGCAACTTTAGTGTTTGTTGGTATGGGAGCCTATTCAAGAATCGGTTTAGCGGAGATCTTCCCACTTATATGCCATTTTCAGGCTTCATCTGATGTAACGCAAGTGCAGTCCGTCCCCGATATCTCGTGTTGTGTGCATTTGTAGAATGATTTGACGTCCCATAAGCATGCTTCATAAACTTGCGTTGATAACCGGAAATAAAAGTTTTAGGATTGGACTGCAGCACTTGAGCCGTGGGTGGTGACAGAGACAAATCATCTCCACGGGTTTCCTGTATTCATATCAGTTGGTTAACTGGCACTAAACACTTCCACGAATCACTGTTTTCACATGCACCGACAGTGGGGGTAGCTGAAACATCAGGCCTCCACAGACGCCAATATGGCAAGAGCCACATGCATTGGATCCGTGCCTGCTGATTTGTTACCCCTTGTATGTAAAGAATATTGCATGAGCATTCAGTTTACTGGTTCAAGTTTTTCATGTTTCTATTGGTTTGGTACATAAATCAACACTGATATTGTAATCTGCAAAGGTTATGTGCACAATCCAAGTCTGAAGTCACTAATGATAAAATGTAACAGCAGATTCAATCCGGCAGCCAGCAGGTAACCGACAAAAGGCAACAAGGTCGAACTTGCAAATCTCCTCCATGCTATCACCAAACTCTGAACCCAAAAACGAATATATAAGTTTCTATCTTTGATACATGAAAAGAACATCTCGTGATTCCCAAAGTCGGATGGAAAATAGAAAAAGCCGGAAAGGAAATATAATACAGGAGTTAAAAAAAAGAAACCCATCACAATAGCCTGACAGGATAAAACTGCCTAAAAGACACAGTGACCTCATGGAGAGGTATTCTGGCCACCCGCATCAGCTTCACCACCAGAGTTGCTTTGAACACGAGCATGCTCACTTGGAGGACCAAAACCTAGTAATAAAGGGCTTTCTTTCTTCTCTGTACTCGGTTGTCTACCAGCCGCTTCATTTGCAGCCCAAGCTCTAAGAGGAGGTTCAAAATGTTTGCTGGCAACATCAGGTGGGATTGACGTTGCATCTTCTCCGGGGAGGACAAGAAGTCCCTTCTCCTGAAGGGAAGATGGCTCATAATAACATGCAGCCCAGAGGGAGTCTACAAGCTGCCTTTCTTCTTTAGCAGCCTCGAGGTCCTCGGGTGACATCAAGCTGATACCTTCGATTCGATCTCGCAATATAGGCTTCAATTTTTCAGCTTCTCCGCTCAGATTACCATCGGTCCCTCCTGCCCTGTCTCGAGCAAGCTCAAGAAGGCCACCAAGTGCAGCTTCTCTTACTTCCAAATCTTCACTGGACGCCAGGTGCATCATAATGCGAGGGAATCCCAACTGGCTGACCACAGCGCAGTCTGAATGGTTCTCATGAAGCAGATATTGGATCAAGTTGAGGGATTTCCTGCAAAGGTGTTAACAAGGTTAGCTAAAAAGGGGAAGCGTAGAAACTCCACGAATGATAAGCTGCCATGAAAATAGTACATTAGCAAAAATTATAGCACCAGCATTATTTGGCTCTCTAGTTTTCACTTTCTCCTAAACCTTTCTTCTAGAAAAAGGCCATACATTTCTTCTGGATTGACCAGATAACTAAGCCATACATGGCAAAAGAAGTACCTCTGGAATCTTACACTCTCGGAATTCAAAGCATCTCTGAGAGCTGCATAACCATTTGCAAGACGAAATGCAGTGATCCCAGGCTTGTTATGCCTGATCAAAGCTGAAAATGTGTGATTACAAGAAAATATAAGAATCAAATCTGTCCTGGCTGATGAACTCCGTTCCGGAAAACATGTTAAGGCCACAAAATTGGGTACTTACATGAAATTGCACTTAGTGCTGTAGTACGAACATTTATGTCAGGGTCCGAAGTGAAATTGAATAGGAGTGGTTCTAAGCCGCTTGCTTCCATGACCAATTGCTGACTCCTGGGATTGTTCTGAACAATGGTAGTCACAACCTCTGCAGCTTTTGCTCGAATGC
Organism: Escallonia herrerae; assembly: GCA_033070095.1. Lineage (NCBI taxonomy): Eukaryota > Viridiplantae > Streptophyta > Magnoliopsida > Escalloniales > Escalloniaceae > Escallonia > Escallonia herrerae. The sequence continues at coordinate 84,197 of JAVXUP010001643.1, read as the reverse complement.
CAGCATCAGAGTTCTTAAGATAATTCAGGAGAGGTACCAGCCCGCCAATGGAGTGAAGATCTACAAGATTGAACAGAGCCGGGAACAAATTAGGTTTCTCGCTTTTTCTTTTCTTCTTTTATTATTATTTTCTCCTTTTTGGACCAGGGGAAGGGGTGGTGGAGGTTAACAACTATTCAGCATTGATAGACTGAGATGGAACATCAAGTCACTGAATTGTACTTGGCAAGAACGAAAACACCATCATTGTCATCAAATTATCTGCAAATCTATGACGACTTCTTGTCATAGATCGTATAACTAGGCCTAAAACAAAATTAGGACAAAAAACAGCACCCCACCGAAGCAAAGACAGCTTCTTCAGTAAAAAAAGCAACAAGAGAACAAGATTACCACAGTTCTCATAGGGAATTAAATAAGAACGAATAAGGGGATTGTGGAAGGAGACTTCTGTAAACCGCTTTAGAAATAGACTTGACAAAATCAGTGTAACTTGTGGAAAGGTACTAGATGACACTTTAGTAATCCCATATTCGTTGACAAGTACAACCAGCAAGAAAAGTTGTACATCCTAAAGATAGATGCACAGACAAACGCACGTGCAAGCATACAAACACCAGCAGTACAAAAATTCTTTACCCTATGAATAAAAACACATGCTTCAGTTTCCATAGAGATGTGAAGAAACTGCTAGATGGCGTTTGGAGTGGTCAAACTTGTTTCAAACAGTTTAAAACAGGTTTATTCAGTTTGAGATCCTCCTAAAATAAAGAGATAGAGCGTCTAGATTACCACCACATTGTCAATAGGAAGGACATTGCCTACCTTTAGTACCATCCATTTTATCACTAATCTCTAGGGGAAGAAAGAGTTATTCATGTCCTTTACCATTTGAACACTTTACATTTCTTTCATACATAAAGGTTTCTGGATTGAATCTTTTTAATAATAATAATAATTCTTATGAAAAATTAAAAGGGATATGACGACACAAAAAGTTAAGAGAATTAACCGCAATATATGTAGTTTCTTATAAAATACAGAAAAACTTGCATGTCTTAAATAACAACAGAATTTATCTCTTTCTTGCTCTTGTTAGTCATTTTCTTGCATTAAAACTGTTTTTACCCAAGACTTCTCAAAGCTTTCAAAATGAACTTTCACAACTTTTGCAAAACATCTACTGATTCTGTGTAAATTTGATTAAAACTGTTCTTTAAGTTATTTCTGATTTAATCTAAAAAATGTTTTTTAGAATCTATCCCAATTGGGTTCTTAGTCTAAAGCTACTGAAAGTAAAATCTTTTTCTAAATAACTCAGATGCCATCCAAGACGTCATTTTTAAGCGGGAAAAAATGATCATTTGGCATCAAGATTTCTTTTGTATAGAACTCTAGCCTACTATAGATAAATACAAAATCAACAATTAACTTAAGGTGTGTTTGAAACCCATTTCAGTTTTCAATTTTTGTTTTCAAAAAAAAAACAAAATCAAAAACCTTTGAGTTTTCTATTTTTACAAAATTGATGTGTTGTTTGATAACAGTCTTATATAATTGGTTTTACCTTTTTCTTTTTTTCCGTGTTCTCTTTTCTATTTTTCCTCTCTTCTCTTTCCCTTCATTTTTCAATACTTAAGAACTCTTTCTGGACTCCTATTTTTAACAACCAGAAGTGCCCCACCACGACCTATACATCTTTTTCTGCCACTGTCCAACTACTGCTATGACAATAACAGACTACCTTGCGAATTAGGGCTTTACTGGGTCTGATTGTAGTTTGATTGGGTGAAGAGGTTTGAGTAGCTTGAAATTTAGGTCGAAGATACTAGGGCTAAGCAATAACGGTGATTATTACAGGGACAATGGCGGTTGATATGATGGTTGATTTAGATTTAGATGAGTGGTGGTGTCGTGGTGGTGACTGATGCCGGAAGGTTTGGTGTTCGGCCGTGGTCACTGGTGGTGGTGGCGGCAATCAGTGGTTATGATGGTTGGCGGTGTTCATGGGTGTTAGTCACTGGTGGTGGTGATGGTGATCAATGACTATGATGATTTGCGGTGTTGGCAAGTTTGGTGTTTGAGTGTATTGATCAATGGTGGTGGCACATCGACAGTCATTGACTATGGCGGCTGGTAGTGTTTGGGGCTATTCATCACGGGTGCTAGCAGTGGCGGGTAAGGTAGCTGGCAATGTTGGTGGTCTAGTGTTCTTAGGTGGTAGATATTGGTGATGAAAATTGAAGGGGAAAAGATATATAAAATGCTTTTAACAAAAGTTAAAAAGTGATCACAAGAAAAAAAAACAAAAACTAGTTTTGAAAAACAGACCCATTTTGAAAATTGGTTTACTAAACTAAAGGGGAAAAAAATGAAACTATATGTCAAAAGCCGATATTGTTTTCAGCTTTCCAAACTGAAAACAAAAACTTTTCTAAACGCTACCATACTTTTTCTCTTTCCGCGAAGAAGATGAACAAGGCATCAATAGCAAGAATGAAGAAGAGCAAATAGATTGCATTTCAACATAGAAACACAGGTCGACCAACTTTCCATTTATATTGGCAAAGACCAATTCTTTGATTTACAAAGAGAAGAATAACGCTGCATTAGGAACTCACCGTTGGCATTATCAATGGACTCAACATGCTCTTGTAGCTCATCTAACATATCTGTTAAGATGCAGGACAGGTCATCTCACTGCCGGGGGCAAATCAAGAAAATATAAAGAAATCTTCAAAATGATGACACTACCTTTAATATCATTGGCAGTTACTCCTTGAGCTACCAAAACTTCCTCCGGAGCTTGCATAACAAGGGTTATCTCTTTCATTCGCTTAATAACGTCTATCATCTGAGCTTGCATAGCTTCCATGAACCATTTCCGGTCATCCTCACTAACCACCACACAATACAAGCAACCACATTCATCGCACTGACCTCAAAAGGCCAACTTTTACGATTAATAAACCATTGCAATTAACATGTAGCATATGGCTCTTTCTAGCCTTAAAGTACAAGAAGATTGCAGAACTTGAAATATTTTCAACATTATAAGTAATATCTCTGTTACCTTGACTTTAAAGTAAGTTTCTACTTTCCAATTCCAACAGAAAAGACATAGGCATTAGTCATCTTTCTTACCCTCTAACAAGGCTTGTTTGAATTTTAACGACCTATTATAAACCGTTATCCCTGGGAATTGGCAACTAAGTCGAGCAAAATTGCATGTCAATAAGAGCCTTAATGAAAATTATCCACAATAACCTAATCGTCCCACTTTGACCTTTTGCAAGTTCCAAGTGTATAATTTTGGAACATGTATAATCGGAACGTGTAAACGTTAATATCATTGATCCCTTCGTATCCTAATTGACTCGTCGAACAAAGCTTATTCCAAAATGTTCCAACTCTATCCTAAAAGTTTGCAAAAAAGCCAAAAACTAAAGAAAATTTCGAAACGAAGCAGATAACGAGCATACTGCCGCAGAAGCAAATTAACATGTTCCGTCTGTGCAATTGTGTGTGTGCGCGCGCGCGCGCGAGGTAAGAGGTACCTTAAATTGCGGGAGGAGCGGGTGGCATCGGAGTGGGCGAGGCTCCATTTGAGTAACCCGTCCCAGTTAGGTCCCTCTTTGGTCATTCTGATTGAGAAGTTGAAACCCTAGACAATTTCTCTCTCTCTCTCTCTCTGTAATGCAGTCTTGAAATGAAGGGAAAATAGGAATTCTTGTATCTGTTTATATAGCTCGATTCAAGGTTCCCGAATTTTCAGGAAGAAGCTTCAATTTGGAAACACACCGATGCGGCGAGTAGCAGAGGCCAGCTGGGTTGACTGCACCACTATGTTGGGCCGGGCCGGACTGGGCTGGGAAGGGAATGGACAAATTTAACACCAACCGTAAGGCCATCCTCAAATTCTAAGCTTGGCAAACAGGTATACCCGCAGGTACGGGTAAAATTCGATCGGATCCGGATAAAAACGAGTCGAGTATAATTTATCTGATTTTTCCCGAGTACAATTTTTGAAAACCCATACCCTACCCTTGCGAGTAGGGTATTACCCGAGGGTAAATCACTATTTTTCCTGATTAATTGTTTTTTTTTTTGAATAAACAGATTTTAAATACCTACTAATTAGATTTTGACATATTTTTCATTCTTTCTTCATCAATTCATTACACAACAATCTGAACATCTTTCAATCCACAAAATAAATTTGAACATCTTTCAAACGGGAAAAAAAACAATTTGGACATCTTTCTAAAGGAAAAAAAAAATCTGAACATCACCATCATCAAGATCCACCGACTGAAAGATCTACCAAACAGGAAACAATCATAAGGCAACTTTACATCTTTCAAATGGAAAAAAAAACTAAACATCAACACGAACATCATCAAGATCCATCGACTGAAAGATCTACCCAACAATCACAAGGCAACGGAGTAACCGTTAGGTCGCGACTGGGCGACGGATCTGTGGCGATGAATGACAGATCGGTGGTGAATGGGCGATGGATCGATGGTGACAGGGCGACGGGGTGACCATTGGGGGTGATGGCGGGACAGATTGGAGGCGACGATGTGACGGCGCGACGGGGTGACTTGTGGTAGATCTTGGAGTGACTGAACAATGTGGCGCCGTGGGTGGAGTACGATGGTGGTGACTTAGGTAGATCTGTGGAGAGAGAGAGAGAGAGAGAGAGAGACGTGAGAGAAGGGATTTGTGAAGGTGGGAGAGAGGGGATCTATGAGGGTGAGAGTGAGAGACTTAAGAGGCAGGGGCAGATGTGATGAGAGGAGAGAATAGGGGGTTTTAACCCTAAAAGTTGAATATATACTGATATAACCGGGTAAACCCGGGTACCCGGTAACCGACCCAAACTTATCTGGATTTTACGGGTCGGTTCGGGTAGGGGTCTGTTTTTTACGGGTCTCCTAATTATGTACCAGTACCTAGGTTTTTTGATCAGGTATGAGTAGACCCGCGGGTCCAGGCCAATTTTTGCCACCACTCAGTAGTATTATTTTTTTTCTTTGCTATCCTCTAATTTCATGAAAATTACATTCTTGTTTTACTATTAGAGCAGCAAGAGCTATCATTAAAAGTCCAAAGTTTACCAAACCCACTTCTAATTTTATCTAACATTACTAGTTTTGCTAATTACAAATTTCGACCATTTTATTAATAAGCTTGTAATCCTTGAGACAGAGAAATTTTTTACATGTATGCAACATACAATGATCCTTGAGGCACAGAAACATTTCTTCCTCGTTGGCTGGTCATGTCTGTGCTGGTGGGATTTGGAACCCACCGTGTGGTGTTGTCGACTCTTTAGCGTCACTATTTAGGTTACATGTTTCTTTTGTCAGTATAAAAATCCTGACTGTCGTGATGATTATAGTCGACTTGTGTCGGAATATTGTGCTTAATTTTTTGCTACAACAATTTTTGTAGCAAAGGTGCTACAACTTCTTCTTTAGAGAATGTTCTTCTCATTCGTGTCTATAACAAGATTTTCTAGTTTGTTCCTCGTTATGCAAGTGTTTCATAAATTGGTTTAAGGAAAGCTCTTCTTTTGTATGCTTTGGTTTGTTGCAGTATTCTTCCAAGTTAGTGAAAGTTTAGCAACAATAGCACCTACATGATAATTCTTATCAAGAATCGTACCTGTTTACTTATGTTGTTAACAATAAATTGAAAGTCACGAATTCGAACAGAAACATGCCTATCATAAGTCATTTTGAAGTTAATTGTAGTTAAAAACTAGAACTTCTTTGAACATTCTTCCTCAGCTTGATACATTGGCAAGATTATCCTCAAACTGTAGTACAGTCTTCCTATTTTTTTTTTAGTACTACTCGTAAACGGAACCTGTCATCCTCCCAAGGATGTGTTTTCCACAAATGGTTATCACCCTTCTAATACTGAATCTGATCAGTAATCACTTTCACTTGATGGGGTAAGGACGCTCTAATTGCAACCACTGGACACGATTGATTTAGCATATGAATTAACTTAAGTTGGACGAAGGAAAAACTCCGTTTAAGTTTGTCATCTCTGAAAGTTCTTTCTATCAAAAAAACTCAAAAATTAGGTGATTAGTCTCAAGAACTCCATTAGATAAAGTAGCCACACAAGAAAAACTATCTTCTTTGTTGGAACAAAGCACGTAAAATACAAAAATACTAAACAATAATACCGCAATTAATATAGTAAAAGAATCAAGGCTTAAAAGGCGCATAAATGCCTCTGTAAGATAGTTGAAGCCTCTTCCAAGAACAAATAAAAAAAACTACTATCTGAGTTGTATCTTGGGGATTCAACCAAGCTCAGCTTCACTGGTCATGCATGATAGTTGCACTTCTCTACATGAATTCTGTATCCATCTCCGATTGATTAAAGCATAAACAAGCTTTTAGTTCAAGAAAATTTTCTCTCAAGAGAAGATAATGTTTCTCTTGTTCCAAACTTCAAACCCCTTTATTATCCCTTTATTAAGTGGTAGGAACATGTCTATTCTTTGAACCGTTTTCAAGATCCTACTAAATTAAGATTCATCAATAAATCTATGTCATTGAACTAAAAGATAGCTGAATCTTATTGGAACAAGTATGCATAAAACTAATTTCACAAGTCCTTAAAATTCATCTAGGAAAAACCAATGTTCAAAGAATAAACATTTGAAAACTTCAAAAGTCTCAAGTTCATGGAATTTTGGAAAACTAATGCTCAATAAACTTCATTTTATTTTTAAATTCAAATAACCAAATTTGAAACACATTTCCAATACTGTCCCGCCAACTCTTTGTGGATATATAATTGGAATTCACTCCACTCATCTTGGCTCTTAAATTAGTAAAATTGATATTCAAACAAAATAAAGGAGTTTTTATATTTGTTCGTGTAATACTTAACTGAAATTTTATTATTTTAAATAATTCTATCTCAACAAGTTAACACAAGTTAACACGTGTTTTCATTTTTTTTTTTAAATGACATGTTATTAAAAACATAAAAGTAAAAACATAGAAAATAATAACCAAACAGAGCATTTAGTACTCTCCCGTGCTACTTTTTCCTCCATTAGAGTCTTTACTAGTAAGTGTTAAAATCTCATTGTTCTTGAAGTTTCGTCTGTCAAAACATGAATAAACTTATCATCTTGCTTCTAGAGGGAATCGATTGTTCGTACGGGTCGACTCGACTCGCTCAAATCCATTAAATAACCTTGAGCTCCATATTCTTGAGTCACCCCCTATGAATTGTTGGAGAGAAAAGGATTAAAATTGCTGGATAGAAAAATGCAGAAAGGAAGAAGAAAGACGAAGTTATATGGCTTGAGGCGCGTCTAAAGACACTGTCTTTAAGGCAATATTTGCCCTCACTCGATCCAAATTTACTATCAGGTTTAATGGCAAATCACCTCCAGAACTACTCAAACCAACAATCTACAGATAACAATTCTGAAAATTCATTTCAGAATTGTTCATCGAAATTGTGTATATAACTGAAAAATATGAGATTTTGAAATTGGAATGCAAAAGTAATCTTTATTCTGAATTTCAGAATCTTATATACAGATTTAACAGTCATCCCTTCATGAAGGGGCACAACCAATCAGAAATAACTGTTATTTCTGGTGCCTTTTTAGAATTACTTTCAAAGTCACAAAGTGTCACTAAAAAACTAAATGACTGAAAGAAACAATTTCGAAAATTGATAAAATATGGACAGTTAGATCATATATAAATCAATGCGCTATACGCGCCTCGCGGCAAGCGCCACATGCCCGCGCGCGCGTGTGAGAGGTGCACCGCACAATAACATTCCCAATCTTCCCTCCAAAATATTTTAAAATAATTTAAATTATATGTACCATGTGTTTGCTTAAAAGAAGAGAAAAATTCATTTTCTCTCCAATGTGGAACAAAGAACAAGATATTTTCACTTACAATACAAACACATTACATAACAATCTATTACCAATATGAATATTCTTGAAAAAAATTAAAGCTAAATTCTCGAGGCATTCCTTTTGCTGGGAAGAAGGCTTTCTAGTTTTGTTATCTTAGAGCCTTAATCATGAGATGTGGAAGGAGGGAGGCACTTTCTTCAAGTTGAATCTCTCGAACAGCCATTTATGTCGTTCACAGTTCCGAATATCAAATCGGTTGTTATGTTATACTAACTTTAATGGCATGTAAAGAACATCAACAGGAATTTGTTGCCTTTTCTCAAAAAAGTGCAAATGGCTTTTGATTACAACTCTGAACCTTAAAAGGTCACCTAAGAAGCCTTTTTTGACTCCTTTTTTGTTCACTTTTTTTTTTGTTTAACTTTTTTGTTCACTTTATCACCATTTGATGGATGTCCTCAACTTGAATTCTCTTGACCACTTCGGTCCCCTTCCCATTGCTTAATAAAACAACGCCACCGTCAGCTCCTAGCTCCCCCATTTTTTTAACAAAGCTCTAAGCTATTTGTCTAGGAATCAGCGGATGTTATAAAATTAGCACTTCGTACGTAAGACATATGAATAAGTCAGTAACTCGTATGAGTAAATTGACCCACCTCACATGTTCCAACATTCCCGGATGTTCCGCCTGAAGGACCAAAGCTCAGCGTGTGCCCGGATTTTCTTTGTTTTGGCCCTTAGTTCCTCCTACCTTGGATTAGTTCGAGAAGCCATGGATAAAGAGTAAACGTTTGATTGGCCACCGAACTAGCCGTCCAGCAGCTGGCATCCTTGGTTTATTTAATTTAGTTGCGACTTTGACGCCGTCTAGACACGTTGCTAAAAGTGGAGTGTGACTTTAGTGACGATAGGAATGAAAACTGGCGCCAAATAAGCGATGCTAGTTTACCAAGTTCTTTTTCTTTTTCTTTTTTTTTTTGGCTTGACGGAGATGTTATTACTACCTTATATTAACATTTAGGGATAATTATAGCAAAATCTCTGAGGTTAGGGTGAAATTACAAGCGTGTCCATTAGTTTGGATAAATTGCACTTATATCCGTTGACCAAACAGAATCTTAAAAAAATCTAACGGTTTTAGAAAAAAGGACATTGTTGCCCTTAAGCTAGTAAGTTAGTATTTTTTTTTCAAATCTCATTACTTCATCTTAAAAATAAGGGGAAAAAATTAGACTTTACTTTACCGTTTACTCTCCCCACACCCACCCACCCAATTCTGTCTCTCAAACTCCCCCCACAGCTGTCCCTCACCCCACCCCTTCCCCGCCGCCCCTCCCCCTTCCCGTCACTTGCCAACCCCGTCTGCCTCCCCCTTCCTCGTCGTCGTACCCACCTTATCTCTTCCCATCGCCGCAACCATTATCCCCCTTCCATGTCGCCGCACCCACCCTCCCTTTCCCAGTCACCTCAACCACCCTCCCATGCCCCCTCGGGGCAACCGCCCTACCCTTTCCCCATCGCCGCACCCATTCCTCCCCCTTCCCTATCTCCAACGGACAAAGACCAAATATTTGGCCCTAAGGCCTTCGGTGCAAACAAGGTTGGGCGAGGCAGAGAGGGGACGGCCGAGGGGGTGGTGGCGGGGTTGGGGGTGTGTGATAGTGCTTATAAATTAGGGTATTGAAACCCTAATTTTCAAGTTATGATTTATAAACCCTAATTTTCAAGTTAAGGTTTAAAATCCTAATTTAAAATTTTAAAAAGTATTCAGTATATACAGTACAAGGGCATTATTATTATTTTTTTAAAAATATGTAATGATTACATCATAAAAAATCCACTTTTTGGCAAAACTCTAACTGATGAATATAAATATCACATATTTTGTCACGGCATGTTACATTTTGAAACTTAATGTCTGTTCTCAACTTACTCTGGTCGCACACCAAAGGCCCACTGAGGGTCCCATTTTGCACGACACGTCCGTACAAGCAACAGTCAATATTCAACACCTCCAATCGGCCAATATATGCACGCTCAAGTCACATTCACTTCTCACTTTTTCTACGTGACTTCGTCACTAAGAAACTCATTCTTGGGCAACGCCTCATCACGCTTTAACCATCGCACTTCGCATGTCACCCATTGGCGCACCATGGCACTTGCCTAAGGAAGTCAGCCTTGGCCTTCCCCTTGGGGTCGGCCTCGGCCTCCCCTTGGGGATCGGCCTCGGCTTCCCCTTGGGGTTGGCCTTTGGCCTCCATACTTAGCATCTGCACTACTCTTCAAGGGCCTGGACGTCACTCCGCAACCTCTATAAATAAAGGTCTTGAGAATTCATTTGGACGGTTGGACATTCTCATAACATTTTTACTTTCTCACTTTAGAATCCTAGAAAGAGAAACATACAGAACCCTGACTTTGGACCTAAGCATCGGACTGTGATTGTCGTCGTGTATTCACCTTGCGCCATCGCCCTCGTAGCACTGCAAACCTCAAGCTCTGTATGGGAAGCCCTTGGTCTCTGCCCTTGCTCCACACTTGATGTGTCCCACATCAGTGCACTTGGCATCTGACTCGAACTGTATTCCTTGTGGCACCTCCACGTTGACTGCTAACCCACTTTCCTTGGCATCATTTTGGCGACTCTGTTGGGGAGGTGAGCATCGCAGTGCAGTTCGCCCGTTGTCTGACACACCAAAGCAACCATGCCTCAATAGTGTATGGCTACCAAGACTACCAGCCAAAGTCTCAACTCAGCCATCCACGAGGCGCATCACCCCGAGGACCAAGAAGAGAGCAGCCACAACGAACTCCAGCCTCGCCTTGGGATGGATGCACCCAACGTAACTACAATCGTCAATGCCACAATCCAACAACTTACTCCTACTATCACCGAGCTCCAAGACACTCAATCTTCTCTCTTGGTTGTCATCTTAGAAATGCAAAAATCAATCCAAGTCTTGACTTTATAATCGCCGACTTCTCAAAGTGTTAGGGCTCCCCACCCTGTGTCCGCTGCTCACTGCCTGCCATCCCAAGCTTTAGCGTTAGCCCTTCCCCCTCAAATTCAGCTTTCAGGGCCTAGGTTAGTTTTGGACACTGCTCAGGTCCCAGTGTCGCGACCATCACAGCCTTGGTCTTCCGGGCTCTCGACAGTAGGACTCGTGGCACCTCAGCCTGTGGCGCCACGCCTTACCCCTACTCGAAGCACTTCAAAGACTCACAACTCAATCGAGATGGAGCCTAACCCAAACATAACCAACCGAAACCTAAACACAAGTCATTCCCCCTACTTACTCCAGTCGACCTTTCCTGACGACCGGCCTCCAGACGCTAACACTACCCATATGCAAACCATACCCCCAACAAGTTACTCCCCACCACCAACCCCTCTCTACCATCGTCATCCCTTCGATGCCTCAAGTTGCACCGTCTAAGGGCTCTGGTGCCCGAATCATCCCGACAGGGCATAAACCCTCACATGCTTTGTACGTCACCAAGCATGACCTTGATGCCATCCTTCACCGTCTCAAGCAGTCGTCCTTATCACACTCCCCCTCTAAGCTGTCAGGCCATACTCCATACTTTGGAAGCCTTGCTACTAAGCCCTACCCTGTCAATTACAAGCAACCATCATTCACCCTGTTTAACAGCAAGGAGGACAACGCCCGCGAGCACCTCACCTATTTTGCTCGCTCTCTGGAGCACTACGGGGAGAACGACACTTTGAAGCTTCGTGAATTCCACAAGTCTCTGACAGGTCTCGCCTACTCTTGGTATCATCAGATCCCTGACAATACTATCCACTCCTGGTCCGACATGGTCCAGCTCTTCCTTGAAAAGTTTCACTATGAGACGGAACGTGTGACCATTGTTGACATTTCTGGAATCCGTCAAAACCCTGGGGAAGACCTCAATACCTATGTTATGCGATTTCATCACAAGTGCTTGGAGTACACTAACTTCAGCAAGGATGAAACCCTTGTATCCATTTGCATCAAGAACATGAAGGACACCTACAGGGTCTACCTTGAAAACCTCCAGCTTCAATTTTGGGGACATCTCAAGGAAGCTACACAACGCACCTATGACTCGGTCGGTCCGTCAAAGACCCCAAAGCCCCTAAAGCCCCAACATCATATTGCCTTGGTTGCGACCATGGAAGCATCTAGTAACGATGACAATAACCACAAGCGTCAGTCCTAAGGAAGGGGCGAGCACCCTGACAAGAGAGGGCAGCCGATGCCTGCCCCGGAATACCCATGTGACTTGAAGACTGTCAGAGCTCTCCTTGAGACATGGAACGACAATGCCATAACCCTACCCAATGTCGACGCTAAACCTACCCCGGAAGACTTAGCCCATCCCAACTATTGCCCCTATCATTAAAAAGTTGGTCACGGTCTTAAGTGGTGCAAGGGCCTCAAGTTCGCCTTCACCGACAAAATTGCATCTGGCGAGCTCAAACTCTAAGTCCAGGTTATTTGAACCAACCGCCCAAGCCTAGGGATGGCAATGGGGCGGGTCAAATGCGGATCTTATAAGATTCGCACCCGCCCCGCTGTCCCTGAAATCCCACTCCGCCCCGTACCTGCCCCGCACCGGGTTATAAAATCTCAATACCATATCCGACACTAAAATACTTTAGAAAACCTTTCCCCGCCCCACCTGCCTTAGCACTTAGCAGAACTGTTTTTTTTATAAATTTTGGATTTTAGTAACTTTGCACTACAAAACTGTATCAAAAGAAATAAAATCGACAGATGTCAAATTAATGTCCAAAATCCTAAAGGACAAGTTAATAAATTAAATTACATCACAGTTCAATTATACCACAATTCAAATAAATTACACCATATCTATGAAAATAGTAAAATACAATCACTTAGAAGTAGAAGTAGCAAATACGAATACAAATACAACAAGTAGCACATTGATTTCCAAAGCAACTTAGTCCAGCTGGTCCTCAATCCAAATACAAATGGAGTCATTGTTCACTATAAAAAGTTAAAAGGAAAAAAATGACATTAAAATAAATAGATAAAAGAAGGTAAAGAGTCGAATTAAAATACAAATTGCACAAGGGGTCGTCCATCCGTAGCACATTATCTCACAGAAACTAAGCATCGTCCTAATTTGATGTAGGATGACTCCCTGAAGAAAACTTGCTCATTCATAATCTAATTGAACCATAGAACGTAAATCAGCAATGGTGTTTTTTTTTTTTGCCAAAAGCAAGAGCAACCTGCTACTGCAATCCATGAATCTTGTAGTATTTTCTAGTTAAAGAAACCACCATAGGTGGTGTTTTCACCAAAAGCAAGATGAAAATGGATTGCATGGTTTTTTCAAGTTAAAGAAACCAGATCGCAAGGTAACAAACATGATTGGGATGGTATGTTTTCTAGGGAATCGAGTAAACAGGACCAGCTTCCCTGAAAATAAGTCATCATTTCAAGAAATCCACACCATTCTCTTCTTTGATTCAGCCGACTTCAAGGAGCAGTGAAGTCGTAGAAATAAACCAAATTTGCATACCATAATCAAGGAACTAAAAACTATGAGTGCTCCAAATAAGTCTGAAGTGTTCTAAAAGATCTCAAACCAAGTTATGACAAATTTTGCAGTGCTGATGTGCAGAGTGACAAATTGCTAACTTACATCAACCTTATGAATAATATCTTCTGCCATCCCTATAATCAAGGAATAAACCCATTTGCATACCATTTCAACCCATAATCAAGGAGTAAACCAAATTTTCATACCAAACAGTAGTTACATACCATGCCAAGAAACCAAATATGCATACCATTTCAACCCATAATCAAGGAATAAACTAAATTTGCATATGGAACAATAGTTACGGTACAGATCGAGCAAGTCAAACGATGGAGATGAGGTTGTCTAAATTAAGTACCTTATCATTGATAGTCTGGTAGAGCCATGTAAAATCAGCGACCATTTCCCTTCTGAAGCTTGCTACTAGAATCGGCAGCTTTTCTTCCTATTGCTTCCGAATCGGCAGCCACGTAAAATCAGTGACCACGGGTTTGGTGACCTGTTTGTTGGTGGGTGGCCGTGGGCGTGGAACGCCGACCGTGCAGGGGAGAGAAAGAAAAGGAGAAGGTGTGGTGGCTAGTGGGGAAGCTCGACGGAGTCGCCGAGATAGAGAGAACAGAGAAGGCTTGAGCGGCAGAGAAGAGAGTGAGGAAAGATAGATAATTAGGGTTTGTCTTGAAAGCATATATATATGGTTAATAATTTAATATACCGGGGCGGGAACGGGGCGGGTTTGATGAAACACCCGACCCTAACCCACTGCAGATTTTTTTAAAAAAATCATACCCTCCCCGTGATCCGATCAAAGTCAAAATGACCCGCTCCTATCGGACCGGGGCAGTTCGGGGATCCAATGGTTGCGGGTCTTATTGCCATCCCCACCCAAGCCCTAGCCTGCCTAGTGCGTTTTCCACACTTGTAATTTTTTCCTTCATTTTGCAAGCTTCCATGTACTCGACTCCCATGTACCATGGCATGTTGCCTATATTTTGTTATCAATGAAGTTGCATTTCCAGACTTAGAAAAATCTTCAAGCTACAGGGCTCTTGCACAGGCCTACTGACACCACTCTTGATACCATCACCCACTCCCTTGGGGGGGCTTCACCCGTTCCTAACCCTTTGACCTCACATTGCATTGACTTGGTACGTGGTACGTGGGGTGGCTCGAGCCACATTACTGCGGTCACATCATCACCCCTCGTCCATTTTTTTTTGAAACTTAGAAAAAAAATTTGTTTTTTCCCAATCAGTCATCGATGATCACCCACAGCGGTCTCCCTCGACCCCCTTGTCCAAGCTCAACACTTAGAAAATTTTCAAAATTTCTCTCCCCCTTTGCCCTCCTCCCTCTCACTCTGCCTGCTCGCGGTCGGGTCACCACCCCCTCACCCTCGTTCTACACTTTTCACATTTTTTTTCATCTTTCCCACCATCCCACTCCTCTCTTTCTCTTCATGTACATTTTGAAAAATGTCATTGGGGGCTCCCTCTTTAGGCTTGCCCAAAAAAATTCAAAATTCAAAATCATATTCAAATTCAAAACAGACGGCAGACCCGCACGCCCGGACCCGCTCCGACCCGTGCGCCCATTTTGTCTCTCAGCCCTCGCCCAGATTCGTGACCCGTTACTCGAACTGACCCATCGACCCGTTTTTCCCCAAAAAAACCCTAATTGCCACAAACCCTAATTTTTCCCTATTTTTCCTTCTTCAAGCCGCCGCCCCTCCCTCTTGGCTCCGCCAATCTTCGGCTGGCTCCCCCTTGGCCTATCGCTGGCCACTTCCCCCTGACCTCCCCTCGGCCTCGGCCGTCCCCGATCCCTCTCATCCCTCCCCCCGCCCCTCCCCCCCACGCAGTAGCCTCAGGCCGCTGCCACCCTCCCATTTTCCCCTTTTCTTTCTTGCTCTTCTCCTCCATAGGCCTTTCCTCCCCCACGCCCCTTCCCACCCCGGCCCCGGCCCCCTCCCCCGGCCTCGGCCCCCATCTCTCTCCCTTTCCCTCTTCCTATCTCCTCTCTTCCCCTCGCCCCCATCCCTTCCCCCACGCCGCTGCCAAGTGGCTGCCATTCCCCTTTCTCCTTTCCTTATCACTCAAGCTTGGCCTCGGCCGACCTCACCACCCCACCCTCGCCCTCTTTTCCCCACCTCCCCACAAGCCTCCTGCAACCCGGTGACAGTCCCTCGCCACAACGTTGTAGCCTCCTTCTCCTCCCCATTTTCCATCTCCCTTTTTTTCAACCTTCCCCCTTCTTTCAAAAGTCCCCAAAGCCGAGGCCGACCCTTGCAACTTTCGGCCACAACCTTCAGCCTTTCATCTCTCCATCTCTTCGTTCCTTTCACAACCAATGCCCCATACGGCTCATCATCACCATCATCCTCGCAAGCATGCACAAAAAAAAATTTCATTGTGACAACCAAGGCGCACCTCACGCACCCTTACCCATCTCATACTCTCCTACCTTTAAAACTTTTTTTGTAATTTTGATCACACCCCGCGTTGTGATGATGTCAACTCCTATACATACTCAGGCTTTAATAGGTGGTGCACTAGGTGGCTCAAGCCACCTACTCTTCACCTTCGTCATTCAGAGACAACGTCAGCAACTTGCCGACCAAACAACATCACAATCTTGCTAAGTGTTTATGCGTGCAGTGCCCACTCGGGTTGCCCTTCCGTGCACACCATAGGCAGGGGGCTTATGTTCCCAACCTACTCTAGTCGCACCTAAAGGCCCACTAGGGGTCCTATTTTGCACGACACGTCTACACAAGCAACAGTCAATATTCAATGCTCCAATCGGTCAATATATGCACGCATAAGTCACGTACACTTCTCACTTTTTCTACGTAACTTCATCACTAAGAAATTCATTCTTGCGCAAGGCCTCATCGCTTCGATCGTCGCAATTCACACATCACCCATCAGCGCACCATGGCACTTGCCTAAGGAAGTTAGCCTTAGCCTTCCCCTTGGGGTCAGCCTCGGCCTCAGCCTTCCTCATGAGGTCGGCCTTGGCCTCCCCTTGGGGGTCAGCCTCGACCTCCCCTTAGGGTTGGCCTTGGCCTCGCCCTAAGGGTTGGCCTTTGGCCTCTATACTTAGCATCTACACTACTCTTCAAATGTATGGACGTCACTCCGCGACCCCTGTTACCCGGAAGTCACTTCGCGAACCCCGTCGCCTGGATGTCACTCCACGACCCCCGTCGCCTGGATGTCACTCTACCGCGCCCATGCGCCTCACCGCTGATACAGCCTCGCCCCCAGACTCTCTTTCACAATGTCGTGCCCCCGGGCACCATACACACTTCATCACGCCCGTGCGCTATCTCCATGACATGTGCCCAGGCACCAGCTATTGTCACAAGATAATCGTCACCGTGCCTATGCGCCACAATCATGTTACATTCCCTGGGCACCACACTCATTCACCACACTATCCGGCCCTGCCATGGACGTGGAACATGCTTCGACCCACTCTCCAGAGTGTATAGCATCCCCCATGGATAGGCGACTTATCCGGGACACTAACTCTGTTAGGGAGCTCTTCAACTCCCATTCCAGAAGGTAGACGACTCCTCCGGGATGCTACCTCAGCCCGTCGGGTAGATGGCTCTTCCGGGATGCTGCCTTGACGCGCTCCGAGTGCTCCGGTACAAGGACTCACCCGCGGGGATAGGTGACTCATCCAGGACACTATATCCGCCAAAGAGCTTTTCAACTTCCCTTCCGCCAGGTGGACGGCTCCTCCGGGTCGCTACCTCAGCCCATCAGGTAGACGGCTCCTCCGGGATGCTACCTCGACGCACTCTGAGTGCTCCGGCATAAGGACTCACCCTTGGAGATAGGCGACTCTTCCAGGACACTATCTCTGCCAGGAAGCTTTTCAACTCCCCTTCTGTAAGGTAGACGGCTCCTCCGGATGCTACCTTGATGTGTTTTGAGTACTCTGGCACAAGGACTCACCTGCAGGATAGGCGACTCTTCCGGGACACTATCTCCGCTAGGGTGTCTTCGTGACTGGCCTACATGCTCCGGCACTGGGGGCTCGCGTTGGCATCCCTAAGGACTATGACCCCCGGGTCACTCCGAGACGGGAGTAGATCTTCGGAGGGCATAGCACCTAGTCCACCTGGCAGCTGGGCGTCGGGTCTTCCCCACCGCTGCCAGGCCTGTAGGACTTTGCAAGGGCTTGGATTGGTGGCTAGATCAAGAGGGTTCTCTGGCCACACCGATGTTAGGGGAGCCAGTCTTTCCAGACAGATAGAGCGACGCTGTGCGGGACATGGCAGGTGAATATGCGATTCGACAGTCCGTGGAGCACCGGCAGCTATGGATCCCTCGGTGATATGTCACTCCCGGAGAGTGCCACGTGTTGTGTGATGACATCATCATCTCAATCTCTATAAATAGAGGTCTTGAGAATTCATTTGGACGGTTGGACATTCTCAAAACATTTTTACTTTCTCACTCTAGAATCCTAGAGAGAGAAACATACATGAACCTGACTCTGTAGCTAAGTATCAAACTATGACTGTCGTCCTGTATTCACCCT
This sequence comes from Escallonia herrerae, assembly GCA_033070095.1. Classification (NCBI taxonomy): domain Eukaryota; kingdom Viridiplantae; phylum Streptophyta; class Magnoliopsida; order Escalloniales; family Escalloniaceae; genus Escallonia; species Escallonia herrerae. The sequence continues at coordinate 66,160 of JAVXUP010001643.1, read as the reverse complement.
GCGCCATCGCCCTCGCAGCACTGCTACCCTCAAGCTCTATCTAGGGAGCCCTTGGTTTCTGCCCTTGCCATGTCCAGCATCAGCGCACTTGGCATCTGACTCAGACTGCATTCCTTGTGGCACCTCCACGTTGACTGCGAACCCACTTTCCTTGGCATCAATGTCTTTGAATGTAATTTCACCATAACCTCAAGGACTTTATTGTAATTATCCCTAACATTTATATGTATCGATATAAGTGCACTATATTGGTATTTGTACAACATTAAGCGACAAGTAGCCTCCCTATTTTTTAAGGTTGAAGAACTTACCAAGTAAAAGAAGAAATTACAGGAGGCCTAACTTTGCTCGTTTCTTTATATCGGGAAATTAAGTCTCAAGATAGAGTGTTGCTTAAAAGAGCTTACCTTTTTTAGGCACGAAAATTGGCAAGACCTAAATTGCAAAAGAAAAAGTTAGACCTTTGGTGGGTGAAGAACAAACAACGTGCCCCGTGCATTGCATTGCTTAAGTTGATACGGAGAAGGTGATCAAGAAAAAAAAATTAGCTGCTACTCGAGTTGAAGGAATCTCCTTCTTATCCTTTAAATAATGACAATTAATGATCCATCAATAATTTTCAAAAACTTTTATTTAGAGACACCAAAAAAATAGTGTTAAGAATTGTCACTGTAAGTATTAGCATAAAAATTACTAAAAATATTTGGCAACTATTAATTGTCACTGTATACAGAATTAAAGAAAAATTCCTACAACTCATGTAAAAGCCAAAATTTATACGTGATCAAGACAGCTCGGGTTTAAGGTTCCTCAGGCAATAACTGAGAAGTCCTCTCAGTTGTTATATTTGTATCTTTCCTTCCCATTACCTCTAGCAATATTTAAGTTCTAAAATTAGCTCTTTAGTATTCTTAAAAATATCAAGCATTATAGTAGCAAATTGTTTTAAACTAAGCAGACTGTATTTGACTCATTATGATAGCAAACTGATTTATATTGAGCATGCTTTATTAACCCATATTACCTATAAGATTTTTGAGAATAAAGTTGCATCCTTTTTATTACTCTACTCTTTCTATATTCTATTCCTTCCGTCTCTAAAAAAATTAATATTTTTTTTGAACTGTCGCAACAAAATTAATCACTTTTCAAATTAGTAAAGATTTCACTAGTACTTTTCCGTATTTACCCTTCTTACTTAACTTTTTTTATTCTATTTCGCTCTCCATATTTAATTATCTACCAACCTAGTTTTCTCTATCCTGCCCCACTTTTTTTCCTCTCACTCTCTTTTTCTCTCTTACAAATAAAAAACTCATAAAATATAAATTATATATAAAATAAGTACATAAGTTAAATACGATTAATTAATTAAGAACAGAGAGAGTAAATGAATAAAAAAAGGGGAAAGAAAAGAAAGAAGGGAAGATTGCGTAAAATACCCCTGTGGTTTGGGGTTGTTGCAAAAAAACCCCTCGAGTTACAAAAATTGTAAAAGAACATCTAGGATTGTAAAAGTGTTACAATCGTCAATAAAACTGTCTGTTTTAACCGCGTTTGTGGTAAATGCTCCTGGAGAGCAAATGCGACTGCTAAATAATTGTTGAAAACCAATTTTTGCCCCTGAATACCTCTTTTGCAGCCAAGCCCTAATTTGGCCTGCACAAGAAAACAACGGGGAAAGGTAGGAGAAGGGAAGGGGGAAAGGGGGACTAGGGAAGGGGAGAGGAGGGGAGGAGGAGCTGAACCACCACCCATCTACCACCTGCGCCACCCACAACCGGCATCAGCGCCGTCGCCACCACCCTAGTCTTGTGCGCCTAGCTGCCGATCGAACCATCAAACCCAAACCAAACCAATTGAACCCTAATCCCGCTGAACCCCCAAACTTAAATCGAAACCAAACCAATTGCCGATCAACCATCAAACCCAAACCAAACCAATCAAACCCTAATCGCGCTGCTATAGCCATCAAACCCAAACCAATCGCACAACAACTCAAACCCTAATCGAACCCCCAAACTTAGATCGAACCCCAAAACTTAAATCGAACCCTAATCCCGCTGCGGACACAACAATTCGAACCCTAATCTCACAATCTCAAATCTAAGGTTTCAAATCGCAATCTGCGATTGAAACCCTAGACTAAGATTGTGCAATTCAGGTAAACAAGATACTCGTGACCCATTGTTTACTCCGCCAGTGCCATCGTTTGCTCCGCCACTTGCACCTCAATCTGCGATTCCCACTTGCGCCGCCGCGGGTCCGCCATCGATCAACTAAGCGATCTCGTGAAGAAGGAAGAGAAAAATTGGCCATTCTGGAGAAGAAAGGGTGCCATTTTCATTTATATAGAAGGACAATTTAGCCTTTTTCACCATTCTGCTACGGAATTTTTACGGTGCAACACTTTTACAATCTTAAGTATTCTTTTTAATTTTTATAACTCGAAGAATTTTTTTACAACAACTCCAAATCACATGAATATTTTACGCAATTTTTCAATGAAAGAATGAAACACAACTCTGTTCAAATGTGAAGACAGCCGAGGGGTCGCCTAAATTGATCTTTGACTTGTCAACCCCGAAGACTAGAAGGCGTTCAGCCACTTTTCGTTGACAGTTGACTCAACCATGACCCACTTGACCTTTTCATTTCCAAAGCAAAAAAACACTCCTCTCCCACCCTTGCCCAATCAACTGCCACCACGTGTCGCTACAGTTTAATTCAAAGTTCAAACTTTAGACGACAAACCGTACATTCACGCTCCATGAATATTCTTTTTTTTTTTTCCTTCGACTCCTATGCACTCACCTATAAAAACCCACCCCTTTCACTTCATTTCCCTTGCATTGAAAATCAATTACCTCCTCTCTTTTTTCCGATATCTAATAGTTTGCACTATCTGTGTATGAGCAACCAATACCGTCTAACTTGTTATGTTTTGAATGTTGAGATCCGTTCGCACCCTTTTTAATTGTGTTATTGTTGTCTAAATAATAATTCTTTCAATAATTTTGATTGCCTTAACGGTGTCATTTTTCTAGACACTTTTTACCGATTTCTTTCTGGTGGGTGTTTCAAGAAATGGAACCGGCGGGACAGTCGTACTGGTGCCACACATGCAACAGGTTCGTAGGTGTCCAGTGCCTCGACACCATCCTTTGCCTCGACTGTGGCGGCGGCTTTTTGGAAGAAATCGATGCCGACCTCTACGTCGATTACGCCAGAGCGAATCAGTACCACATTTCTGTTCCTGTAGTGAGGCCTAACTGGAGGAGTGCCAGCAGCAGCCGGTCACTTTTTAATCCGGTGATCGCCTTCCGTCGCCAAAACCATGGCCGTGGCGAAGATGGTGAGGAGAGCTGGCCAAACTTTGAGCTGTATTACTACGACACAGTCGTTTCAGGGCTGCGACCGCTGCCGGCTAGCATGTCGGGGTTCTTCAGGGAGTCGCGGTTGGATCGGCTTCTTGATCGGATGGCTCCGTTTGATGTGAATGATGCGGGGGGACTGGATCACCTTCCAGCATCCAAGGCTGCTGTAGAGTCTTTACCTACGGTTAAGATAGATGCTAAACAAGTCGCCGGTGATGCGCACTGTGCTGTGTGTAAAGAGCGGTTTCAGTTTGGTGTGGAAGCTCGTGAAATGCCGTGTAAGCACATCTATCATTCTGATTGTATCCTCCCGTGGCTGTCTATGAAGAATTCCTGCCCGGTTTGTAGACACGAACTGCCAACTGAGGCCTACGGAGATGATGGGGAATCGTTTGGATCAGAAGGTTCTGATGGCGAAGATCCTGTGGGGTTAACGATATGGAGGCTTCCGGGTGGTGGATATGCGGTTGCAACGTTTAGAGGTGAGATGGGGGCGGCTGAAAGCGAGCTGCCTGGTGTGTACACGGAAATGGATGGTGGGTCTAATGCTTTTGGTGCTCCAAGGGGTATTACATGGTCAACAAGTGAGAACAGGACCAGAGGGAGGAGGGGGATGAATCAGACTTTTCGTAATTTGTTGTCATTGTTCGGAAGGTCTAGAAGTTCGTCCTCGCAGTTTAGATTGGACAACGGGTTCAGGCGGAGCCGCTCGCAGTCTGTTTTCAGTAATAGGTTCTTTCGGAGGAATACTCAGCGTTGGGATCTAGACGACAATGAGGTAACAAGACACTGATGGTCAAGGAAGTGCCTGCATAATTCATTTGCTGTACATAGCAACACTCAATTTAAATTCTTTCTAGGAGATAGACAATCAAATGCCTATTAATGTAATTTTGGAGGTACATATCATTGACTGTAGTCATGTTAAACTTACCGATGTGCCGTTGATTATGTGTTGGAATGATGAACCCATTTCATACTTCTAAGGTGCCTTCAGTTCTGTCAGGGTATGTTTATTTCGTTATATTGTGTCTCAATTTCATCCATAACCCAACCCCCCATCCCCAAAAACACAATAACCATAACCTCAGCGAAGATTGAATAGGTGAGACCATTGGGGGTTTCGATTTCAGTTCTGCTCCATAGATGTAAGTTTTTAGTACCAGTATTCCTATCGATGTCTCGATGGTTTGTGGTCTAAAGGGTAACCTATCGGATGGTGCTTGCTGTGAGATTTTTTGCTTATATATGGAGCGTGAAGAAGAGAAAGAAGAGAGTGCAAAGAGCTGAGTTTTTCACACGTACATTGCAAACCAGTGGAACCCGAGTACCAAGTGATATCGAAAGGAAGAAAAAATGTCTCTGTGACCTGCCCTCAAACCATCGAAAGAGATTTGCTCATTTGCCCTGGCTGGGGCACATTGGCTCGTACTCTTGTGTTCGGGTGGGCACTCCAACACGAAGAAGTTGAGTGACAAATTTAATTGCTTCTTGTGTTTCAGCACTAAACTATTAGTCATATGGTGTGAAGTGTGATGTTGAAGTTAATGTACCATCCCTTAGACTTTTGTTTATTCTTTTATCAGTCTCGCCACTTATACCTTTGCAGCTGCTTATACTTTTTTGTTCTACCCACAATTCCAATTTTGGAGTTGATTACTTAATTAAGGTTCTTGAGGGAAAGAAGTTTAGAACCTTGTTGTAACTTCATTGATATTTCTGAATCTCATTAGTTCTCTGGTCTTGAGGAGTCAAATGCAGCCTGGAGGATTTGGAATATTGTACGTTATAAGCCACTTAACCTGGATTGTATATGATAGGCTTGTGGATTCATATTTGGCCAGCCTGAACCTGATGCCTGTATCAAAATGCATCATATTTTAAGCCTTGATTTTGCTTGGTATATAAGCTTTTGAAGTTTCTGAATGATGAGGTCCTACTTCGGTACTTCCTAACAGTATTATGCCCGTAAACCAGTATTCCGGTTGACTGCAATAGAAGGTCAACATAGTAGGTTTACTGTTTGCTATTAGTCTTGTCTAGAAACAGAACAAGAATTCAATTAATGTTGTAGTTAAACTGCGACTTGATGTAAATGTTCCGTGGCACCAAGGCATGCGACCTACATTTAGTATGTGTTAACGTTGCTGGATAGTAAGCTGGATGCTTTAAATTGCCCAAGGTAAACAAGTGCAATATTGACCACGCAGGCTGCTTCAGGCATTCTGTTTGAAGAATAAAGAGGATCTTTTCCATCCAAAGAATGAGGAGAATAGACAGTTGTGGTATACATCATTCTAGACGAATGATTTGGTATTTGAATTTGGCAATGTACCCCTTTGGCTTGATATAAAGCTGGACTGGTGTGAGTTTTTATTTTCAGAGCAATATGGACCTTGGGCTGAGATTATTGTCATTGTCGTGGTACGCTCTTGATTTATCCAATTCAGATTGCGGATCTGAGTTTCTTGGGTAGCATTTTTGTATGACTGCTTGTTTTTTAATGACTAATAGACCAGAGAATTGATGTTTAGACCTGCAGTTAATCTGTTACTGATGGTCACTTCAGGTTTACTTTGAGCCTGACATTTGAGCAGGATATTTATAGGACCACACTCATCGAGTCACGAGATTAATGAGATTGCAGCTGGCCTTCCTTTTATCTGTTAAACCTAATAAAAACATTTATTGCACATATGCATATCTTCTTCTGAATTACCTAATCGTACTGTTATGAAATGTAATTCAGAAGTCAGGTTAAGAGACTTTGCTGGCTTTTGGCTGTGGGGCCATCCTTATCTACAAAGACCACGCAAAGGTGTTGATCCTTCTGATGTGGCCTTATCCAGCAACATTCATCTTTGTGGCTGCTATAAAAATTCTGTTGGTGTCAATCTTACAGCCAGCAGACCACCTAAACTAGCCAAATGGCATCAATAGGCCTTCTACAGACTCTCTTTCCTGCAAATTCAGTGAAGCAATCAGCCGCTGTTCGTCCATCTAGATCGGCATACTTGGGTTCAAATGAGAAGACCAAGAAGAGTAGATCCTTGACAGTGGTGGCAGCGGTGGGAGACGTGTCGGCCGATGGCACCATCTACTTAGTTGCCGGTGCTGCCGCGGTGGCCTTGGTTGGAACTGCTTTCCCTATCCTCTTTTCCCGCAAGGACTTGTAAGCTGCTAGCTTCTGTTACTGCTAACTTTAACTTTGTGCTTTTCTAGAAATGCTATGTGGTAGTCATCTCTGTATGGTTGTTGCAGGTGCCCCGAATGCGATGGTGCTGGTTTTGTGAGGAAATCGAACGTTACTTTGAGGGCAAATGCAGCTAGGAAAGACCAGGCTCAGATTGTTTGTGCTTGTTGCAACGGTCTTGGCAAGCTCAACCAAGTTGATAAATAGACCAACCATTTGCATAATGATATGTACATGAAACGACCGTTGATCAGTAATGCACTTGGGCTGTATTTGTTGTCAATTTCATCCTTCGTCGGAGGGACATCCTACAACAATATGGTTTAAATGCTAAATTTGTTCTGATATATGCCTTCTTGTGTTGCTGTATATGCTGGTCTCGTGCTACTTATATCAATCCGCATTGGATGATATGTCATCATAGTTATCTCCATTGAGTTCAACATTGCATTAGATTTCGCGCTCTGCACTCTCGTGTTCTCAGAACGCTTTTGCGCCAGCGCTGTCAATTGGGCTGTAGGTTGGTGATTTTCTGGCTTTTGCTGTGGTATATTCAAGTAACCCAGATTGGTTGATACCAGGCTGGGAATGAAATGTGCATAGTGTTAGCCCATTGGTGTTTATAGTCTAAGAAAGAATTTGGTTTTGATCATTCGGTAGTACGAGTTGAAACAAAAAAGTGTTTTAGTGTTCTTATATTTTTGTGTTTCAATAGTGGAGATGTATATAAATTGGTATTACAGACATGATCTAGTTGACCTAGTAATAAATATAAGGAGTATATTAACGAGTGTACATATTACAAAGAGCAAATTGTGGAAAAAAAACTAAGGAAATTCCTTAATTTACGCAATCGACTCTAATATCCTCCGTCAAACCCAAGATGGACCATATTGAGTTGAAAACAAAGCTTATGAAATTTTTTTGTTGAGAAGAACCTTTAAAAAGCATCTGCAAGTTGATCGGAAGAAGAGACAGGGGGGTTAGCCTATTAGACTTCACTTATTAAGAAAGAATTTGATTTGATGTTAGTTTGAACTTCTGATTTTCCGTCTCTAAAGAAAGTTACAGTCCAGTGACTAAAGATCAGTAATTATGCCTATAGTCCCAATGGAAGACCATAAGAAAGCTTTGGATAATTCTTTGTCCCCCAAATCTGATGCAGTTTCTACTGGCTAATACTCTCGAATATTAATTTTCGACAAAAACTTTTTTTCTTAAAAAAAATGGTAAATTAACTCGGGCTTCATATGCAATGGAACAAAGGCCAAGTTTCTGGCCATGTTTAACTGGACCAATCTTATGCTTGGTCTCGGCACGCCACTTAACTTGATTTTTTACATTTTTCTTTTTGAAAAACATGCGTGTTACTTATCAAAGCTATCTCGACATGGTAACACAAAGATTCTTAATTAATTTCATTATTCTTGTAAATTTTGTTAATTAAAAAAATAAGAATTATTTTATTGGCTGGCGGTGTCCATCAAAAAAGTAACTATCATTTCATATTTGTTTACCATAACTTTTGTAAGATTATCAAACTCATAGAAAGCAAAATCAGAGCTTTTATATGGCATGGAAATGATGTAAAGTGTACAAATGCCAAGGTAGCTCGGAAGGATGTGTGTCTTCCAAAACAAGAAGGTGGATTAGGCTTGAAAAGAATAGGGGAATGGAACAAAGTTGCTATATGCAAACACCTCTGGGATCTTGCCCATAAAAAAGACTCCCTATGAGTCAAATGATGTCATACATATATCATAAAGGAGAAGCATTTGTTGACTTTCAAGCCACCTGCTACACTTTCCTGGACATGGTGCAAAATCTTGAAGTATAGGCAGCAAATGCAACAATTTTGTACCTATCAGATTGGAGATGGCAAGCTTACATGGTTGTGGCTAGATAGATGGCACCCTGGGGGTCCTTTAAGTCAACAATTTGGACACAGATTAATCTATGATGCAGGTATGAGCAGGAATGCTAAAGTGGCAGCTATAATTGAAGGAGACAAATGGACTTGACAACCCTCAAGATCTCAGGCAATGCAACAAATGGCAGGCAAACTTAGTACTCAACCATCACCTAAACCTGAATGTAATGACAAGATACATTGGGATTTGCATCCCAGTGGAGTTTTCACTATATAATCAGCATGGAACTGGATGAGATCAAAAGCACCAAAGGCAGCCTGGTGGAAGCTGATATGGTTCACAGGAGCTATCCCAAAATGCTCTATCATTCTATGGATGATCTGTAAAGGGGGGATAAGAACTAGAGCAAAACTCAAAGCATGGAACCTATTACAGGATGACAGATGTGTCCTATGCCAGCAACACTTGGAGAACATAGATAATCTTTTTGTACAATGTGCTTTTACTCAAGAGGTTTGGGAACTCATTTTCACAAAACATGGAAGCACATTGTAGATAGTTGGATAGTTTGCCTGCCATTTGTGATTGATTCCTCTCATGACAGATGCCTCTGGTAGATTGGCAACAGCTTCTGGAATGGGCAACCTTACACTTGAGAGGGAAAAGCTTCAGAGCTAAATTGCTCAAGCTATCCCTTGCTGTGACAGTATATGGAGTTTGGTGTGAGAGAAATGTAAGAATTTTTGAACAAAAACAAACTTCACCTCATGGATGTGCTAGTGTGTACAACAATGGATCAAGTATAGAATGTGCAGTTGGAGCAAAATATCAAAAACAGAGAGGAATCAATCACTATGTGCAGTTTGGGGGATACATGATGGAATTTTCTTGTAGATAGTTGGATAGTTTAGTTCTTTTCTATATAGAAGCAGATTCTCTTGTAAAATAGAAAGGAGATTATGTACATGTTTGAGCTTCAATGAAATAAAAAGACTTTTGACCAACAAAACAAAAACTTTTGTGAGATTACATATTTCAGTACATTACTTAAAAATTAAATGTTTTTTCTTGCCCTTTTTTTTTTGCGAATCGCATGCTTTTTTTGTTCGCAATCTTTATATAGCGCGGAATTGTTGAAATTAACTTCCAGTTCTTAAAACTAATTTATAAATCTATACTCAAGACTTGCTAATCAGCCTTATTATTTGCAAGTTTTAATTAATTCTAAAAAAAAGAGCCATTATTTTGTCTGTTGGACCCATCAAAATTTTTTTAATGCATATTTGGTTTACATATTAATAATTTTTTGTTGCTTACGATAAGAATATATTAAAGCGAAGAAGATATAGCAGGTTTGTATCAATTGTAACATCATTTTCTTGTTCTAAATCTTATATATATATATATATATATAGGGAGTTGATCCGTTGAGAGCGCGGAGATTTTGCTAGCGCGATCTGGCCGTCCATCCTGAAAGAATGGATGGTCCAAATTTTTTTTTCAAAAGCTGTCAGTCTTCCGCTACATAGTGTAGCAGACATACCTTTTTACCATATTGCCCCTTCTCCCTCGTCTGCTATACTGTAAGCGGACGACTTTTGGTCTGATACGACTGACACAATTCCATTAATGTCTGTACCTTTATTTTTGCACACGTCAATGTTGTCGCCAATGCTGTCCGCTACACAGTATCGCGGACAGTATTGCATATTCCCAAAAGATTCTTAGCTCTTTCAGCACAATTTTCTTCTCCTTCAGACTCGCTTCCATTTTCAGCTCCCTTCAAGTTTCGAGTAACACTTGCTTCAAGCTTCACTCAAGTAAGGTAAGTTTGTGAATGGTGAAGTTTTCTTTATGGATTAACGGTGTATAATTTTTTTGTTTGGACAAAAAAGTATAGATTTTTTGTGATGTTCTAGAATTTGTCACTTTATTCACCAATTTGTTATGTTCTACACATGATGTCACTCTAGATTTTTTGTGATGTTCTAAACATGATGTTCATAAAAAAGGTATAATTTGTTAACTTTAAATAAATTCATTATAGTTAAATTCGATTTTTTTTAGGTTCGCTAACTTCGAAAATTTATCCTATTTAAATTCGAATTTTTTGAGATATGTTTGTTGTATTTTGGTATGGTGAATTTGTCTATTTATCTTAGTAATTTTAATTTGTTACGTTCAATAAATTAATAATTATTAATTTGGAGACACTTTTGAGATTATGTATATGGTATATTTGTCATCATAAATTGGTCTATTCGCCAAGGTAATTTTGAGGTAATATTTTCAGTTAGAAATGCCATTTGATTGTTAAGCGTAGTCTATTTCTACATAGGTCTTGTTTCATAAGGTTAGATTTCGTGTCGAGCTCCAACACCCCTGTAGAAGCTAGTGATCAGTATCTAGGACGAACGTTTCAAACATTGGAAGAAGCTAAAGAATGTTTTCGAGCGTATTCATTGAGGGTTGGTTTTGGCATTAGAATAAAGACTACAAGAACAAACAACGTAAGAAAAAAGATATGCTCTCGCTTATACGAATGTCATAGGGGCAGAAACCCGGAGCCAGGGATGACATTTCTCCCCACGAGCGACAGTAATCTATGGCTTCCGGGTGAACCACACTATACGACGCTTTGTCCCGAGGCCCCCTACTAAAATAACGCTCTAGGATTATTTGGCATTTATGCGGCGTTAGGGTCTTCAATGGATGTCCTTTGCGATATTGCCCTCGGGGGTCGACCAGGAGATATTGCATTCCTTTAAGGGGTCGACTGGGGGATATTGCCCTCCTTCGGCAACAGATGGTCCCGCCCATGGGACAATGGGCAGTGTCTCGTATAGACTGATGTTTCCGAAACCCCAGTCCTGCGTGACTTGACTCTGAGAGAGGGGTTGGGGTTCCGAGTCCAGAAGCAAAGAGAACGAGGGCCCACGGGACAATGGCCCATGGTGCTTGGCTATCCCCAATCACCACCCATTCTCGGTACAGAGGGACCACCGTATCCCTGGCTCACCCCCGAAGTCTGTCCCGAGGGATCACCGTATCCCTCGCTCACATAAGGGGGCTGCCACCCCGGATAACCCATTCCCGGGCTGACTCTCGAAGGCTATCCCGATGCTTGGCGCAAAAAATTCCCACAGCCAAATGCCAATGCTTCAGCCTGTTGGCAAAGCTCCTCGCCCATTGCATCCACCAGATCCTTCTGCTTGCTCTGGAAGAAGGCAAACGAGGCATTAACCTACATCCAAAGAGATAATAAATAAGTAACTTCATACACACACTTAGAATCATCAAGTTCAATTAAAAGCACTGGTTGCACAACTTACCAGATTGTATGCCATAGCTCATCGATCTGACCCCTAGGGTGGTACTTCTCCCCCCGTTCAAACCTTACTGGAGCTACTCTCCTCCGGGTGATGCGGTAGTACCACTCATTGTACTGTTCGATGCTGATCACGGGGTCAGGCTCCGACACAATGGCCGCCAACGTGTCCTGCCAGGAATTCCAAACCTTAATTTCTCATGCGCATTCGCCTTGCCAAACCGTCCGACACCCGGTGGGTTCCTGTTAAGCCTCATATCCTGCGCATCGACTGGCAACCCTTGCAGGCACTCAAAATGGCGCATAGCGCGATCTGGCAGCTGCCACTCTGCGACCTCGAAGTGGATCAGGGGTGTGCGTTGCAACCCGGAGAGCGTGAAGACGAACGACTCTCCCACCCGTCGCGCCAAACGTTTGTACGGTGCCCATCGCATCTGGCCTGGAGATAGCGAGTCGAACTCCCCCCGATAGTACGTAATGTTGTGATGGGGATCGTCTCTCCTCGGGTAGTGGCTGTCCTTCCGGCTGTACTCCCAGGCGCACAACCGAGGCCACACATTATCGGTTCCGTCCCTACGCCTGGGTGCGCCGGTAGCAAGGTGTTCATAAGACCACACCTGAGAGCAAAGACAAATTAAATAAAGTATCATCAAAATTTATTGTCAATTCAACAAAAAATAATCGAGCACGTAATCAAGATTTGTATGATATACCTGCAATAGCGAGAGACATGCACATATAGCTTTGGAGTCGGGCCTCGTTGCCTTGTGCAATGCTCGGTACAGGTACGCAAGAGTTGCTGCACCCCAGGCATAATCCCCAACCTCCAGCAGGTTACCCAACAACGGTAAATATTTGACGCTGACTGTATTCTTCGACGTTGTTGGGAACAGAATTGCCCCCATCACCCACAAGAGGAAAGCTTGTGTGTACAGCACAAGCATCTGATCCGTGTAGTTATCCGGCAGAACCTTGTAGGTATCTACCAACCACTTCAACTTGATACCACCAGTGCTAAATTGATCCTGGGGTATCGAAGTAAAGAAGTCCCTAGCGGTTCTCTTATTCGTTGCTTCCGACGGAGGAGCTATTACCGGCCGCCCCGTCACCGGTAACCCTAAGATGAACCCTACATCTTCTAGGGTAATTGTCATCTCTCCGAGAGGGAAGTGAAACGTATTCGTTTCACTTCTCCACCTTTCAACAAGGGCACCTATTAAGTGCCGGTCAAGTGTTGAAAGATCTGCCCATGCGTGAAAATCTCAAACCCAATCCCACGCAGTAATCTTTTTTGGTATTTGTTCAATTTTCAGGCTTTGAAATTATCGGATACTTCTACTGTGTTGAGAAGTGCTCTTTCCTACGAATTAATAAATACAATTTAAGCAAAACAAACGGTATACAACGTTCGTAAGAATAAGAAAGTTGATAAAATAAGTATCTTACTCCACCATCCCATATGAGCGTACTGATATGGTTTGCTTGGTCGTATAATACGGAGGGATCTTCTGGTCCAGGGTTAAAATTCATTTTTTGCAACTGAAATTATGAAAAAATGGCAAGGTTGGAAGCGTAAACATTCTCAAACATACAACGCTAGCACATGCAACGCTAGCATGTGCTCACATAATACATACAACGCTGTATATATGTATGTACATACATACAAACAGACACGTAATCGGATTTTGCAAGTGAAATCACATGAACAAATAATACGCAATACACATATTATATATATATGTATACATAAATTGACAAACGCTAGCACAATCCAGCGCATACATATTCAAAACCATGCATAAGCCGCAATACTCATAACAACTCTAGATTATGAACAAATAAAGGATTGGTTTGTGAACTTACGTGATTGATGAGACGATTAAAGGATTTCTTGGAAAGAAATTGTGCAGATCTACTTGCCAACGCCGCTAGAAAAATTGTGAGAAGAAAGAATGAATAAGAGTTTCGAAGTAGGGTTGTATATGGGTTAAGTCCGCTACATAGTATAGCGGACAGTAAAAACCGTTTGCCAAACAAAAGTTGTCCGCTACACAGATTCGCGGACGGTGGGATAAAGACAAAGCAACAGTCCTGTTGCCCTAGGATCGGTGTGACAACTGTCAGGGGGGTTGTGGACACTACAAGAAATATAGGTATTTTGCAACGGAATATTGCCGACAGACTGGATTCCGTCGCTAAATTGTAATTTATCGACGGAATTATCCGTCCAAAAAATTCCGTCGTTAAATATTATTAGAGACAGAATAATCCGTCGAAAAAGGTTTTTTGCAACGGGCTTTTTTCGGCGGTCTTTTAGCGACGGAACTTCCGTCGCTAAAAGATTTTTCATTTTTATTTTTTATTTTTGGAGGGTTTAATAAAAAATTTTAAGGGACGGAATGTCCCCGTTGCTAATAATTTTGTCGGTAAAGTACGACGTTCACCGACGGACTTTTAGCGACGGGGTCATTCCGTCGCTAAAAGCTATCATTAAAATTAACCAGATCTGTTTCTTCTCTCTCCCCGTTTCTCTATTCGAAAATCAGCTTCACCCCCGTTTCTGCCGGCGACTTTCACCTCCACGGTTCACCGCCGTTCACCTCCACGGTGCCCCACCTCCGGCGACACGACATCCTCCCCTCGACGCCGATAGACCGATATATACCTCCATTGCCGCCGCGCCAGCGTCGCCCTCCACTGTCGCCTCGCCACCAACACAGCCGCCGTCCACTGGCGCCGACAACCACTACTCGTCAGCCGCACTTAGAAGGTAAGTCACCCACTGTCGATTTTCTTTGGTTTGGCATGGTACATATGTCAATATTTAGCACCCACTGTTGTAATTTTTGGGATTAGATCATGCTACTTTGTTTAATTATGTGGTGTTTTGACTGGTCATCTCGAAAACTATGGTTGAATATTAAAAAAAATTAAAATAATTGAGGTGTTGATTTGATACTGCCCTACCGAGAGAGAGGGGTCTGCAGGTTGGTGTGTTTTGGGCTGGGCGTGAGGAGGTGGTTATGGAGTCGCAGTGATGGCAGCCGTGACTGCAAGTGCATTTTCTGAGTGCAGTGTGTGCATATAGTGTGTTGTGTACTTATATATGTAGGTGGTGTAGTGTAAAGTACTGAGTGTGTGCAGTGGATAAAAGGAGTGGGCAGGCTGTGAGGATACATGGGGTGGAGGGAGAGAGGCTGTAACAGGCACCCTAAATTGAATGTCCTAAATCAACCAAACCCTAAATTGAACTAATAGAACCTCCTAATTGAACCCTAAATTGAAGTAATTAAACCCTAAATTGAATGCCCTAATCGAATCGAACCCTAAATTAAACTAATTGAACCCCTAATTGAATGCCTTGATCCAACCGAACCCTAAATTGAAATAATTGAACCCCCTAATTGAATGCCCCAAACCAACAGAACCCTAAATTGAATCAATAGAACCCCTTAATTGAATCCTAAATTGATATAATTGAACACTAATTAAACCCTAAATTGAATGCCCTAATCGAATTGAACCCTAAATTAAACTAATTGAACCCTAAATTGAATGCCATAATCCAACCGAACCCTGAATTGAACTAATAGAACCTCCTAATTGAACCCTAAATTGAAGTAATTGAACCATAATTAAATCCTAAATTGAATGCCCTAATCGAATTGAACCCTAGATTAAACCAATTGAATGCCCTGATCCAACCGAACCCTAAATTGAAATAATTGAACCCCATAATTGAACCCTATATTGAATGCCCCAAATCAACCGAACCCTAAATTGAATCAATAGAACCCCCTAATTGAACCCTAAATTTCTGTAATTGAACCCTAAATTGAATCTCATCTAATACAATCGAACCCAAAATTGAAATAATTTAAGCGCATCGGATATGTGCATTTTGAACAATTTTTTCCTATTTGAGCATTGATAATTTTAGGTTGTTAATGTGCATTTGAGAATTGTGATTATTGGTCTGTGATTTTATGTTGTTAATTGATAATTTTAGGTTATTAGCTGTGCATTTGAAGTAATTGCGATTATTAATTGATGATTTTAGGTTGTTAATTGATGATTTTAGATTGTTAATTGTGCATTGAGCATTTGAGATATTGAGATTATTGAAGGAGGATGGGACCCAATTGGATTGAGATACCTGTTAGTTTGCGCAGACACGGATACCACGTCTGATCGACGGTGTCCGACATTTAAAAAATAAATTAATGTATGCCAATGTGTCTGGAGGTGCGTGTCGGTGGGCGTCAGACACGTGTCCGGAGGCGTCGGACACGTGTCGGTATGTGTCAGACACGTGTCCGGAGGTGTCAGACACGTATCGGACACCATATCGACACCCTATATGAGGTGTCAGAATTGAGATTGTTGAATGTGCATTAAATTTAGGTTATTTAGGTTAATGCGACATTTTTAGCGGTAGTTAGGACTAATCAACACTACTCGTCACAATTAAACCCTTATTATGACTAAATAACCCTAATTAGTCCTAATCAACCCTAATTAGCTATAATTATCCGGAAGTAGCCCTCATTAACATTAATTAGCCCTGACATAACCCAATTAAGCCTAATTAGCCCTAATTAGGACTAATCAGCACTACTCGGCACAATTAAACCCTAATTAGAACTAAATAACTCTAATTAGTCATAATCAACCCTAATTAGCTATAATTATCCGAAACTAGCCCTCATTAATATTAATTAGCCCCGACATAACCCAATTAAGCCTAATTAGCCCTAATTAGGACTAATCAGCACTACTTGGCACAATTAAACCCTAATTAGGACTAAATAACCCTAATTAGCTATAATTAATACTCTTAATTAACCCTAATAACCCAGTTAGCCCTAATTAGCCCTTGTACATTCCATAATTACTCCATATTGCCCAGAGATGGTTCAATTACTCGTTGTTTACAAACCCTGCCTTCTTTATATTAGTTGTTGTTTTGAGAAGTCCATTGGCAACGAGATGGTTCAACTCGTTGCCAACGAATTCTATCTAATGTGGAATTGGTAACATATGTTACGATCTTTCTGCAGTTTTGATATTTCAGAAAGATTCTTGCATATGTTATCAATTTCTGAACGCATGCATGCATAAAAACCCTTAGTTCCCGTTCAAAGGTACTCATTACAAAGTAATGCTTTGTAATGAGCCTTTGGATGTCCAGTTTGGACAATTTGGAAAAGCTAATTGTTTATAAAACAGTGTTTTGACTCATGCTTTGTGTTCGGTACACGTTCTCGTGTGTTTCTCCGGGTGCATACAGATCTGGTTTTCTAACATCCGTCAAACCTTCTTGAGCAAGGTTAGATGAATGTTAGAACACCTAATCGATGTCGTGTACTTGGAGAAATGCGGGGAGGTGTTGCCGAATTTTTCACAGACATGGGACTAAGCATGAGTTAAAAACTGTTTTATAAACATGTGCTTTTCTGAATGGGATAGGACCACTACCTGTTGAAGAGTGGAGGGGAAATTTGTAACATTCATGCATTCATATTTACATCGGCAATGCCTAATCACTGGTCATAATTGAAGGTGGTATACAGTACGATAATTCAGTCGTCATGTCAGTCGATCGAAGTTGGATGAAAAGGAAGAATGCTGAAGATTTTGAGTGTCGCGTTGACGAATTTTGCGACTTCGCTTATGCGCATCCTGCACATGTTGACCTTGATAAGATAAGGTGTCCTTGCGGTAGATGTGAGTTGTTGCACTGGAGAAAAAGAATTGAAGTAAAATGGCATCTTCGTCGATATGGTTTTATGGGTGGATACACAAGGTGGACGCAGCACGGGGAAACGATAGTATTGTCGTCCAACCCGACTAGTCAAACTAAAGTTAGGGAGGAGGCACGATATGATTACCGAGATATGATTATGGATGCTGGGCATGCTAATGTTGACTGGGGTGACGACAGTCCACAACCGCCAAACGAGGGGGCTATGAGTTGTTGAGAGCTGCGGAAGAGCCGCTGTGGGATGGAGCTCCGAAACACACACGGCTGTCTGCGGTTAGTAGGTTATTACAGTTGAAATCAGACCACGGGCTGAGTGAGAAAGGTTTTAACGAGTTTGTTACCTTAATCAAAGAAATACTGCCCGAAAGTGAAAAGCTACCGCCGTCGTACTATGACGCGAAGAAGATGATGAGGAAACTTGGGTTGAGCTATGACCAGATAGATGCGTGCAATAACGATTGTGTGTTATTTTGGAAAGAGAATAAGGATTTGTCACGGTGTCCAGTATGTGATCATTCGAGGTACAAACCGGACAAAAGGAAGAAGAAAAACATTGCATGGAAGATATTGCGATATTTCCCGATCACACCACGGCTTCAGAGAATGTACTACTCCTCCAATACGGCTGAACATATGAGGGCTCACCGTGAGACTCGCAGCAACGATGCCGATGTGCTGACACACCCAGCTGATGGAGAGGCGTGGAAGAGTTTGACCGCAGGCATCCAGTCTTTGCTCAGGAAGTTCGGAATGTTAGACTTGGTCTGGCAACCGATGGGTTCAACCCTTTCGGTCAGTCTACCACGCCTTACTCCTGTTGGCCTGTTATTATTGTCCCTTACAACCTTCCACCAGGCATGTGCATGAAGAAGCCGTATATGTTCTTGTCGTTGCTTATTCCGGGGCCGAAGAGCCCCAGTAAGGACATAGATGTGTATTTAAGGCCGTTGATTGATGAGTTAAAACAGTTATGGAATCATGGAGTCGAAACATATGATGCATCCCTTAAACAAAATTTTCAGATGAGGGCTGCTTTGATGTGGACTATACATGATTTCCCTGCATTGGGAATGATGTGTGGCTGGAGCACACATGGGAAGCTAGCATGCCCTGCTTGTATGGGCGTGAACCCCGGTCATACGTTAAAGCACGGCGGAAAGGCCTCGTGGTTCGGATGTCACCGTAAGCTTTTGCCACCGGGCCATCAGTTTCGTAGGCAGAAGGATAAATTTGACGGGACAATCGAGCGTGAGGTTGTCACACTGGACTACCCATCTGGTGAAGAAGTACTCTCACACCTGGAGGCACTTGATACTGACATACCACACGGTAAGGGTGTGCCGGATCAGAAGATTGCAGGGTTCGGGAAAGAGCACAACTGGAGAAAATTTTGTATCTTCTGGGAGTTAGCCTACTGGAGGACGCTCGTTATCCAAAACAACATGGATGTGATGCATATTGAGAAGAACATTTTTGATAATGTGTTCAACACAGTGATGAATGTCAAGGGCAAATCGAAAGATCACCTTAAAGCGAGAAGGGATCTACAACAGTTGGGTGTACGCCGTGAATTGCATCCTCGGACAGTCAGTGGGAGGACCATACTTCCGAAAGCACCTTACTGTCTAGACAAGAAACAAGTGGAGAAGGTCTGTCAGTGGGTTAAGAATTTGAAGCTTCCGGATGGGTTTGCGTCCAACATATCTCGTTGTTGCAATGTATCGGAATGCAAGTTCCAAGGGATGAAGAGTCATGACTGCCACGTATTCATGGAGAGATTCATTCCTATTGCCTTCCGGGGACTGTTGCCATGGGTTGTTTGCGAGACTTTGACTGAATTATCTCATTTCTTTCGAGATATATGCTCTTCTACGATCCGGGTGAGTAACATGGAAGTGCTTGAGAAGAACATTGTGGTGACGATTTGCAAGCTGGAGAAAATCTTCCCACCTTCGTTCTTTGATTCAATGGAGCATCTGCCTGTTCACTTGGCATATGAAGCTAAGATGGGTGGACCCGTGCAATATCGGTGGATGTATCCCTTCGAGAGGTAATCCTTAAATTGTTACAGTTGTTCGTTTACACTTAATGCGACATCTGTTATCATTGATATTCCACCTAACTCGATTCGCTAAACTTCTAGGTTCATGTTCCATTTAAAGAAAAAAGTCCGTAATAAGGCTCGGGTTAAGGGCTCAATTGCGGAGGCTTACGTAATGGAAGAACTTGTAAACTTTTGTAGTCAATATTTCGGGCCTGATGTTGGTACAAGGTTAAATCAACTAGGCCGAAATGACCCCAGAGCAAGCACAAATTTGGAAGGGCAATTGTCAATATTCAAGCAGCCAGGGAGTCCGTTCGGCCGAACGTATACTCGATGGCTAACGGATGAAGAGTACAGTGCTGCAACAATATATGCCCTTCTAAATTGCGATGAAGTTTCGGCATTCGTTGAGTAAGTTAAAGTCTTAATTCACTTACATTGTTGTACATAATTGAAAGTGTGTGTTAAGTGAGTCAACTATATTGGTTTGCAGTGAGTTCGATGCGGAATCTTTAATCACTGATCCCGCTGGACTTGAATCTCATCAGAAATCACAATTTGTACAGTGGTTCAAAATCCGTGTAAGATTGTTTAACGAAATTATATTATGTGTTATATACAGTTCTGTGGCCAATTAGTATACTGATTTATCCTTAATTTTTACCGTCATCTACAATAGGTTCAGTCAATGGATAGACCAGTGGCCTCCTGCTTGAAATTACTAGCCGAAGGCCCTAACAAACAAACATCCTGTTACGGAGGCTATATCATCAACGGGTTTAGGTTTAACGTAAAAGATGATGACCGAACAAAACAAACCCAAAACAGTGGAGTCTTGGTCAACGGCGACTGTTATGCCGAGAATTGCATGGATTTTTACGGAGAGCTAGATGAGATTGTTGAGCTAACATATCTGGGTTCCCAAAACCGCCTGGTAATGTTCAAGTGTACGTGGTTCGATGTCACATGCAGTAGAGGAATCCGTGTTAGCTCTCAAGGGATTGTAGATGTCAATGTCAAGTCAAGACTTGCATCAGACGAGCCCTTTGTGTTTGCTAGTCAAGCTGTACAAGTCTTTTACGCGGAGGACGTCGCCAATCCCAAATCTCATTGGTATACAACTATCAAGTCCAAGAAATTGCCCGTGACATATGACAGTGAGCTAGACTCCTTTCAAGCCGACCAACCACGTGTCTTGTTCCCTGTTGAGGTCAACAACGAGGAGGACGATCTTCCTCTTCCAACAACACTTCTTGTAGGAGAAGAAGTCGTAGATGATGACGCGGAAGACGTGGAAAGTGTTGGAGATGATGTGACCGAGTCTACTGATGAAGAGGATGAATTAGAAGATGAAGAGGACGACGAGTCCCACGAAGAAGAGGACGACGGGGAAAGTGATGAAGATGATTCGCAAACTGAAAATGATTGACTTGTAATGTTGTAACATCACGGGAAAAATGTAGTAACATTTTAGAACTTGGTGTTTATTGATGTGTTTTTGCACATCCGTTCATATATATATATATATATATTGTGCCGATGATGATTTTTGCCAAATTATTGTTTTTAACGTGTTAATGTCTTTGTAATTTATCTATATGAAGTCAGATATGGATAGGATACGGGCTATTCGTGGCCGGGCTGGACGCCGAGCTGCTTCCTCCCCGGTGGTCCCACCTCGTCATTGCCTACTGATGACGAGGCACAGAGTGATCGCGGACAGCAGATGGGGCCCCAGCCCTAGCCGTCGCCGTCGCCCCAGCCCGACGCAGATTCATCCCACACGCGCGTGCATTCTCCATCTTCCGTGGGTTCTACCTCAGGTATAGTTGATAACGGTGTTTCGTACATTTTTGCTAGCCTTATATTTGAACTGTATTAATGTCTGTGTTTTGTAGGATCTCGACGAGGCCGTGGTCCGACACGCGGGGTACGCATCGACCCCCAGCGTAAACAGAGAGTTACGCTCACGCAGGAGGGCCTGTAAGTACTAAAAATATCACCTCATGCCTTATATTTAAAATTTTGGGGTGTTAATTTATATTTGAACTGTATTAATTATTTATTTACTTCTTTGGCAGGATCCTGGAGAATCAGGCGAGGACGAAGATCGGCGTTCTTGTGAAGGGCCGATTCTTCGAGCCACGCCTGTACTGGAAGGACTGGGATGCCGCTGCGAGGGAGGCCCTATGGGAGGAGTGGCTGGTACGGTGAAGTATTTTTTTCAGCGTTAGTAAATGTTTAATTACAGTTTGTTTTATGTTGTTAATTTGAATGCCTTACAGGAGGGGTTCACGTTTGACACGCCTCAGCAGCAGGTACTGGGGCAGCAGGCTTTCTTTGCCTACATCGGCAAGAATTACCGCCGATGGCTCCACGATGCACGGGACCGGGCGAAGAAGGCGCTGCCCGCGGGTGCCCCGATGACGGACATGACGAGATATCCCCCACATTGGATATCTCACCGTGTATGGGGGCAGATGATAGATCGGTGGGCTGCGGATCCAGGTTGGGACGCCAAGAGTAAGAGCGGGACCGAGAACAGACAGAACAGAGATCCGACGCACACGGGGGGGTCGGTGCCACACGACATCGTCCGACACATGAACGCGGTCGAGCACCCGGATCTGGAGGAGGATGAGGTCGTAGCTCTGACCTATAATCAGACGCACGTGCGGAAGAAGGACAAGGACGAGGCGCACCGGGCGGGCGACTATATTTCAGATATTGCCCGGCGGATCGATGTGAGTCAATTTATTTAAGTTGTTAATGTTTTTTCTTTCTATCCTCAATGTCTGTTTCGTTAATTAATGCCCTAACATATCGTTAAACCACTATTTTTGCAGGCCTCGTATGAACAGCTAAGGGGGTCCGAGCAGCAGTCCGGACAGCCATCAGCGTCCACTAGTACGGCTGCGAGTACTGGGGGGTTGAAGCGATGGCTGGATACGCCGGAGGTCGTGAATCGGCCGAAAGGCCGCATACGCGGCCTGCCTAGCACGACTGCTCGTGCCGTGATAGGAGCGTCCTCACCCCCTGCTGCCCCTCCACAGACACCGGCTCCTCGTCCTCAGTTGGACGACGAGGAGATCCAGCGCATTGCTACAGTGGTGGTGAGGATGATCAGGGAGCAGGGCACTGCTGGACAGGCCGAGCCGGCCCCGGATCAGCAGGATCCAGATCCGGGACTCGGCAACCCCTGATGAGCCCCTTCCCGTGCCCGTTCCTAGCTTCCCCCCTCCCCGCGCCCGGCTTGTACTCTTCTCCCCTCTCCTAACCGGCTGTATCCGGTTCCCGGCTTGTACATATAAGTCTTTTTTTATAATTGATTATATATATTTCTTTCTGTATTGATTATTGCGCGTTGTTGTTGAGAATTGAAAATTGTATTACAGGTCTGGGTAATTGAAAAATAAAAAAAAATTTCAAAAAAAAATTGACTTTTGGCGACGGATTAATTCCGTCGCTAAAAGTATTCCAACAATCAGTTATTTAGCGACGGAATATTCCGTCGCTAAAATATTTTATCCGTCGCTAATTTGACAAAAAAGAAAATAAATTAAAATTTTAAAAATATAATTAACGACGGAATATCCGTCGCTAATTAAAAATAAATCCGTCGGAAAAAATGACATATTTAGCGACGGATTGATAAAATTTCGTCGCTAAACTATTAGTGACGGGCTTTTATACGAGGGATTTTTAGCGACGGTGAATCCGTCGCTAATTCTTTTAGCGACGGATTTTGGGCTTTTAGCGACGGATTTCCCCGTCGCTAAAAGCCTGTTTTCTTCTAGTGGGATGACTTGACCACCGTTAGGCGAAAAGTCGTCCGCTTCACTGTGTAGCGGACAACTTTTTGACTGTCACAAATCAGGCCAAAAAAGATGTCCGCTTACAGTATAGCGAACGAGGGATGAGGGGCAATATGGTAAAAGGTCCGTCCGCTACACTATGTAGTGGACGACTGACAGCTTTTGAAAAAAAAGATCTGGGCCGTCCATCCTTTCGGCATAGACGGCCAGATCACGCTAGCAAAATCTTCTATTTTGCTAGCGCTCTCAACGGATCAGCTCACACGTATATATATATATATATATATATATATATATATATATATATATATATATATATATATATATATATATATATATATATATATATATATATATATATATATATATATATATATATACGTGTGTGTGTGTGTGTGTATTTGTTTTTAAAATATATAAAGTTTTTTTTATTTTAGAGAGTGCTTTAAGGTATACAATAGTCAATAGCCAAAGTTAAGTCTGGTTTAAGTATGTTTGAAAACACTTAGTTAAAATTTATTGACGATTTTAAGGTTAAGTGTGTTTTATAACACAATTAAGAAATTAAATCTTTAAATCTTCATTTGAATTTTAATTAAGTGCTTTGATAACACACTTAAAAAATTAATGTTTGTCAAAAATAGATCAAAAGTTTAAGTTAGGAAGGACTGACTTAATATTATCACTTAGTTTTGAATGAGATAGATGGTCAAAAAATTATTGTACAAAATTTTACTTAAAAGAATAATTATCACCATCATACTGCCACAATCAAATGACGACACAACTTTCACCGCACTGGAGCTACTAGGGGTGAGCGGCGAACCGATAAAATCGATCTGAACCGTTCAAATCAATGAAACCGGACTGATCGAATCCGAACCGTTGATAAGCTTGAATGGTTTGGTTTGAGATTTTCAAGCCGAGACTGGTTCGGTTCACGGTTCAGGATTTTCAAACCGGCTATGAACCGAACTGAACCGAGGATTATATAACTATTAAAAAATATATATACCTTACCATGGTTAACTGAATATATAACCAGGGTAAAATTAACATGTTTGCCCTAAAATTAATTTATTGAACCCTTATCTTCATTTGCCGTCGCTCTTCTTCTACTCTTCTTCTTCTTCTTCTTCAGAGACCACACCCACAGAGAAAATCAAACAACACACCCACATAATACAAATCGACCATGAAACGAAGGATTTCAGCTTCATTCGAGCATCATTGATGAATGCTCTGGCACATAGTTTTATAGCTCCAGTTGTTGCTTTTATAGCATTAACCATTGAATCAAAGTCCCCTTTGAAGATTAGGGCAGTGATCTTGTGTTGAACAGCTACTATTTGCAAGATCCAAGGTCATCGAACACCGTCCGCGATGCGTGAAATGGTACTCAGACGAAAGTGCTATTACTTAGCATTGGATCATCAAGGGTGCGATTCAGATGGATTTAGAGAAGACCGGGTCTGTTGTCAACTGGGAAGTGCTGAAGAAGGAGAGAGCAGGCAATAGTGGTGAAACCGGATGCTCGAAGCCATTTTAGATCTGGCAAGATAGCTCACAAGGAGTAGAAAGTTGCCACAACCTGAAGAACGAGACGACAATTTCCAATTTCCATACTTGAAGAACAAGACGACACAGGTGAGTAATTTCATCACTTGAACGGCACGACCACCGTCTGCGGTCCATTTTCCTCCTGTTGCAGTCTCTTCACGCTAGAATAATATGTGATTTCATTGTGATTTATGAGGGTCTTGAGCAATTTCATCAGTTTCCAATTTTCATACCTAATTTTGACAGTCTAAACTGGTTTAGTAAAGGAAGATTCAACAATGAAAATGGTCACCAAGAACCTGCTTGTGAGATGACAAAAGTATTACATGTTTTCATTGTTCTTGATATATGGATTATAGTGAAAAAAATTTAAAAATTTAGGTAACCCCGCCTAAAGTTTTTCACATTACAGTATTGCACTTAGTGTGCTGGCACTTATTATTATAATTCATATAAATTTAGGTAACCTTGCATGAAGTTCTTCACATTGCACTTTATTGTGCTTGCAGTTGACTTGGTTTTTAATTTCTGTTTGGTAAAGATTCATCTCTGTATCCATTTTTCTAGTGAAATATAACCACTCTTTAATGATTCAACTCTTTCTATTTCACTTAAAACAACAACATCACCATTAAATCAATTGCCCAGTTGAGCAACGCTGCATATGTCGGTCGTAGTTGTTGCACAAGCAATGTAATGTTTCACAAGCTTAAATTACGTTCATACCAATCCGAACCGTTCAATTTGAACCGTTCAAACCGAGATGTCTTGGTTCGGTTTAAGAATTTGTGAACCGAGGTCTATTGGTTCGGTTTGCTGTTTGACCCCCAAATCTGATCAAACCGAACCGCGCTCACCCCTAAGAGCTACCACCATAACTATTTTCACAGCCACTACCCCCAAAATTGCCACAGCTCACCCGTCACCACTACCAACACCACACCACCATGTACACCACACTAAGAACATTACCACCACTAAGAAGTCACCATTTCCACACCATTGCCACTACCACCGCCACCGCCACCTCCTTTTACACCTCTGCCAAAACCATCTCCATGCATATCCACCACATAACAACAATCACCATGACCGTTATGCCTCCACCACAAAGTGTCAGCAACACATCTTTCCGCACCATTACCACCACCACCATCATTACCTTTCTGTCATTACCACCACAACGACCACCAATACAACCGACACGATTTTGACCAAAAAAAATAAAATAATAATAAAGTACACACACACACACACACACACACACACACACACATATATATATATATATATATATTTAACTCTGATAAAACTGATAAACTAATAAACTTATAAATTTGAATAATTTTTTAGACATTTATTTTTGTTTACCAAACATAATAATTGTTTCAGTGGTGAAAATTTAGTTGTTTAAGATTTTTAGTTTCACAAATTTAAACCTCAAGTTTTCAGTACTTAGATGTTAGTTTTATCAAACAACTCCTAGGAACGTGTTTATGCATTGGTTTGTATTTACCTAGTGGAACATCATCAGTTTGCAGAAGCTACAATGCATCTATAGCTCATGTAACTCGGTTTTTTCCATATTACTATTTTATAATTACTTTAGGATACATAAATATGTATTTCAACAAATATATGAACACGTGTGTGTGTCCAATGAATAAACCAGTATGAATGTGCTGAAATAAATTGTGAATTTAAATCAAATATAACATATTTTTAGATTACTGACATATAAATTTTTATCTTCATATTAGAGAATTTATTTTAAGGATGCAATAGTAAAAGTTAAGTCGTAAGTGGTATGCTGGATAGATACATTTTCCGAATTGAATAAGTTTTTAATTTGCTTAAGGCTTACTAATACAACACCTAGTACTCTAGTAAAATTAATCAGATTCGCAAGTAAGGACCCAATATTTGGAAACTAATCTGTTTAATATGTAAGTTTATTTCCTTTTTAGCTCTCAGATTTATTAAGAAACTTTATTTCTTCCAAAAATAATTCACTACAAAAGTTTAATAAACCACTTTTTAGTCGTGAGTTTCAATCCGAAAAATGGTCTATTTTTGTTTACCGAATGAATTTACAAAAATAATTTTTTTTTTTTGGCATTGTAATGTTAGATATCTATTATTAGAAGCTAATTTTTTTTTTCGAATTCTAATATTAGATATACATTATTATAACATAACTTTTTTGCATTTTAATGTTAGATTATATCAGGGGCGGGCCTCCCCCATGACCGCCGGGGGGGGGGGAGGGGGGGCATGGCACCCCTCATTTTTTTTGAAATTCTTCTTTAGTTTCTTAGATAATGAATCAATATATTTAAAATACTATCATGTCCTTTGGATCGGAAGTAGTAGGCAATAAAAGGCCCCCTTTAAGCTAAGATTGGAACTGGACTTAACTAACCATCCTTGGATCCTTTTAAAATGTTTACAAAAATACATTATGATGTTACACTAATTTATTAAGATTTAATTTGTTGTATCTTTTACTCTTTGTGACTTGTCATAGTTATTATCTTCTTCATTTTCTTGCTTCATTCTTCTAAACCCCAAAATTTAAATTTCCACGTTACAATAAAATAAAATAGATTAAGGTTCATTCTTTTTTTTTTAAGTTAAAATTTTTATAGTAGGTTAATTTATACGTAACTAATTTACTCATATAGTTAACAATCACATTAGTAATAAATTTATACAGTAAGAGTTAAGCTTTTTCAATGCAAAATTAAAAATTTATTGTTGACTAACCTTAATAGCGACGCTAATTATAATGTATTTTTTATTATTCATGTTTTATGTGAACTTGAACCTTTTGAATTCTAATATGTTAGCAATCAATTTTTTTTAATAATTTTTTGGCAACCCCCGATTAGACTTTCTGGATCCGCCCCTGGATTATATCATACTATATATAAAGGAAAAATATGGTTTGGTGTAACACATTTTTGGTGTTACATAAAAGTGTTACATAACTACCTATCTAGAATTGTGACAAGTGGCATTTTATTATTTTTTCTTGAAAAATTCATAAAACAAAAGTTTAAATAGTGAATAACTACTTTTAGTTTTTATAATGCAGAATTCATTCTACCGAATGTGATAATAAATCTTTATACTTGATGAAGATTTTATATTATTAATTTTTATTTTTACACGCGCATCGCGTGTGTCACGACGACTCGTTATTAATGATTTTAAAATTTTTTTGGATCTATGTGTTTTTATTGTCCTACTAGAAAAAAAAAAAGATTCAGTGCTTAGAGTCAAAGTTAAGTCTTATGGTAGAGTTCTAAAATGTTTAGAGTTAGTTTTTGGATTAGATAGTATTACTTAATTAAATATTTTAAGGTGTTAAACAAAAAGAAAATGTGAAAATTTGTCAAGCTGTATTCGTTGCGTTAACTTCGTTAATAATGTATTTTACAGATATACATGCACATATTCATTGGAGGGTTGAGTAAGATGACCGGAATGAAGATGGACGAGGACTACGGAGCGGCGGATCGCAGGATCGAGGTGGAAACCGATGATGAAGACAAGCAGGCTGAAAGGGTTTGTGACAGCGACGACTACGACACAGAATCCAATTCCACCGTGCCCTCGCGGAACCCTTCTAGCAACTGCGTTGATTCCCATTCTCCTTCTTGGCCTCAAAGCTACAGGTACGTCTTTGATGACTCGTGCTATGCACGGGTTCTTGTTTTTCATGCACGCACGTAGGTTCTTATCTGCAGAATCTTTATATCAATGTGGAATCTCTATATATAACAACATGAATAGGTCTGAATCTATGTATGCACAACGAGGTTGTTTAGGATGCACTGCTATTAGGATGCATTGCCACGATACTGCAAAATGTTGATTGGATGGCTGTTCTGTCATTTTAGGCTCAATATTATTGAGATTGCGAGTTTGGAGTTTGATAAGACGTAGAAGAGGTATAGAATTAATTTCAGAGGTGGGGATGCTTAGCAGATATATTCTTTAAAATAGGGTTTTACATGAATGGGGATGTTCTAGCAGATTAAACAGTGAATTCCATGATCCGCGTATACTAGTATTTGAAAGGGATAGGTAATGTAGTTTTCCAATCATATCTTTGACACCATTTTTTGACTTGGAGTGTAAAATTTGCCCTATGTGAATGTGTGTTGCGTATATTAGTGGCCATGATCTCTTACTGAGATGATGCTGAGGGTTTGTGTCAACCTTTACAAATGAAAAACTGTTGAGTTTTCATGGAATAAACGGACATTCTACCAAAAAAACCAAAATTTGCCCGATGCAACCATGCAATATGTTTATCCGGAGGCAAAAGGGAGTATGTGTTGAATGAATTTGCTACCTGTTTTTCCTTTTAATGCAGGCAGTCAATGGACATGTTAACGAGTGCAACCCCTCCCTCCATTAACTTCTTAAGAGGCGGCCCTTCCGCAACTTCAGCATACAAGAGATCTCAGCCTTCTATGCCGGACCAGTCTTCCCTGACTAAACCCCTCATTTCTGCAACAAACTTGGACAAAGATGAAGTGCCTACCTCGATACTCTCTACAAGCGAATTGCCACCACCACCACCACAACAGTGTTCATATGCTCAGTCGGTCCTTAATGGTTAGAATTGCATTTTCTTTTACCAAGTTTTGCCTTTTCTTTTGTTCTAAAAGCATATTAGACACAAATGCTTCTTATTAAATTATTTGAAGTTCCTTTGAACATGTCTGTTTGATTCTCTTTTATTCAAAAACCCTTAAATGCAGCGATAAATGTTCTATGTGGTATTGGAATCCTCACAACTCCCTATGCACTCAAAGAAGGCGGATGGTTGAGCCTCTCTCTTCTCTTTGTTCTTGCCATCATTACCTGCTACACTGGGATCTTGTTGAAGCATTGTTTAGATAGCTCTCCTGGACTCCATACTTATCCAGATATAGGACAGGCCGCTTTTGGAATCGCTGGTCGCATATTTGTTGCTGTAAGTCACATAAATATTTGTATTCCAGAAA
The DNA here is from genome assembly GCA_033070095.1 of Escallonia herrerae. Lineage (NCBI taxonomy): Eukaryota > Viridiplantae > Streptophyta > Magnoliopsida > Escalloniales > Escalloniaceae > Escallonia > Escallonia herrerae. The sequence continues at coordinate 36,184 of JAVXUP010001643.1, read as the reverse complement.
TAAGAAGATGAAATGGCTAATCCGTTTTGGAATGAGGCTAACAATTGTGCTTGATTGATTGCAGGCAATCTTATACATGGAGTTATATGTAAGTGCCCGCCTTGTTTCCTTAACTACATTTGTTTAGCTTTTTGATCTGCCCCGTTTAAGAATGGAGTAAAATGTGAGAAATTCTTCATGTTTGCAGTCTTCTTGCGTGGAATACTTAATTATGATGAGTGACAACCTGTCCACCTTGTTCCCATATGTACACCTGGATTTTGCTGGAATTCATTTCAATTCTTATCAAATCTGTGCTATTACATCCGCTCTTGTTATTCTTCCAACAGTTTGGCTTAGAGACCTAAGTTTGCTCTCATATGTCTCAGGTTCTTAGCCTGTGTTCGAACCTACTCTTTTTACCTAGATCTTAAGCTGACTCTTAAGGCGCATATAGGGACTGATTTTTTGAGTATGTTTGTTCAGTTGGAGGCGTAGTGACGTTGGCGTTGGTGGTGCTATGCTTGTTGTGGGTTGGAGTTGTAGATCAGATTGGGTTTCATCCAAGTGGAACAGCATTCAACCTTGCACAAGTCCCTGTCACAATAGGTCTATTTGGTTTCTGCTATGGCGGTCATTCAGTTTTTCCAAATATCTATTCCTCCACGAAGGACAAGTCTAGATTTCCATCCATCCTTATAATCAGGTTATCATGAGTGGGTTATTTACACTTGGAACGGCCACTATTTTTTTTTTAATATCTTAGTGATTCATTTCAAAGATATCAAGTCTTGCACATATGCACAAGAAAAAAAAAGCAGATTACCCAGTTGATGGAAATTTCTTTTTGCCTAATAACTTCTTTTTAATCTACTGCAGTTTTGCCCTGTCATGGTTCTTGTACACTAGTGTGGCAATATTTGGCTACCTAATGTTTGGCGACTCTATTAAATCCCAGTTCACCTTGAACATGCCCACAAAATTTATGGCTTCTAAAGTTGCAGCATGGACAGTGGTATGATCGAAAAGAAATCCTTTGCATGGTTTCAAGTCCAAAATTTTCTCAAGAGGCTATAGGTCCTTATGAAAAGCCAGACATCATAAAGAGCGTTAACTATTGGATTGCATTGGTGTTTCAGGTTGTAGCCCCGCTTACAAAGTATGCCTTGACACTTACTCCTGTTGCACTTAGTTTAGAGGAACTCTTGCCTTCGGCTCAGGCTAAATCTTATGGCGTGTCGTTATTCATCAGAACAGTTCTGCTGATATCAACATTAGTGGTAGCATTGACAGTTCCATATTTCGGTAAGACTTCTGCTCATATAGTTCTTTAGGCTATGTAGCTATTTCATTCGATAAAGGGAAATGAGCGTTTCATAAGGAGAAAAGAAGTGTCTTATATCTGTAACTCTGACTGCAGGATCTGTAATGGCCCTGATTGGATCTTTACTCGTGATGCTTGTTGTAAGTCTTTCATATTCACACCTCATCGTAACTTCTAGTCATTGTTGCCGTAAGTAGTAAATACAGCCTGATGCAGTTTTAACTTTGTGCACCTTGATGTTTCGTTACAGACTCTAATCCTCCCATGCGCATGCTATCTCAGCATACTCCATGGTCGATTAACAAAATTCAAGGTTAAAGAACATCCTTCTCAGAATCATCATTACTGCGAAGATCTTCTTTGCATGTCAATTTAATTGGTGTAATATGTTTGTTTTGCTTTTCTTGCAGATTGCAGTTTGCATATTCACAATAGCTGTGGGGGTGGTGTGCTCTATTGTTGGCACATATTCAGCACTTGCAAGCATAGCTGACAAGAGGGCCTGATGGGCACTGGTAGAACTACAAACACAGACTGTTTCTTGTATCAAGGAAAGCTTGATCTAAATAGTAAGTTATGGCAAGCCACACAAAGGTAGATACGGCATTAGTGTCCATGATCAACCTTTATTTCCGGACATGTAAACACACATTTTCGAGAAAGACTCCGAAGTTAGAGCCTCATTCAGTCACTTCCCAAAAACGTGCCACTCATTTAATTGTACAAGTTTAAAGTATTGTTGGAATTATTTCTGGTCCGGAGTTTCGCCAATAATTCTCGCCCTTTCTTTTTCCCGTCAATGGTAAACTTCTGCAGAAGTCTAAGTTTTAACTTGCCATCAACTGAGAGGGTATGCAACCAAAAAATGAGAGACAGAGACTCCATTCAGGGGACAAGTGAGCATTCAAGTTGTTCCAAAGTACTCGTTCTAATCTTAAGTATGCCGTTGAACATTGAACTTTACACCTAATTTTACTTTAGTGCTTAACTTGAATTTATGTCAAAGTGACTATTAAATTGTTCAACCGATTTTACCTGGGTGAGTCCATTAGATTTGACCCATTAAATGTGCATGGGTGAGGCACATGAGGCGTAACTAAAAGGCAAAATCGTCATGTGAAAAACAATATTCCTTTTTCCTTTTCTTTTTCTCCCTACTCATGTTGTGTGTGTGTGTGTGTGTGTGTGAGAGAGAGAGAGAGAGAGAGAGAGAGAGAGAGAGAGAGAGAGAGAGGCAATTTAGCGCATATCTCGTACAAACAACTCACTTCTCCTTACCCAGACCCTGGCCGGCCATCACCATCACTACGTCTCATTTAAGCAACGACTGCACCTAAGCTCTTATATTCACTACCACCGGTAGCTCACAATGAAATATCAAACATCTCGCACAACTAGTCTTGTTGTCCCAACTCAATTGTCACAGTGAATTCAGTATCAACAATAGTAATATATTTTGCAAAACAAGTCAAACCGAGATAACAATATGATGCAATCTTAAATAACAACAAGCAACAACGAGATACAAAAATTTAACTTGAAAATCCTCCAATTAGAAGAGAAAAAACCACGGGCCAAACTCTGAACCAAATTTACAATATCAACAACTTGCAATACAATGGTTCTTTTCAAATTTTCACACCGAATTTGAGGAATCAGAATGAGTAGAGGTACAAAAGGGTTACATATTTGAGTTGACAAACCCAATAAAAATCTCCTAAAATGGTTGTTCTCCCTCAATTTTCTCTTTAGCTCTTTTGCTGAAAATCAAAGAAAATGATATAGTTCTATTTATTTTATAAGACTTTAATAAAGAAGCGATTACCCACTAAAACAAGGTAACTCCTCATGCCACTTAAAGAGAGCCAATTCAAATGGGTCACCTCACGGATGAGGACACCTGAGTACCCAACAAGTCCATCATGATAAATCGTACAAGTGCACACGCTTGGTGGGTAAGGTGGTGGTTTGCTGCAGCTTTGTGGCGGTGCTGGTCTGCAGTAGCAGTGTGACGGCAAGGAGGAGATCAGAAAGTAATGAATTTTAAGGTGGTGCAAAGAGGTGGTAAGGAGGATCTAACGAGGTTTTCGGAGGGGGCAGTGATGAAGGTGTGGTGGTGGGGGTGGCGGCTAGGTCTTGGTGGTCGTGGGTGGTAAGGCTTGGGTTGGTCGGAGATGCTTAGCCGCTGCGGTGGTGGACAGCGAGGCTTGGGTGGAGTGGTTAATGGTAGCATGTGGGGTTATAGGGTGGTGGAATGCTAGTGTTGGATCACTTTGATGGTAGGTGGGCAATCAGGGGAGAAGAATCTTTTTGGGGTCAATTGAAGAAAAGTTAGTAAAAATAAAAGAGAATGTTGTTTTTTTTTCCTCATTTGAAAATTTTGCCTTTAAGTTAAGCCTCACGTGCCTTGCACATGTGCACTTAATAGGTCAAAGCTAACAGAATGATCCAATTGAAGAATTTAATCATCGCGAATTTGATTGTCACCTTGACACGTACTCAAATCCAGTGTCCAAAATAATTCAGTGATAAGTTCAATAGTCTACCACGTATTAAACTCCTTAATCTTATCAACTAAGAAATCAAGAACAAAAAGAATGAGACAACAATAACATAACAACTTTATAAAAGTGTATTCTCCCATTCTACGTTTGGGGAGTGAGGAATGTACGAAGGCCGTTGTGTAAAGTTTCAGAGGGTACCAAACACAATAATCCTTGCCCCTACTTGGTTCAACACATCATGTGCAAGTCCAACAACGTACCTAAGGCCATCTTCGGTGGGAAAAATACTTTGCTACCGTTAAGATTGGTGCATTTTTGTTGCAACTTTTGTGTGGCTAAAAGCCATTAATTAATTGTCTTAAAATACTTCTACTAACACCTTTAATGACAACTTACAACTTTGATAAAGTTTTGAATTTTCAGTTGTAATTACATTTTGTGTAACACTTAAAGGTATAGCCTTTTGAGAATGGGCAATTGCTGTCATTAGGAAAAAGTATTTTTTTATTTCTTATAAATGGTTAATGGCACTGATTGTCCATGCATCACACAGCTATGGACGGTCAGGTAAGGACATATATAACCATGTGAGCTGTGCCCGTCAGCCTATTCTGTTTAATATTATTATAAGTTGCATACATGCTAGATATGATAAAAATAAGATCTCGATAGATACTTAGATAGGATATGTTGCCACTCTTCCAAAAGAGGTGACCCAAAATTTTATGGCGGCCGCAGCACCTACTTCTTGTAAAGGACCGTCAGAGGATAATTGAAATTGTCGAATACACGAAGTGAGAGTCAAATGCAAGTGAACCAAGTTCAAGCCGCATACTACAAAGTTCCATCCAAACCACTAGGCCATAAACTATATAAAGTTCTGGACAGTTAGCTCTTTAGAAAAATGTTGCCAAGGGTCATCGCCGTCTCGAAGTACGTCGAGCGAGAGTCGGACATGAGTCTACCAGATTGCAACCCATATGGTTCGTTCCGAACCAGTCAACCACTAGACAATGAAAGCGTCCAAAGAGCAAAGTGCCCAAAATCCGTAAGCCCAACTTCTTTGGCAAGAACATTAGCTTCTAGTTTTCTAGTAAACATTGGCCACAAGTCACGATTGCAATCGTGAAATGCGCCAAGTGAGAGCCAAACACGAGTCTTCCCCTCCGCCACTCATTTCATTGAATCATTTAAAAACCCATTGAAAGATTTTAAAACGAAATCCGCCCTTTTAGAAATTTAAGAAAAGTGTACTGGAAGAAGTCATTAAGCTTAATTAATTGCACACCAGTGAATTGGTCGCCTCATTAACTCACTTAGCCCAACTGCCTGCTTTCTAATCCGAAAATTAGGTGATTTCTTTGACTCACTTCCCACATTAAATGTCCGTATTAGTACAGATTCAAGACCCAAAATTAGTTGCTAGGTCTTGTCGAAATCTAGGGACCCAAAAAGCAAAAATAAAAGGGGTAAATGCACTTTGCCTCCTATATTTTAAGACGATTGCAATATGACCCCCTCTTCTAAAAAATGTTGTACTAAACCTCTCTGCACTCATCAAAACTGTGCAAAACTAACGGTTTCCATCCAAGTTAATACCGTTTTTTAGCGGGAAGTATTTGGACCCATAATCTGCAATTTAGGACGAAACTACCCTTTTGACCTAATAAAATACTAAAGATTTGCAAAATATCACATAAAAAAATCACCAATTTCATTTTACTCCATTTGCAAACCCTAGAAAATTTGCAAAAAGTGACCATTTTCATTTTAACTCATTAGCAAACCTTCCTTTTAAAGACCAACATAAAAAAATTTAAAAAAAATGAAAAGTTGAATTTTAAAAAATTCAGTGGTATAACCCGAATCCATATAACCCGACCCGCGCCCGCCCCTTTCCTCACAGCCATAGGTCGACCCAAACCCTACCCGGCCCATACCCCGACCCGACCCGACCGTGCCCTTCCAAATCCCTAATTTCCCCTTCCCCTACAGAAAACCCTAATCTCTATCACCCTTGAGCCGCTAACCGTGGCATCTCACGCCGGCAGCCCCACTCTCCGTTGTCGATGACGCCGACCCCCTCCTCTCTTTTCCTTCCTCTTCTCTCCCCGCCCTCCGCTGCCGCAACAATCGAGTTCTCCGCTGGCAGCCCCCCATAAGTGATGCCAACCCCCGCTGCTGTAACAACCCCGCTCCGTCGGTAGCCCCCCTCCCTCTTCCTTCCTCTTCTCTCCCCTCACCCCCCGCGGCCGCAACAACCCCGCTCTCCGTCGGTAGTCCCCCTTCCCCCTGTCAGCGACGCTAACCCCCCTCTCCCCTGTCGGCGACGCTAACCCCCCTCTTTTCCTTCATCTTCTCTCCCTTCGCCACCCGCGGCAGCAACAAGCCAGCGACCCCGCCCCTTGCGCCGCCTCCTTCGGTCCTTGCTCTTCTTTCCATTTTCCCTTCACCCACCAAAAATGACCCAAATGGCCTGAGAACAGATTTTCAAATGTATTTAAAAGAAATGTAGTTGTGACATTTCGATAAGCTCAGTTACGACCGTTTATTTTTGTATAGTTTTGATGAGTGCAGGGAGATTTAGTGCAACATTTTTTAGAAGAGGGGGTCATATTGCAATCGCCCTAAAATATAAGGGGGCAAAGTGCATTTACCCCAAAATAAAAAGAACAAAAATAAGGTCTTGTCAAAATAGCTGTTACGACATCGTTTTCAAGTGGATGTTTTGTAATATCAGCTGATGCAAGTAGCCCTGGTTCACAAACTTTGAGATACACCTCACACCCCCCTGTTCCCAAAATCCTCAGCACATCTCACTCCATTTTTCTTTAAGCTTAACACGAACTCACACCTGTCTCTCTGTGTCAAAACACTCTCTCTCTCTCTCTCATCAACATTCTCTTTCATCAGCCAAAATCATTCACAGATCTTCTTCTTTTTCATTTATTTCCCTATATCCTTCCCTGCATTCTTCATTCAATATTCACCAACAAAGCCATGAATGCCATCTATCTTCTTTATCTTGTCGCAGTGTACTTGTCTTTCCACACCAAAACATGCTTCTGTTTAGCTCCATTCTCACAAATGCTGGTTTTGCCACTCAAGATCCCCGAACAAGCTCCCGTTCCACCACAATGTCACTCTCACTGTGTCACTGACAGTGGGTACACCCCCACAGAATGTTACCATGGTCCTCGACACGGGCAGTGAGCTCTCCTGGCTGCAATGCAACACGACCCGGGTCAACCAACCCACATTCGACTCGAACCGGTCCACTTCCTACTCGCCCATCAACTGTTCATCACCCACCTGCACGACCCGAACCCGAGACTTCTCCTTACCCGCTTCATGCGACCCGAATAACCTCTGCCACGCCACGCTCTCCTACGCCGACGCCTCGTCTGCCGAAGGAAATCTTGCATCCGACACGTTCAACTTCGCGGGGTCAGATATTCCGGGCGTGGTTTTCGGGTGCATGGATTCGGGTTTCAGCAGCAACTCGGATGAGGACTCCAAGACAACCGGGTTAATGGGTATGAACCGCGGGTCTCTTTCTTTCGTTTCACAAATGAGTTTTCCGAAATTTTCTTACTGCATATCGGGTTTTGATTTTTCGGGCGTTTTACTGCTCGGGGACGCAAATTTTACGTGGCTTACGCCGCTGATTCAAATTTCGGCCCCATTGCCTTACTTTGATCGCGTAGCGTACACGGTTCAGCTTGAAGGGATCAAAGTATCGGAAAATGTGCTACCGTTACCAAAATCAGTTTATGTACCGGATCACACCGGGGCGGGTCAGACCATGGTGGACTCGGGTACCCAATTTACATTCCTTCTTGGCCCTGCTTATAATGTTTTGAGGAACGAGTTCTTGAACCAAACGGGTAAAATTTTGCGGGTCTTGGATGATCCGAACTTTGTTTTTCAAGGGGCAATGGATCTTTGTTACTTGGTTCCTCAGAATACTAGGAGTTTGCCACTGTTACCAACGGTAAGTTTAATGTTTCGTGGCGCTGAAATGAGTGTTTCAGGCGACAGGTTACTGTACCGTGTACGAGACGAAGTTAGGGGGAACGATTCGGTGTATTGCTTCACATTTGGAAATTCTGAACTATTGGGGATCGAAGCATACGTGATTGGGAATCACCACCAGCAAAACATGTGGATGGAGTTTGATCTCGAGAAATCCCGAATGGGCTTAGCTCAGGTGCGGTGTGACTTGGCTGGTCAAAGATTTGGTATGTATCACTAACGTCACGTTACAACGTGTCCCTAAAAGGTTTTCGACGCCTCAAATTTTTTACATTTGTGACAATGAAAAATATGGTGGATCATCCTCAACCGTTGATCATAGGGGAAGGCCACACAATAGGCCCCTAGAGGTGTAATTGGAAATTCATTCAGTCCGTGGCCGACCTTCTTGGTCTATGTGCAGCCAGACCAAGACGGTTGTAGTTATGGAGATGGAGATGGGAATTTCTGTGTATTTTATTCTGGTGATCTCTCTCATCCCCCACACCATGTTGAATTTTTGGTGGCAAAAAGTTTTGGTAGAGCAACTTTGGATGGATGAATGTTTTGTGCTATTCCCCAATAAATTAGCATTACAAAGAAAAGTTTTTATCATTGAATATCGTTGCAGTAAATCTGTTAAGAAACATAGCATTAACTGTGTTATAGCTGTGAAGACAAGACGATTTACTTTCAATATAAAGAGCATGTTTGCCCAATAGGTGGCCTCGTCGCTACCCCTTTTTCTTGCGTGCAAACAACTTTGTTTTGTTAAGTACTGCTTTTCGCCTTTACTTTCTTTCATGGCTAAAACTTGGGTGTCACCCTCAAGCCATGTGCCAGAGTATCCTATAGTGAAGCTGACTGGAAAGATGAGGAACACAAATTAATCAAAGATGAATTTTAGTGGCATGTATGGCTTATGTTTGACCCCCCAACTCAAGTTCAACCAGTTCATAAAGCTACTTTAACTTTTACATCGAGTTGCAACGAATTAACGATTGTTTCAAAAGCAGTTGACAGATAAATACAGATTTGGTAGCTCTATATCTAAGAGAAGGCCGCGATTTACAAATGAATACTTTGTACTACTTCATTGTGTTTGGTATAATCACAAATGCAATGCCTTCATTCATGTTGTTTTGTAAGGAATTTTCTTGCGTAGTCCCACCAAAACACTAGATAAAGGATATAACTTAGTGAAGCAGTGTAGGCTGAGATCTTAAAGGCCTGCGTGGCCCAACTCTTACCGAGATATTCCGGCAAAGGACTCGGCTTTGTATTGAGTTTGAATAGTATTCGGCCACATTCATATCGTGACTCGTGAGTTAGCCTTGTCATTCAATCTGCATTTAAAAGACAATGTCCAATTGTGCCAGGAATATCCTTGACATAGCTAAGTATCAACGAGAAAAACTGTAATACAACTATGATATATCATGTCTCAACCCCGATGAAATATCACGGTCGACAGTATGCAACGTGAGAAAAATTGTTAGTCACTGCCAAATCACCAGAATTGGACCTTCAAAAGATTGGGAAGAGAACTTGACAATATTAGATTTTTAATATTGTGACCTGGAAGTTTACAATGTTCAACTATGTATTTCGATCAGATGTCAAGAGCCAAACCTCGACCATGAGACGGAAGTTGAAGGAGACACCAACTACTTACCGGCAACACCACCAGATCTAATATATCTCCTCAGAACTCATGGAATCCATGTTCAGATATAGTCGACCTCCTCCAACCCCCCACCACCACAAATTAATCGTCCATGAGAAGAGTTTTCCTGGCTGGGTAGAATGTTTTGTCAGCATCAACTAGTTGTGACAATATTCAAAAATTTCCGGCGAGCTATAAGTTTTTGCAAACGTGCCATTTTGTTGTAATTTTATTTAGCTGTGATACTATGCCAGCTATGCGACAGTAACACGATTGCATCGAATGTTTTCTCTGTATAAACCGACATTTTAGGCTTATTCATAAAAGAGTTTGGGATCTATTTCCAATCATGTTATGCTTGTTTGTAACCACATTTGTCATTGATAAATAAATCAAAGTCAATTTACTATTTTCTAGTATCAAATGAGACCGGACAAGTATACAAAGCTTTGAAAATTGACATTCTCAAAAAGTTTATGTCCGAAGAAGAGATTTTGGAAGCCCATGCGATAAAAGTGAACTGCCCATGACTTATGAATGGGCTTAGGCCTGGTTTCAGGTTCCTAACGCCATTCTTTCTTACGCTGTGCTAGTGCTAGTGCTATACAAGGATCGTAGTTGGTACAACTACAATCATTCTTCTACGGCATACGGATGTGTGAAATAATCAGTCCCTTGTATTCCAATCAAAACCCCACAAAAACTATGTATTCATTGTAACAATCTAGATCTCTTGTATTCCAATCAAAACCCCACAAAAACTATGTTTACATAGTAGTAAATCATGAGTGAATGTTAGTTTTCTTGATAATAGACACATGCAGGAATAGACTGTGCAACAGAAAGACATGCATCAGTCTCGTCCTTGCTTGAGAGTAAAGTGGCTATAACTGGTCCATTTTTATAATCACTTGCTTTGCTTGGAAATTCCAACTGTTGAGTTGTGAAAATACCTCAGCCACCAAACTGATCTTTTCTAATTCTGGTCATTATTATTATGTGCTACGTGCCTCTCATGAGTCATGACGAAGAACTACTTGATTGCAACCTTTTCGTCTGCTCTATCACAAAGGGTTAATTCGTAGCACTTGCAAATGTTGGTATCTGATGGTTTTATCTTTTTGAAAGCTCTTGACACAATTGGTCTTAAACTTGTTCTAAGAAAAGGATTGCAAGTCTAATCATCTTTGCTAATAGTATTAAGAATGACAATAGCAAGCTGACTAGTGAGGATAATCAAAGTCGTTGACATGCAATTTCACATCAGAAAATAACAATCAACGACTCAAAATATAAGCCGTGGTGGCCTCTCTCACCATTGCCAATTGGTTCTATATTGGATGATTTCACCTGTATCAGAGCTGGTTAATCCAAGACAGACGATAATTCGAAGATCAAATCTACAGCCACCCTGTTTAATCTCTTTACTCCTCGCACTTGAGGGGGCATGATGTTTAGATATAATTCCATATCGAAAAAACAATAGTTAACAACACAACTTACAAGCCTCGGTAAGCCTTTTCCCTCAATATCAATTGATTTTGAATTGCACGATTTCACAAAACTTGATAGTAGAACAAAACATTCAGACGAGTGAGGTGTATGGCCTTTAGGGATAAAAACTCTTGTATACAAGGTTTCATAGGCCTTTGATACATAGTTTCACGTTACTAATTATTGTAAAAGCTTAAGCTGCAATTAAAGATTAGACTCAACAATGTATTTCATGTAATAACTCAGTAGAAGGTTCTTATATCAAGTATCCCACTCTCGCAAGAATTAAGCCGCTAATTATGCACAGGATAAAGAAAGGCAAGATCGAAGTCTAGGCTCCCATGTTGAGATGGTCAAAATCATGTCACATTGCCCATGGGAACTATAGATAGATAGCATCACGACGAAGTGAAGATTTTACAGCTCGAAGGGAGGAGATGTAAAATTTCGAGCTGTAAAATAAGACTCTTTGGCAGCACTCTAAAGTTGCTCTCCAACAACAGTTGGTCCAAGCAAGATATACTTGAAGCTGTTCCCAGCATCCATCTTCTCTTTAAACAATACTGTTTTCACTACCAAATCTAACCAAACATCCCCTTCACGACCACTATATATGCACACAAGCTCAAGAGCTTTGTTCAAAAGTACCCCAAGAGAAGGAACTGAGTTTCACAGTTCTTATACAGGCTGCCAACCTTCTTCCAAAAGAACAAAAAATTATAAGGGCAATGGGCGCTATAGTATTTTCACCAGCGTCAATGGGAATCCTATTCTCATTGATCACATTGTCTCTGCTTCTTCATCCTCAGCCCGTTCTTGCAATCCATGCTGCAGGCACAACCAGACACTACGAGTTTAATGTGTGCCTTGTCACTGAAAATTTTAGCTAGTTTAATATGTGCATTACTCAATCCTTTCACCCTTATTTTCTCTTGCAGATCGAGTTGCAGAACGTGACGCGCCTATGCCACACGAAGAGCATGGTGACAGTAAATGGGCAGTTTCCAGGTCCTCGCATTGTAGTTAGGGAGGGCGATCGTCTACTTATTAAAGTCGTTAACCATGTTGCCAACAATATCTCCATCCACTGGTAACTACAGTCTTTCCATTTTGGGGAGTGCTAATAATTACGTTATCTAGTGGGAAATTATAATGTTCCTGTTCTACAGGCATGGCATTCGACAGCTTCAAAGTGGCTGGGCTGACGGTCCAGCTTACATAACACAGTGCCCCATACAAACTGGCCAGAGCTATGTTTATAACTACACCATTGTTGGCCAGAGAGGAACCCTATTTTGGCATGCACATATCTCATGGCTAAGATCAACGGTTTATGGTCCTCTGATCATTCTCCCCAAACTTAAAGTTCCTTACCCGTTTGTCAAACCCTACAAGGAAGTGCCTCTCATATTTGGTAATTTGAACTACATGACATCAACGCAATAATACAGCATTTTTCATCTATCATAGTAGCTGAATCTACAACCTTTTTCAATCAGGAGAGTGGTTCAATGCTGATACTGAGGCCATTATTAGCCAAGCCCTACAAACAGGCGGAGGCCCAAATGTCTCTGATGCCTATACCATCAATGGACTTCCAGGTCCTTTGTATAACTGTTCCGTGAAAGGTATGTCAAACAAGAATTTCAATAACTGAAAAGAAATTGCTGCAACAATTGCGGGCACATTTGGAGTTTACTGGTTAGGTGAACTCCACTTTATAAGACAGAAATGCCTGTCCGCACTTTTTTTTATTACACTTCAACAACAATTTATAACCTTGAGTACTGGTTGCAGCAAAATTTCTGCACTTCACATTGCACCACATTGTTTTCCTATATGGAAGTATTTGTGTTCATGTCGTTTAATGAAGGTGGATTGAAAAAATACTTGCAATTCAAATCCATTTCCTGGTAATTTCGTTTTGACAGATACATTCAAGCTGAAGGTTAAGCCTGGGAGGATTTACCTTCTTCGGTTGATTAATGCAGCACTCAACGACGAGCTATTCTTTAGCATTGCAAACCACACTCTCACAGTTGTCGAAGCAGATGCCATTTATGTTAAACCTTTCGAGACTGAGACACTACTCGTCACTCCTGGACAAACCACAAATGTTCTTCTCAAGACTAAGCCTCGTTTCCCATATGCCACTTTTCTCATGACTGCAAGACCATATGTCACTGGACTTGGAACTTTTGACAACTCCACCGTTGCCGGTATTCTTGAATACGAATCACCATCCTTTCATTCACCCATCTCAATCAAGAAACTCCCACTCTTCAGACCAACCCTACCTCCTCTCAATGACACTTCTTTTGCTACTACTTTTAGTAACAAGCTCCGTAGCTTAGCAAGTGTTCAATTTCCTGCAAATGTTCCTAAAAATGTCGACAAGCGCTTCTTCTTCACGGTAGGGCTTGGAACCAGCCCATGTGAACAAAATCAGACATGCCAGGGACCTAATGGAACAAAGTTTGCTGCTTCAATTAACAACATATCCTTTGTACAACCAACCACAGCACTTCTGCAATCTCATTATTCTGGGCAATCAAGTGGTGTTTATAACCCTGAGTTTCCAATTAATCCGACTCATTGGTTTAATTATACTGGCACACCTCCAAAAAATACTTTTGTTAGTAATGGTACAGAAGTTATGGTTCTCCCATTTAATACTAGTGTGGAGCTCGTCATGCAGGACACTAGCATTCTTGGTGCTGAGAGTCACCCTTTGCATCTTCATGGCTTCAACTTTTTTGTTGTCGGTCAAGGCTTTGGGAATTATGATTCGAATAAGGACCCCAAGAACTTCAACCTTATTGATCCCATTGAAAGGAATACCATTGGTGTGCCCTCCGGTGGCTGGGTTGCTATTCGATTTCTTGCTGACAATCCAGGTGCGTAGCAAAAATGAATATAGCATCGAGGTATTAAAGTCCATACACATTTTGATAACTATTTTGGCATACACTGGTGGAATTTTTGAAGAACTTGGCAAATTTAAAAATATCACAAGCCTCAGACAAGTATTTTCAGATGATGGTCTTTTCAAGAGGTCACAAACATTTTTAAGTTTCTAGGGAAAGCACATAGAAATTCCGTCTTAGGATATTATGATTAGTACTTCAATCACGTATTTGCAATGCAAGTAAAAGATTAAAAACCAATCATTGTAAGTTTCTCGGTGTAATTTGTTCTTTTCGTTCGAGCAATATCTATGCATAAATGATCGTTCAATCTAGGAATGCTGGAATGACCTAGCAATATCTATGCATATTTGAATTGAAATGATGTTAGTCACAGACAAATACAATTTTGAATATTGGTGAACAGGGGTATGGTTCATGCATTGCCATCTAGAAGTACATACTAGCTGGGGTTTGAAGATGGCATGGCTTGTGTTAGATGGAAAGCTTCCGAATCAAAAGCTTCTTCCTCCACCAGCTGATCTCCCGAAATGTTGATGCTGATTCTCTCTTTGCAAAAACTGCCCCAGTTTTTTTTCTTGGTTTTCATTGACATTGTTGTATTAGTAATTAGCCTGTGGATTTTGAACCACGTGGAGTGATGGAAAGCAGAGGAGCTTACAACTTTTTGTAGCACCAAGAAACAAGTTTATGCTAGGAGGACTCCTAAACAATAAAGCTTGAGTTATTGAGCCACTGATTATCTACTGTTTCTAATATCTTACACATTAAGCATCGATGTGCTCATTTGATGAATTAAGCATCCACAATTTTAATGAATTACTTGGATCACTAACTTGAATGCATGCTATGAGGCGTAGTGGTACATGGCAGTTAAGATTATGCCTGCAGTTAACTAATATACGAACTCGTTCAGTTGTATAACGAAGAAACAGTGTAATACACTTCTAGGGAGCACATTATCTTACATTGGCCGTTTTGTTGATGATGATGACCAGTTCTATCATCAAGACAGGAAATGTTGTAAACAAATGGTCACTCAAGCTCACATTTTGTTATACTTAAACTCACTCACAAATATATGAGGCGGCAATGTAAAGATTTTGAGAGAATACTTTCATTCTACTTGATCAAAAGAGTTGAGGTACATGAGTTTATATAATGTCTAAAAGTAACTCCCAAACTTACAATAATCATACCACTCACCCCCACTATCTACACAATTACTAGACTACTACTCATCTTCATAACCATGCTAAAAATGCATTTGTAACATATGCATCACTAACATATTATTAACACCCCACTAATACCCACTAACACATGACTAATGACCACTAACATGCCATTAAAACACTAACTTAATTAGTAACACGTGACTAAAAAGATCAAGATTATTATTATTATTTCAACACTCCCCCTTAAACTTGATCTTTGACTCCAAGCAAACTTCTCAATTACAAAATGCCTCAACTTTGAGGGGTTTGGTGAAAATATCAGCAACTTAGTCTTGCGACTTCACATACTTGAGCTCCATCGCTTTTTTGGTAATGCACTCTCCAATGTAGTGATACCTTGTATTGATATGCTTACTTCGATCGTGGAACACCGGATTTTTGGCCAATGCTATTGCCGACTTTTTGTCAACGAAAATCTCGGTTGACTCTTCTTGAACCAAATGATGCTCCCTCAACAAAAATTTAAGCCAAATAACACGACAAACACATGATGTGGCGGCGACATACTCCGCTTCACATGTAGAAAGCGTCACAATAGGTTGCTTTTTTGACTCCAAGTAAATGACGTATCTCTCATATAGAAAACAAATCCGGTAGTACTCTTTCGATCGTCTAAATCTCCGGCCCAATCACTATCACAATAACCCGAAAGCTTGAAGTTGTTAGAAGGAGAATAAAATAATCCGAACTCGATTGTACCTTTGAGGTACTTAGCTGCTTTCATATGAGTCACTGTAGGAGCTTTCATGTAGCGACTGATAAGCCCAACTCCAAACAAATTGTTCGGTCTTGTACATGTCAAGTACCTCAAGCTTCCGACTAGGCTCTTGAAAAAAGTTGGGTCTACCTTCTCTCCAACATCTTTCTTTGACAACTTGACTCTACACTCCACGGGGGAACTCACGGGATTGGCATCATCCATCTTGAACTTCTTCAAAATTTCTTTTGCATATCCTTCTTGGGAAATAAAAATGTCATCATCTCGTTGCTTCACTTCAATGCGAAGGTAGTAAGACATGAGGCCAATGTCCGTCATCTTAACTCTTGAGCCATTGCATTCTTGAACGCCTTAGACATGCTTAGGTGATTCCCTGTAATAATCAAGTCATCTACATACAAGCCAGCAAGTAACATGTCTCCATCACCATTCATTTTTGCGTAAAGTGCATGCTTGTGAGGACACTTGGAGAAATTCTTTGCTTGGAAATACTTGTCAAGTCTACTATTCGAAGCTCTCGGTGCTTACTTTAACCCGTATAATGCTTTCTTCAACTTAAGAACTTTGTCTTCTTACCCTTTCATGACAAAGCCCATGGGTTGCTCAACGTACACCTCCTCTTCTAGAAAGCCATTCAAAAATACCGATTTCACATCCATTTGATGGATTTTCCAACCATTTTGTGCCGCCAAAGAAATTATTAATCTAATAGTATCTAAACGGGCAACACGTGCGAATACCTCATCATAGTCAACGCCATGTCGTTGGTTATAGCCTTTTGCAACCAACCTTGCTTTGTACCTCTTTACTTCACCTATTGCATTCTTCTTGGATTTTCATCCATCGCATTTCCCCATTTCTTTTCCTTAGCCGCTTCCTCAAAGCTCAAAGGTTCACTATCACCAAAAAAGACAAAAGTGTCAAATCACCAATTCTTTGAGTTACCTCTTTCGTTTCTTCATATATGTCGCGGAGGCTCCTTGTGTGAAGTGGTGGACTTTCACTTGAAATAGGTGAAGCTTGCTCTTGTGTGGATACTTGAGGAGATGATGGAGGAGAAATGATTTCCATGTCATCGTCTTTTTGCTCCTCCACATCAAGAAAATGGAAAGTATTGTAATTTTCGTGTGGAGTGTTCTATTCCCATGTACTTTCTTCATCAAATATAACATCTCTACTAACAACGATCTTGCCATTGCTTGGGTTATAGAGCTTGTAGCTTTTGGACCTCGAGTCATAGCCGATGAAGACATACTTCTCACTTTTATCATCAAGCTTGGACCGCTTCTCATCTGGCACATGTGTATAAGCAATGCAACCAAAAACTCACAAATGAGAGACACTTGGCTTCCTTCTATGCCATGCTTCTTGTGGTGTCTCACCTTGAACACTTCTAGAGGGACAACAGTTCAACAAGTAGACCGCACAATCAACGGCTTCTGCCCAAAACTCCTTGGGATTCTTTTGGTCTTCAATAGACTCCGGGCCATATTGAGAATGGTTCTATTCTTCCTCTCGGTGACGCCATTTTGTTGTGGAGACCTTGGAACTGTTAAAGGATGGCGAATCCCATTTTCCTCACAATACTTTTTAAAAGCATTTAAGGTGAATTTGCCTCCTCTATCAGATCTTATAGCTTTCATACCATAACCACTTTCTCTTTCAACAAGAGCCTTAAACTTCTTAAAAACATCAAATACCTCCGATTTTTCTTTAAGAAAATAAACCCAAGTTTTGCTGCTAAAGTCATCAATGAACAAAAGAAAATATTTATTCTTACCAAGTGACGGTGGATTAATTGGCCCGCAAACACATGAGTGAACAAGTTGAAGAGGTTCCGTGGCTCTTGAATTAGCTTCCTTTGGAAAACTGTTTTGAAATTGTTTGCCGAAAAATCACCCCTCACAAAGCTGATTCGGGTGACTATGTGAGGCAACCCTTTAACCATCTCCTTTCTAGACAACAAATTTAGCCCTTCAAAATGCAAGTGCCCAACCCTTAAATGCCAAAGCCATGATGAATCTATAACACAACTCTTCAAACATTTAACAACATCACTCTGAATATTTAATAAAAACATCCGGTTTCTTTTCATAGGAACATTAACAACCAAATTTCCAAACGGGTCTTTCATGAAAAGACTATGATTTTTCATAACCTTTTTCTAAGAGTTGTCCCAAGCTCAAAATATTATTCTTCATATGTTGTAGACATTAGAAATGAATTGGTGCTCACCACTCTTCAAACGAATCAAAATGTTACCTTTTCCCTTTACCGGAATTTGAGATGAGTCGCCAAAAGTAACTTTGTCATTTACTGATTCATCGATCTCCACAAACATTGTCATGACCCGAATCCACTGTTAAGCCCATGTGCTAGGCACGTGACCAGCCGCAGGCCTATTCAAACACCTACCAGGGCTCTGTCAGGCCTTACTACAATCATGTGACTAGAAATTAATTCTAATTTACAGACTTCCAAAAATCAAATAAAACCCTCATTACATGTCTTTAAAACTTATGAGGAAAACTCGAGGAGACCTGAGCTCCTTACATCATTTCAAGCATAACGTTAATTAACATAGAATTAAAATGTTCGTATGGTGAGCACTCATTATTCTAAAAGTTCTTTTCGGGCACTACTCCCCCATGTGGCTCATACGGCTTCGCTTCCCTTAAGTCGTCACCTGAAAAATAAGGAATGAGCGAAAGCCCAGCAAATACATCAGCCATGTTCTTAAAATAAGTTTGAAGTTTCTAAAACATGCCATGGATTTTCTTTCAACAAATCATACATTCGATCATTGTCATTCGTAAAACG
>JAVXUP010001643.1:0-12500 GCA_033070095.1 Escallonia herrerae | reverse complement strand
TCTCAAACTTACAATAACCATACCATTCGCCCCACTATCTACACAATTACTAGACCACTACTCATCTTCATAACCATGCTAATAATGCATTTGTAACATATGCACCACTAACATATTATTAACACCCTACTAACATATCAGTAATACCCACTAACACACAACTAATGACCACTAACATGCCATTAACACATTAACTTAATTAGTAACACGTGACTAAAAAGATCAAGATTGTTATTATTATTATTATTATTTCAACAGGAAAAACATAACTTTTGTGACGCTTTTATCACATCGAAGGGGGAGAGAGCCAGCGAGCCCTCAATCTCTGGTAGGAAAACGTGATCCATTGGCCAACTCAGATGACCTATGGGGTTTAAAGAAGGGACAAAACGGAAAGAAAAAACACACAGGAACTAAATGGGAGAAATGAATAATTAGGGGTAGAGTTATCATATGAAAGGACATGGTCAAAATCAGATGGAATTGCTATCGGGAACCATATCACGTCGAAGGACATTAGAGGTTCCACAAAAAGGAGGAGAAAAGGGTCAAGTAAACTAGGTAGTGTTTGAAATCAATTCCAGTTTTTTGTTTCTAAAAAAATAAAAATCAGTTTACTTTTTCAAAAAAAATAAATAAACCAGTTTAGTTTTTTTTTTTATGAATAAATGGTGTTTTATTACCCAGTTTTTATTTTGAATTTTTTCTTTTGGGTATTTGATTACCCAGTTTTTATTTTGAGTTTTTTTTTTTGTAGTGGTTTGCAATGGCAATGGCAGTGGCAGTGGTGGGGCGTGGCATGGCCTGCGGTGGTCTCGACTAGCCTCCGACTATGGCCGGTGGTAGATGCTGCCGGCCGGCGATTGCCAGCGGGCTGCGGTGGTCGGAGGTTGCGGACGGCGGTGGTTGTAGTGGACTCAAAATAAAAACCAAAACTGAAAATCCAAAATTCTTAAATAGGAGTTTTTAAAAATAGCCCTATTTCAAAAACTGGTTTTCAAAACTGAAGAAAAAAAATAAAAAATGTGAGCCAAACACATTTATTTTTTTTTAGTTTATAAAATTAGAGAAAAAATTAAAAAAATTAACGTTACCAAACAGAACCAAGTATCCCTTTAAAATTGCCCAAAAGTTGACCTATTACAACAACTGGTCCAAGTAAGATACTGTTATGATAACCTCTCTACGTACCCACAGCTAGCAAGAGTCTTTTCCTTAGCACTGTGCCATGAGAAGGTTTAGGTATAAGATCAAAGACTAGGAACCTGCCCCTGGAGCGTGGGAGGTAGTGATGGGGGCTACAATTTTAACATCACTGGCTTCACTAGGGGTTCTGTTCTCATTTATGCTTATTCCTTGGCCTGTATTTGTGAAAGACGCAATTAAGCATCACCAGGCACTACGAGTTGAACGTTAAGTCACAATATTTCTTAGAGAAGAATTAACTCCGCAAACCCTGTGATTTTTACAAGATTTTCTTTATTCTTGGTCTTCTTGTTTCCTTTAGTACGCTTTTAGGTTGAACTTCATGTATTAATTATGAGCTTGAGGCAATCCGAGCCACACTAATTTCTCAGAATATAGACGTCATCCTTCACACTGAATTACAACATGGAAAAGTACATAGCACATGCATCTGGCACGTAGCACATTGGTTATAATTATCAAGATCTATGCAACGAAATTATTACAGAATATCGTTCAAGAAATTATGGCAACATAATGTTTACATCGAAAACCCTCCCAACTAAAGGAAAAACAGAAAACCAGAAGGTAACCGTCTATTACTGTTTATGTTTTTTCTTTTTCTCCTCCATCTCAGTCTTTACGAGATGGAGCGCCACCTCGAACTGCTTCTCCGAGCAAGGCACTGACAGCGGCCTCCCATCTTCAAGTTCATTCTCGTACTTTTCAAGCAACTCCTTGATTCGGAAGGACAAAAATAACTCAATTGGAACACAATACTTCTTGCCCTCCTCACCCACGTAAACTGACACAACACCTGGGACTGGCTTTCGGGTATCGGTTTTGCCAAGCTTGCTGTATCTGCCTTTGCATCCCTTGCTACCAAGCATCTTGGTAATCCCTCTGAGAAAAGCCATCTTGCTTCACTACAAGACCTGGTGTAAGCCTTGGTGTTTTAGATGTTTCTCCACGAATATTTGGAGACAAACAGAAAGCCAAGGATTTTATAATGAGCTGACAACAAACTAGACAACCCTTCACCGTGGAATTTATTGTGCTTTTGCCAGAAAGCCTTGGCGGCGTTAGATTAATGCGATGAAGCCCGTAACATTGTTCGTTTAGAAGTCTAAAATATTTGCACAAACTGATTAATTGTCATTCCGATAACAATTCAGTTTGGCTTTTTTGTCTTCTCCTTTTGTTTTCTAAAGCCGCAATACTTTCAAAATGAATTGTATTAATTTTTTTTTACCTGAACGTAATAAAATAAGCTACATACTACCTATCATTGATTCATAACATGGAACTTCAATGTTACTGAAACTGAAATTGTGCTTACCAGATAGAATCCCTTACCTGGATCCGCAGTTAGATTATTTCAAATTCGGAATTCAATTTACTTTTTTTTGTTTGGGAATGGAAAGGAATTCAAATCACAAAATTTCCATTTTGTGTTAGGAAGATTCTCGCGAGGAGGACTTTGATGAATATGAAACCTATGGTAGCAAATATGATGATGAATATGTAATTAGGATGTGAATTTTGGATATGGTGTGGTTGAATGACATTAGCTTAACCGATCGAATATCTTTTTGTAGTTGACCAAATTTAAATTATAGTCGACCATCTTTATTCCCTGTTACCGTTAATATGTTCCTTTAAACGTTCTTAACGATTTTATTCCTCATGCTTACATTATCCTACAGCAGTAAATTAAAAAATAGAGTCAATCATAAACGCGGCATTAAATGCCCTCTTGTCAACGCCGCCGGTAGCAGGGGTGTAGCAGCATATACTGAAAAAAAACATACCAAAAGCTTGAGCCTACACTAATGCCTACACGATAATCAGCCGTAATGAGGTACCACTTTGTTGCCTACACAAGGAACATGTATCATCGGTGATACAATTCCAGTCCGTAAGGCATTTTTAGTACTTATAAGCAGTGGATTCATTTTTGTGTAAGTTTCCGAATCAAAAATCCAATGTACAAGAAAAATCAAGGAGCTAATTCAAAATCCAAAAGGAAAAGGAAAAGGAAAATTGAATTTTGTATCAATACGGACTTTGGGTTCATTGCATTACTCCAAAGACAAGGCTTCTATTACAAACATTTTATATACCTGTGCATGCATATGGCTAAGGGTTTTCATTGCGTTAATTGGATGCTCAAGAGTAAAACAATGCATAATACTTTTGCAACACATAATCGTCAAGTTAAGCACAACGAAAATAGTACAAAATTTGATCACTAAAGCTTTTATGGCAACATAACTTTTACATGGAGAACTCTCCAAGCTAAAGGGAAGACAGAAAACCAAAAGGGAACTGTCTATTTCTATAGTTGCTTCTGCGTCTGCTTCTTCTTCTCCTCCTCCTCCTCCTTCTTCATCTTAGTCTTTACGAGTTGGAACACCACCTCAAGCTGCTTCTCCGAGCAAGGCAGTGATAGTGGCCTCTCATCTTCAAGTTCATCCTCGTACTTTTTGAGCAACTCCTTGATCCAGAAGGATAAAAAAAGAAAAACTCAATTGGAACATAATACTTGTTCCCCTTTTCGCCAACATATATTAGCACGACACCTGGGCCTGGAATCTGGCTATCGGTTCTACTGAGCTTGTTGTATACCCCTCCGTATCCCTCGCTAGTGAGCATCGTAGTGAACCCTCTGGTGAAAATAGCCATCTTACTTCACAACATGACCTAGAGTAAGCCTTGGTGTTTCAAATGTTTCTCCAAGAAGATTTGGAGACAAATAGAAAGCTAAGGGCCGAAAACGGATTAGAGAACCCATGACCACACATGCATATATAGCTACTAGCAAAAATCACTTGCTTTGCACGTTATATAGTAATCTGAAATAAAAAAGTTCTAAACCTTGGTAATAAACACAATTCAAATTAATTAGAAAAATGACAAATGATCCCCCTCATGTATTTCGGGTTTACAGATCGACCCCCTCGGATATTAATTTGACAATTGACCCCCTCATCTATCGATGATTACAACTCGGATATATTTAGATGTGAAATTCAAAAAGTACCCCTAACTTTAACTAGAATGTCAAGTTTTCATGTAAAAGAAAAACAAATAGAACCAGTACCCCCTCATCCTAGCCCCGATGCCGCTAATCAAACCACTACCACCCTTCCTCCCCACATTCCTACCATTGGCAATCGAATCACTACCCCCGTCCCCTTGCATACCCTCGCCTCCGTCATCAATCAAGAAGAAAAATATAAGAAATGAGAGATAAGAGAGGCAGTTATGCCTTTTTACAAGCCAATTTTGAACAAAATTTGCCAATTGAACAAAATTGCACTAAATTAATATATAAAGGAGTCAATTGTCAAAATTAATATCCGAGGGGGTTAACCCGCAAACCTGAAATACATGAGGGGTGTCATTTACAGTGGGTGGATAATGGGCAGGCATGTGCACATGACAATGTTGGATTTAGTAAGGGCGGTGTATGGCGACAGTATCTTCTTAGAGTAGTGGTGGGTGGTAGGTGAGTCTTGTGGTGTGGCAACAGGGGAGGTAAGTAGGTTGAAGAAGAAGAAGTGAAAAATAGCAATGGAGATGAGAAAAAACAAAACTTAGGCTCCTAAATTTGCCCTGATGGTTTTGTCTCCAAAGTTAGCAATTTAGACAAAAGTACTTACTTATGGCAAATTCGAACAACCAGACCCTAACGTATAAAGATTGAAAAGATAGGTCCTCAAATGACACTTTCATGCACTTTTAAGGTACTTATGTGTATTTAATCCTCATGCCAAGGAAGTGGGTTTGCAGTCAATGTGGAGATGCCACAAGGAATGCAGTCCGAGCCAGATGCCAAGTATGCTGATGTGGGACACAGCCATGAGAGAGTAAGGGTAAAGACCAAAGGCTTTCCAGGCAGAGCCTGAGGATGGCAGTGCTGTGAGGGTGATGGAACGAGATGAATACAAGACAACAGTCACAGTCTGATCCTTAGGTCGAGAGTCAAGGTCATGTATGTTTCTCTCTAGAATTCTAGAGTGAGAAAGAAAAATGTAAAGAATGAGTTCTGTTCTTCAGTCCTCCAAATGAATACTCAAGATTGCTATTTATAAAGGTTGAGATGATGATGTCATCAAGAAACACGTGGCGCTCCCTAGGAGTGACACGCATCATCAGGAGGTCCATCAGTGTCGGTGCTTCACGGACTGTCGGATCACATATTCACCTAGCCTGCCCCACACAACATCGCTCTATCTATTTAAAAAGGCTGGGCCACACAGTCCCGGTATGGCTAGAGAGCCCCTTGATCTAGCCACCAATCTAAGGCCCTCGCAGAGTCCCACACGGTTTCGAGAGACCCCGATGACCCAACAGTGGTAGGGATGACCCGACACCCACCTGTCAAGCAGACTAGGCGTAATGCCTTCCGGAGACCTGCTTACATCTTAGAGTGACTCGAGGATCATAGTCTCTACCAGTGCTGATGAAAGCCCCCAGTGCCAGAGCATGTAGACTAGCTAGTAACGCAGACACCCTACGTAGACATCCTGGCAGAGATAGTGTCCCGGAGGAGCCGCCTATCCTGCGGGTAAACCTTATGATGAAGCACTCAGAGAGCGCCAAGGTAGTGTCCCAGAGGAGTCACCTACCCTACAGGTCGTGGTAGCATCCCGGAGGAGCCGTCTACTTGGCAGAAGAGGCCTCTTCATGCTGAAGCACTTGGAGCTCCCTGACGGAGATAGTGTCCCCGAGGAGTCGTCTATCCCCATAGGGTGAATCCTTGTGCCGGTAAGGGTGTAATTTGAGTAGGCTTGACGGGCTTAAGAGTTAAACCATGACCAGCCCGCTCTCCCAAAGTTGTGCACATGTCCAGCCCAGCCCATCTACACACCAAATAATATGTGTTCATGCAAAGCCCATCAAAATTTAGTGGACACGAGCTAGACGCGGGCTGGCCACAGGTTGTGTTCTAGAAAAGTCGCCTACCCGATAGGCCCAGGTAATATCTCAGAGGAGCTGTCTACCTGACGGATGGGGAGTCTTTATGCCGGAGTACTTGGAGCTTCCTGGTGGAGATAGTGTCTTGGAGGAGTAGCATATCCCCGCATGGTAAGTCTTTGTGCCGGAGCACTCAGAGCGTACCAAGGTAGTGTCCTAGAGGAGTCGTTAACCCAATTGGCTGAGGTAGCATCCTGAAGGAGCCGTCTACCTGGCAGGAGGGAAGTCTTCATGCTAGAGCACTTGGAGCTCCCTCATGGAGATAGTGTCCTGGAAGGAGTCGTCTATCCCTATAGGATGCT
Organism: Escallonia herrerae; assembly: GCA_033070095.1. Classification (NCBI taxonomy): domain Eukaryota; kingdom Viridiplantae; phylum Streptophyta; class Magnoliopsida; order Escalloniales; family Escalloniaceae; genus Escallonia; species Escallonia herrerae. The sequence goes on along the minus strand of JAVXUP010001643.1, from coordinate 6,030 downwards.
GTACACTCCACGGGTCGAAGCATGTTCCACGACCAAGGCAAGGTGCACATGATTTGGTGAAGGATGGAAAAACATGGTGGCATAGTAATGTGACACGATACCAGGGGGCACGACTACATAAGCAACAGAATGCATGGGTGCGCAGAGTGTGTCTAGTGCCGGCAGCATGATAATGTAATAGAGAGCCAGGGGCATATTAGCAGCACGGCACATGGGCATGGCGAACTGTGTGCAGTGACGGCGACATGATAATGTGATAGTGAGTGGGAGGGCACAATTGTATAAGTAGCACGGCATGCAATGCCGAGGGCACATGACATGCAAATGGCGCACGGGGCACAACAACGAGTGTTAAGGAGTCAGGCACATGAACGGCACATGGGTGAGGCAACATCTATCACGGAAGTGGGCATCTTGGTGGGGGCATATGACGCATGAACAGCGCACGGGAGCGACGACGGGTGTTGTGAAGTCGGTGCACAGGCGCGAGCAATGGGCGTGCGGCGATCCAAATGTGCATTGTCGGCCGAGGCAGGCAGAATGACTGTTGCAGCCGGTCGTCGGCTGATCGGGACCGGCTGACAGATCTAGTTGATCGACCGGGGCAGAGTGGCTAACCGGGGCAACTGATCAACCAGGGCCAACTGACTGGGGCAAGTCAGTCAGGGTCGACAGACGGGATAACAGAGATCCAAGTATGCATAGCGAGGATGAGACAGCAACAAATGCAAATAAATAGTTTGTTAAAGTTCCTGCCAAAAAATCCTGGAACTTATTAAAACGTAAAATAGGATTTTATTTAATGATTGGTTGGAGACTTAAATCCGTTAGTCTTTGTTTCAACCTAATAAGAATATGTAAGTTTATATTATTACGGCATATGCTTTAATTGGTTTATTGGTATTCTTTTTATTTAACTAATCTGCCGATAGGTTTTGGATATAAGAACAAAGATTTTATTATGAGCTAATTCTAGCTATTGTTATACTATCTGTAATGATAAGTTTATAGGTATTGGTATTAGCACGTTGGTCAGACTTGGTAATAAGTTTTGAATGTAAACGAAAAGGAGTCTTATATCTGAAGATGGTCAAAAGTTATTTGAGCATTTCTCTTTGTGAGAGCTAAGTTTTTGATAGACATATTTTTATTGTTCGCTCATTGGGAGGGTAAATATGTGCCAGTGTGGGTCTTTAGTTTAAGTTTTTTAGTTGATTTAAGTTATTGCACATGTAAATCTTATATTATTTTGTCGATTAGAGCTTACTAAGTATTAAAGTAGATTACATAAATTATTCTTAAAGAAAGTTGCAAACAAGAAGCGATCAGAACTCATCTATAAATTGTTTATGGGTAAAATTTTGATATCTCAATCATCAGCAAGCCATTTGTCTGTTAAAAAATCACTATACGAGAATAAGGATGGAAACTTGTGCAAAAAAAATTCTTTTTGGTTTAGGGTAAAAGAATACCCTTAAAAAATAAGGCCCCGTACGTTTACCATATTCGTTTTTTGTTTTTAGCAATGATGATGAAAAAGATTCTTTTTGCGTACTTTTACCATTTTCTGTTTTCGTTTTGGATAAAATTACTCAAATAGTAACAAAAAACTGAAAACACCTAAAAGGTGTTTTTAGCTGTTTTTCACTCAAACTTAACCCAATATAAGAAAAAATAGTTAAATTTTTTTTTGTGAAAATAATAAAAGTACATGAACATGTTTTCAAACTAAATATAAAAATCGTGAAAATGAAAACAGAAAACAAATATGGTAAGCGTACGGGGCCTAAGTTGCTTGCTATTTTTTTTGTATCAACTTTGACAAAAAAGGTAGAAACAAAGCTTAAAGGAAACATTGATGATAGATACGACGATGTGCAACTAATGGATAAGATGAGACGACAATAGTTCATTGATTCTCAGTCATTTAGAATCCCTCCATTTTTTTAGGTCCTACATGTCCATTGTACCATGTCATGTCGACTCTTGTTGAACTCAAGATTTCTTCAAGCAGATTGAGCATCTAAGACTTAATATTTTTAAATTCTTAAATAAAAATAAAAAAGTAAATTAAGGAAGGAGGCTTATTGTGTATTCAAAGCCAAAAATTTCTTAATTTTGTAAACTTCAAAAAAAAATTCTTGAGGAGAGATATTTAATATTATACTCAAAACCGAATACACACTATATTTTGAAATAAACTCCTAATAGGTAGCCACTTAACCTCATCGCACTTTTTTATGGGGAAACTTTCACTCAATTTTTAATGGCTAGGGTATAATATCAGTCAACTCCATCGATTTTTAAAATTATAGACGTTAGTGTAAAACCTTAAAGATTCGTAAGATATATATCCTTCCGTTATAACATCGTTCGTACTTAATATACTTTATGCTTATATTAGCATACAATATTTTGAAAATGTCAACACAACCCTTTGTACACTACAACAAACATAAATTACGATCGCAACCTTCTTCACCCATTATTCGACTTTTGCCGCTGGCATTGCTGCAACACCACACTGTCACCTAAAATCCAACCCGTAGGTGTGCTTGTGGGCCCTATTGTTCAGCTTCCCCCTTTACCTGATCGCATCTCCTAATCTTTCCCTGACATGCATTTTCGATGAAGCTTCAGTGATAACCCGTCCATCATATAGTGCACTGTTGCAACTATCTTGCCGCAATCTTGCCACCATAATTGGCTTTTGGCCATCGCCACCAATACAGCCAACCAGGTGATGACAAACTGAGTCTTTGGCGAAGAAAACCAATAAGGGCGATGTGTGGATCTGGGCATGTTTGAGCGCGTGTGGGGGTTGGGGTGGGGGGAGGTAGTTGAGGGGGCGCGTAGATATGTGCCTGTGTTATGGTCGGACATGTATGGTGAGGGTGTTGGTGTTGGGGTGAAGTCGTGGTCATGGTTGTGGTCGTGGTTGTGGTGTTGGGTGGTGTCGTTATTGTAGTTCATGTTGCGGTGGTGGTATATGATGGTGGTGTCGGGTATGCTTTTACAGCAGTGATGCTGGTATGGTGGTGGCGATTGCAATAGAATAGGTGGTGGTAAGGGTGCAACTTGGGCGGGCTCGACAGGCCAAATGGTTAAACCATGCTCAACTCATTCTTCAAAAGCCGTGCACATGTCCAGCCCAGCTCATTTACGGGCCTAATAATATCTGTCCATGCCGATTCCATCAAAATTTTGGTGGGGACAAGCTGGACACAGGAAGCCCATGGGTTGTCCATGGTTACGAATTACGGTTTTTTAGAATGATTTCGAAACATATCGTCATTGAACATCGAACACTATAATTTAGTCATGATAATGAAAAAAATACATTAAAGTCTCAAAATAAACTTAAATATAAGTATAGAAACAAATATTTGGGACAAAATGTGAGAAAAATACTAAAGGAAACGATACTATATATATATATATATGTGTGTGTGTGTGTGTGTGTGTGAGTTGATCCATTGAGAGCACTAGCAAACTGGGTTAAGTTGCTACCGCAATCTGGCCGTCCATGCGCTATCTGTGGACGGTCCAGATCTTTTTTGCATTTGTTTTAAGTCCGTCCGCTACATTATGTAACAGACAATTTTTTGACAAAAATACCCCTGATCCCCAAACTGAGAAGGATGTATTCTATTGGCAAAATATCGTCCGCCACATAATGTGGCGGACAAGCCAAGGAAAAATATGAGAACTTCTTTCTCTATCTCTAATAGAAAACCTCTCTTCCTCTTCTTCAGTTATGTTCTGTTTCATCTCTTCCCAATTTCCTTATCCTTGATTGATCCAATTCTACCATTACAGTAGCTGTGGCCGTAGTGTCTCGAAGCCGATACGCTACAAATACTCAAATAAAATCCCTACCATTTATCAATCGGATTAACCCAAATTTCTCAAAGCAATCAAATAACACACAAAAACAATCTCGGTGTCAAGTAAATTGTCAAAGCCATAATGCAAAATCAAATGGGACTTTGATTTAAATCTAAGATTTCAAAATCAGTCTACAGGGGGAGATGCAAAATCAAATCTGTTTTACCACCCATAACCACCACCGGCACACTACCACCAACAAGCACTCACCACCGCCGCACTACCACTTACCACCCGTAACCACCACCGGTGCACTACCACCAACACGCACTCACCACCGCCGCACTACCACTAACACGCACCCACCACCATAAACATCAGAGTCTATCAGAGAGCAACTCCAAAGAAAATAGGGCTGCCACAGCAGGCGAGTTGCTTCCTCTATCGTCGGCGGAAGTAGATCTGTCTACAAAGCGATAGCTTTCCCCCCCGCCTAGTGGTGGTGACGCCGAACGTCGGCTTTGGGTGATGCCGAGGCTATAGCGCGACGGTGATGCCGAGGCTACGACGGTGATGACAAGGCTCCATGCGCGATGCCAACAATGATAGATCTGGGGTTAGGGAGGACGAAGGTGTGCGATGCCAGTTCACAAGGAGACAGAGAGATGAACAGAGAGAGAGATAGGGTTTTTTTTTTTCTAAAGTGAGAGAAAAGTGGGATTGAACGTCGGCGTGTCTGCAAAATATCGTCTGCTACATAATGTAGTGGACGATATATCTCCTCAGAATACATCGTTCTCAGTTCAGGGATCAAGGGTATTTTTGTCAAAAAATTGTCCGCTACACAATGTAGCGGACGGACTTAAAACAAACGTAAAAAAAAGATCTTGACCGTCCACAGATCGCTCGTGGACGACCAGATTGCGCTAGCAACTTAACCCAGTTTGCTAGCGCTCTCAACGGATCAGTTATATATATATATATATATATATATATATGGGAGCTGATCCATTGATAGCGCTAGCAAATGGAGTTAAGTTGCTAGCGCGATCTGACCGTCCATCCTGAAAGATGGACGGTCCAGATCGCGCCTTTCCAAAACTGACCCCCGTCCGCCATACTGTCTCGCGGACGGGATTTTACCTTTTTGCCCTCCTCCCATGTCCGCGAGACTGTCTCGCGGACGCCTTCTGTTCCTGACATGTGTCAGGAAAAAGGCGTCCGCCATACTGTATGGCGGACGATCTCTAGGCTGACACATGTCAGGGCCTGTCCCCTCGGTCGCCTATAAAGTCTCGGGCGTGAGCCCCGAGAACTCCCCCTGGTATCCTAGAAGTCTATCCCTATTCGGCTCTTTCAGCAAAATTTATGCGGGGCTTTCAGATTCACTTGCTTCCATTTTCAGCACCCTTCAAGCTTTTCTTGGAGTAACACACTTGGTTCAAGCATCACTCAAGCAAGGTAAAGTTTGTGATCTTGCTACCGTTTATCTTAGTAATTTTAATTTGTTATGTTCAGTAAATATATAATTAGCAAAATAGGAGACACTTTTGAGATTATGTATATGGTATCCTAAATCGGTCTAATCGTCAAGATAATTTTGAGATAATAAGCGTATTCTATTTCTACATAGGTCTTTTTCACAATGTCTGATTTCGTATCGAGCTCCAGCACCCCCGTAGATGCTAGTGATCCGTATCTAGGACGAACCTTTCAAACGTTGGAAGAAGCTGGAGAATGTTTTCGAGCTTATTCATTGAGGGTTGGTTTTGGCATTAGAATAAAAACTACAAGAACAAGCAGCGTATCGAAAAGGATATGCTCTCGCTTATACGAGTGTCATAGGGGCAGAAACCCAGTGCAAAATGAGACACGCGTAGGCAACGATGACAGTGATGATGACGAAATAGGGTATGCGCGGAGAAGACGGGATTGCTTTGCGCGCACGAATTGCCAGGTCAAGATGTTCGTAAGCTATAAAGCCAAACAAGATCATTGGCTTATTACCAGCCTGGAACTGGCACACAATCACCCGTTAGTAACCCCTTCTAAGGTGAGTCAGATGCATCAACACAAGAAGATGGGTAAGGTCGCGAGAGCCTAATTCACACAATGAGCGATGCGCGGCTAGGACCTACCGACATGATTAATGTTCTTGCTGAACAGGCTGGGGGAATTCAAAATTTAAACTTTAACACGACA
>JAVXUP010001642.1:0-206865 GCA_033070095.1 Escallonia herrerae | reverse complement strand
TGAATCCTGGTACATCTTGAAGGAGCTTGAAGTTGTTGCTTATCAAGGGCAGAGCTGCTGTGTTGATAATTTTGTGATAGTGGTGAAAGTTCGATTGTTCTCTTAGACCATACACGTATTTGCTCGGAATTATAATGCCCATTTTCACTTATCCCTTTTGGATTTCAGAAACTACATGTTTATGATCTTTAAGAAGACAGAAGGTTAATAGGAAGTTACTTCATGGCTGACTAGCTCTTAAGAGATTTAATCGACTCACTGGAGGAAAATTTTGTTTGTTGTTGCAAGCTTAATTGTGGTAATTCCCTATTTAGCGGCGAATTTGTTTATATTTGCTCTACTCTTCTTAAGTTCCTATATTCTGTTGATTTTTAAATTTAACTACATCAGGATTGTAGAATCACTGTTAGCCATTGTCAAAGGTTCACCTTCGCAACTTTCAACTCATATGAATATCAGATGAGGATGGTGAGGGTCGACAGTTCTGCCGTTTAAAGTAGTAGTTTAGCTGACTTGCTCTTAAGTGTGTGCTCCTGTTTTCGGTTGTAAACCGTTGACTCACGGGAAGACAATTTGCTTGCTGCTGGAAAGGGAGATTATCATCTGACTGGTACAATATTAGTCTTTGGCATTTGCAAGTTTTGTACTTCATTTGCTATTTGTGTAGAACATAAGTAGCAGTCATTATATTTGTAATCTTTTGCCATGCTTTCACCCTGGGTGGATAGTGGGAGTCATTCGAGTGTGGTTCATGCGTTGTTGTAATGGGAAGACAATATTGTGAGCTGCTGCAAGCTTTGGTTATCATCTGAATGCTACGATTTTTTTGTAGGTGTTTGCAAGTTTTGTACTTCACTTGCAATCTGTAAAGATCAGAACTTGCATTCATTCTACTTAGTCTTGCGCCATGCTTTCACCCCAGGTGGGTAGTGGGAGTAATTGTGGTCGATGCATGATTATAGGTACGATTATTTTGATTTTTGATGCGTAAATCAGTTTTTTAAATTCTCGGTAAGGGTGTCAGGATTGCTGGTTTATGATTTCTCATGATTTTTTACGTCATGTTTTAGGATGCTTGAAAATCAATCGTGACGGTCAATTGAATTTTACAAGGTTGTTCTTATTGATTTTGACTTTGAATGTGGGACTTTGTTTTGCAACGTACTTTCTCTGTTGTCGCAGATTCCTGGCATATTTAGTAGCATGAAGAAGTTGCGTCGAGGAGGCTGTCAGAAAATTCGTGGATTAGGGTGGCTTTGTATTTATTGTTTTTTGTTCTTGAAGTCCTTGTGTTTTGAGCTTATTTTGATGGAATTTGAACTTGTGATTTTGCCACCACGTGAACTCATGATCTAATATATGTCTTGTGGATGTTGTGTGGGACAAGCCTATAATCTTAGCCGTTAGACGGGGAGGAGCAAGAGGGTCCATAGGAAGTGGTTTCTTAGCCAACTTGTGGTAAAATTTTCTATGTTGTTCCTTGTGTTTCTGGTTTTTTGTTGAAATTGTCATTTGAGTGGCTCATGGTGGGACTATTCTGTTGGCTGACTTGCCTTGTAGAAATCTGACTTTCTTTTTACGTAGAAAATATTTTGTTGCTGAAGATTAGTGGCTAAATATCACGGCGTTGTGCTGTTTAGAATCATCTGACGAGTGATAGGGTCCTTCTGGTTGTCTATTTTCTCAGATCCCTGGTACATTTGAAAGGAGTGTGAAGTAGTTGGTTCTCTGGTGCAGATCCCTGGTACATTTGAAAGGAGTGTGAAGTAGTTGGTTCTCTGGTGCAGATCCCTGGTACATTTGAAAGGAGTGTGAAGTAGTTGGTTCTCTGGTGCAGATCCCTGGTACATTTGAAAGGAGTGTGAAGTAGTTGGTTCTCTGGTGCAGAGCTGCTCGCAGATCCCTGGTACATTTGGAAGGAGTGTGAAGTAGTTGGTACTCTGGTGCAGAGCTGCCCTGTTGTTAAACTTGTGGATTGGTTTGAACTTACTCTGTTTCTTTGCTGTTATCTTTCTCGAATTTTTTCAGTATGATTTTGTTTAGACGTACGTACATACAGATGAAATTAGGACTCGCTGTTAGCTATCATTGAAGGTTTTATTGTCATCTCCAACTACTGTATCTACGCCTTGGCTAAAGATTGATTGCATTTTCATTGCCTTATGATCTCATTTTTCATCTCTCAAGGATTTCAGAATATTCATGTTCATATCACACTTCGCTGGTGGGGTCTGGTCTTCGAAGTGGTTTCTCAGCTGCTCTCATGTGATTTTTGTGTGTGTTGAAATCCTTGTCCATACAAAATTCTAAAGTTCGCTCGTATATGCCTCTACCTAAAATGAATATTTACCTTTTTGGGACCATACTTATAAACCCGTCGTGTCTGCTCTGGTCGCTACTTCTCTTTCTTTGCGGGTACAAAGTGCTTCCAAGCTTTGTACAGGGCTGTTTAGCTGGATTTTATGGCTGCATGGTCATCAAAGCGACCTAAGTTAACCTGAAGCTGAGCTAAAGCAATCCAGAGGCATATAGGAGGAGAAGATGATGATGACCTTGAATCAATGGATGCGGCATGTGATCTGGATCATTTTCTTGTTTCGTTTGGATACGATCTTGGAACAGACCAGGTTGACACGGCAATAAAGTTGGTTATGGGACATATTAATGCGTGTTCATTCTGGTTCCCCATCAAACATAACGCCACTTCTGACTTAGCTTTATGCAGTTGGGATACTTGCCGATAAGTTTCACCATTAAAGTTGTGTCGATTATTGTTGGTTATATCTTTTAAATAGTTACTTGTTTTAATTGGTTTAGGCATAAAGGAAAAACGGAAGTGCTAAAGATCGCTGAGTACTCCCTCTGGTTTGGTATTCATAAGTCATTCCCATTTAGGTATGTATTTTGGTGAGGTTATAATCTTTTTTCTTTAGTTTTGACCTTGTGTTTTGGGCAACATTTTCTTTATTGTTATTTGACATTTTCATTATTGCTATTTGACTTCTGATTTGTAAAGAACAATAGAACCCAATTTTTTGGACTGGTAACTTAGAGCTTAGATGGGGATGTTTAAAAAAGGTACTTATTGGTTTTGAGCAGGTAAATATAAACCATTTAGAGTTCTTTCTGGTTTGCATTTGATTCATTTAGGAGTATGAAGTTGTTGCATCATGGATAGACTGTTGGTGATCCTTTGGACAAGGTGAAGTCCTATTTATTGCCTTTGTTACTAGTAATATTAGAAGTTCCTATGTTTTGATTGTGTTAAGAGTTCGGATGGAATTGGAATTGTTCTGCGTGCCAGTTTGAAGGTCTTCTCTTGGTCTTTGGGTAAGTCTACCCTTATATAGCACACGACCACCCCCTCCCCCCCCCCCCCCTTCCCAACACCCCCACCACAACCCTCCCTCTCGCAGATTTTGCCACCTTTGAATTTACTCTACTTTTTGGTCTCACTTTTATGAGTTTTCCCCTTGAACGAGGACATACAGGGATGCCAAGAGATGGTTCTTAGCCAGCTCTTAAAAGATTTTTTGGTTTTTCTTGAAACATTTTAGATGGAGTCTTGGGAGTAGGATTGTGTTTGATGCTGCAGCCCTTTATTGGAACTTCTCGACTGTTCCGCTTTGTAGAAGCAGTTTTTGGTTGCTCTTAAAAGATCTTTCCAGGCTTTTCTAGCTGTTTTTTTTTTTTGGTCGGTTGTGTCTACATTTTTCGATGGTGATTGTGTTTGATGCTGCAAGTTTTAGAGCACGTTTTGCAAAAGCAATTTCAGTAAATATATTTTGTTTGAAAGTTTTTGACGGTATTTGCAAAGCCAGTTTTGGGGCATGTAGACCGATAACTTGTGGGAGGCGGACGAGTAGGAAGGTGCCATACTTAATTCTCCATGGTTTGTGTTTTTTTGCTATTTTAGTACGTTGTATATCCCCTCCCGTCCTATCAGGAGCGGATGTTGGAACGAGTAGGAAGGTGCCATACTTCACTGTAGGAGGTTGTAAGTTTTCTATCCTCGCTGACCATCTCTACTCTCATCCCCTCCATGTTTCTTTATGTACCTTTCTTCAACAGGGTAAACCAGTTTGTTTCGTAGACTTTTGCAGCCCTTGGTCGCCTGTAGGAGGTTGTAAGTTTTCCCTCCTCTCTGACCTCCTCTACTCTCATCCCCTCCATGTTTTTTTACGTACCTTTCTAAATATCAACAGGGTAAACCAGTTTGTATCGTAGACTTTTGCGGCGCTTGGTCTCACTTGTTTTTGTTGACATATATATTTCCAGTTTCTGTCTGTATTTTTGTCAATTTTTCAGGTCTTTTACTATAGGTTCCCAGTTATATACTGGCATCTAGACAGATGGTCTATGGTGCGACTTTTCGTCTTGTTTTGCTTCTGTCAGGTTCGAATTGTTCATGTGAACTTCGTCATCATATTGACTCCGTCTCCGTGTTTGGCGGTTTGTTTTCTTTAATTTCTTTTCAGTTGTTAAGATCTTATTTTGCAGTTTTTTGTTGTTGCACATTGTAAAGAGACCCGGTTCCATTATCTGATTTAAGAGTTATTTTTGACGCGCCTCTGATTACCTTTATTAATATAACAGCTCGGTCTTGTTTTGCTTCTGTCAGTTCTAATTGTTCATGTGAACTTTGTCATCAAACTGTCTCCGTGTACGCCTTTTTTCAAAGGTTATTTTCTGTTTCTCGTTTGGAATTGCGGTTTTTGTTTATATATTTTGCCAGTTTCTGTATTTTTTTGCCACATTTTCACGTCTTTTAGGATAGGTTCCCATTGATTCACTGGTGTGTAGACAGGTGGTCTGTGGGGAGTAACGTAGGAAGATGCTCTCGTTCTTGTTTGGCTGTTTGTTTTCTTTAATTTATTTTCAGTTGTTGAGATCTTATTTTGCAGTTTTTTTGTTGTTGCACATTGTAAAGAGACACTTGGGAGTTCGGTTCCATTATCTGATTTAAGAGTTATTTTTGACGCGTCTCTGATTACCTTTACCAATAACCCTTTTTTGTGTCGTGGCTATCACATACTAATATAACAGCTCGGTGTTCTTTTCATCTCTTAGATATTGCGACCACCTTAGTCTCATTTTCATCTTTTACCTTTATCTGTACCCTTAGCTGAGCGGTACTAACATGATAGGTCTATGTTCTCCCCATTTTTTTATATATTGCCACCTCCTTCTAGTTTTATTTTCGTTTTTCTGACTTCAGGTCTCTCTCTTTTAAACGAGGACAAGAGGGTGGATGGGATTTGGGCGGTTCTTTAGCTGACTAGCTCTTGAACAGGAAGTTGTGATTTAAGAGATTTGGGTTTGATCAACTCATTTGATAGGGTGGATGATTTTGTTCGTTACTGCAAGCCTTTATTGGGAGGTTTGCCTCCTTTTTATCTAGTTCTGACTAGTACTAACCTATCTGCCAGCATATGCATTTTTTGTACTTCATTTGCAACCCACTAAGAGAACTTGCTTCCACTCACCTTGTAGTTTCTTCTCTTTTCTTTTCTGTGGTGACTGGTAGGTGAACACTAGTAGCTATGTTGTAGTGACTAATGGTTGGTAGAAATTTGGCTGCATCTTGAAAAAATAAAATGTTCGATTTGGAATAAGCTGTTTCTATATGAGAGCATTTCACTTGATGTGTTTGTTTATGAGCGGTTTCTTGTTTAAGTCATGGGGTTAACCCTGGTATGTGAGGTAGATTTGTTATTTATTGAACATCAGGTTCATGATGCATTTGAATTTCAGCTTTCTTTATGCTTTTCATTCTTCCCATCAAATTGACTGCGCGGGCAGTTATTTTTATAGCTGAATTTCCAGAAGATTCACTTGGTCTACTACATTTGCAGAGGTGGAAATGCATAAAGACTTAAGAATCTCTCTCTCTCTCTCTCTCTGATTTTGCACCTCTTGTTGTATCCAGAAAACTCTCTCTATCGCTCTCTCACATTTGTTCCTTCAGACGCAGGTAAAGAGGCAAGCTCTTATAAAGGATCGTTTTGTTAGTTTGTTTTCCTGGTGTGTGTGGCTTGTCGGGATGATAGTGTTTGTTGCTGAAAGCCTTTGTTCGAATGCAATTTTTTTTTCTCAGTTATGGCCGTTTCAATAACAATTTTTATTTAATTACATAGGCATGTTTTGTAAATTTTGTACATGTATCTGTGTTCAGGTGTACACCAATACATGGGATTATTCAATTTCTGGTGGGCAGTCTCCACAGTTGCAGAGTTGCAACCTGTCAAAATCATACTCAACAGACTAGATATGTGCCTCTTTATTTAATCATCTGATTTGTGGTCAAGTTCTTTGGTCTATGATTCTTGGTTGCAGAACTGATGTTGGAAAAAAAGATGATGAAGGGGAACACAGATTTGTGATACTTTTGGTAGGGTGCAAGGAATTAATTGGTGAACATCCTTCGGTACGGTTTGAAATATTTCTATAGGTCATTTTGTCAGCACTCCACTGTTCTGTCTCTGAGCATTTCGCAGGTCTGCTATGCTTTTCGCAATGTGTCGTTTTTGGTCTGGTCTTCGTTTTTGGTTATCTGATGAGCTGTCAGCGGCATTATTGGTGAAGGTACATTTGTGAAGTAGCTTTTGGCTAACCCCTCTCTGCCTCTCTTTTTTGGGAGCAACAGTTGCTTTTATTTGTCATTATGCCGTGTTTTGTTCTGTTGTGACTGCAGATATTTTTATCTGACTTAATACTCACCTTGTGGTGCTCGAAACAAGTATGAGTTGTATTGTGGACCAGCCCTTATGGTCTGATATCTGTTACCGAGTAACTGGTGGTGGTAGTTGTGGTTGTGATGTTGTGGTTATGTAGGAACATCACCTTGTACTATCTGCTTCACCTTTTACAGATCTGTATGCTTATTTTTGTGGAGATAGTGATGGTGTAACTTGGGCCGCACTATTTTTGTGGAGATTGATTGGAGACGAGGTTTTGTTCACAAGATATTGTTCTTCATCTTGGATAAGGGGGCATGTTTTCTGGGATGTCACCTTAGATAACTGTGCAGCTGCTTCCTAAGTAAGTTTTGATTCAGAGTGCTTTCTGGGAGTTCTTATAGGTGCTATTGGTCCTTTTTCTCTTGTGCGTGCATGGGTTTTAACTTCGTGGGACTTTCAGTTCCGCAGATCTGTGTGCTATTTTTGTGGAAATAGTGATGGTGTAACTTATAGGCTGCCCTATCATTGTGGAGATCGTTTGAAGACGAGGTTTTGTTCACTTAGATATTGTTCTTCATCTGGAATAATGAGGCATGGCCAGTGTTTGAATATCAGGTGTGTTCTCTTTTTCGGAGAATCTCTCTGCCTCACAGAGAGTACAGAGAGAATGCCGTGAGAAATACTTCCCATATACACACAGATAACTGCGCAGCTGCTTCCTGAAATTTTGATTCAAGTGGTCTTGTGGAGGTTCTTACAGGTACTTCAGGTCTTTTTTTCTTGTGTGCACGCATATGGGTATTTACGTGGGAATTTACTTTTTGCTGGTTTTCTTTTAATTGGTGGTGGTTGTGGTGGTGGTGGTGGTGCTGCTGCTGCTGCTGCTGCTGCTCTCCCTCCCTCCCCCGGTTTTTGATATCGGTTTCTCTGGTTCATGAACTCTATTTGTACGCCCCTATTTCTTTCTCTTCTGGTTGTTTCAAGAGCATCTTATAAATATGGACACAACACAGGATGAGCTGATGCGGTAAAGACTTGCATCTTTCCTATTGGGTTTAAATCTGACGGCTTATGGTATGGGTCTTGATGTTCGACACATTTAAGCTGGTTTTGCAATCTTCGGTCTAATGGTCTACTACACACTTGAACTTTCTTCTCCCTGTTGATTTTGTAAATATCTTCAAAAGACGTGCATTTCGAGTTGGATCGTTGTAGACGTGTATCTAATATAATTCATCAGCCATCCTTACAATTTTTTCTATTTTGTAGAATATAGGTAACTCCGCCTGTGTGCAAATGCAGCCGGTCCCAAGCCCGGATAAAGGGGGAGGGCCTATTGTGAAACGTAGAAGGAACTGTGTGCGTGTGGGAGGAGTATCGTATCTAATCAGACTGCAGGCGAGGGAAAGTGCTGAGACTGTCTTGAGTGTGTCCGAATGCTCCGCTTTTTCTCGAATAAATTGGACCCCTCGGGATATAAGGGGCTGCGAGGTTGTATTAAGGCCAACATGTGACAATTTTGGATTTGGTCGGGGCTGTGAACTTGTATTGGGGCGAACTGTGATAATTTTTTCACATTCCTTTTGTGAAATTATATTTGGGGGCAAACCTAATATTATTTTTGTTGTTTCCCATTCAAATTGCAAATTATAGACTGAAAAAACTGAAAAAACTAAAAAAACTGTTTTATGTTAATCTCTGTTTTAGACCGTCTGGCAACAACGTTGGAGTTTCTTCTCTTTTCATAAAAGACGTCTTGAAATCCAAAAAATTGAACCCTATGCATTTTCTTTCTGTTACATGAACCGTAGTGTGTGATTCTTTACATGTGGATAGTTCAGCCTTATGAAAACTGATGACTTGGCTTTCGAGTCAAGGAATAACAATGGCTGTTCCTTTGCTTCTATTAGACTCTTCACCATGTCATCCAATGCACTTTTCCTTGCCTTCTTAAACCCAAACGTCTTCGTCCCATTTGCCCAGGAGAAGCATTCAGCCGTTCGAAGATTTGAGTCAAGTGAGTTGATGTCTGTATGTTCTATCTCTGCATCTAGTTAAATCTTGTTTTCTCTCAGTTCAGATTTATACTGAAGTGTATCCAGTATTATAATCTTTACCCTCGCACTGCTGAAGAAATCTAAAGTTCGATCCCTGGCTACGTAAACATAGAACGACTTTGTTGTTTTGGATTCTGAAATGTCATTTTGACCATGATTTTGCCGTTGTTTTTCGCTAGAGACCTTTTGGGTATATCGGTCGGAGTATGTAACTAGACATATATAGCATTTTCATTGGTTTAGATTTTGTCCATATCTCATAACATTTTGTAGGATGACATAAATTATCCGTTTTAATTAATTTTTACCAGTGAAGGAAGATCAAGGCAACATTTCGCAGTCACTTGCCAATGTTCCAGGAGGAACTCATGTCCCTAAGTTGGTGATGCCCTCAATTCCTGCCCGCAAAGGTTAAATCTCCCATCCGAACTTGTTTTTGACACTGGCGTTCGGGAAGAAAGATCTGTTACTTACAACCAAATTTGGTAGCACTGTTACGTTCACGCTCTATAAAGATTGTTGCATAAGTCAAATTTTATCTTTAGAGCGAAGAATCCCTTGATGCTACTTGAACAGTAAATGCAGGTAAGCGCATTTCGGATTCCCTAATGAATATAGGATATCTTTGTCTTGATCGTAGGGAAGAACAATCATGCCATAGAAGTCCAAAATACTAAACAAAATGCAGCAGTTGGCTCGGTTCCTCGTCCTCGGGCGATCTTATCTAGCCCGGGTAACTTTTTTTTATTTTCCCAGTGTGTGTTCAATCAATTGTGGTCCACGATTTTTTTTTATTTTCCCAGTGTGTGTTCAATCAATTGTGGTCCACGATTTTTACGATTTAACTTTGTTGTACCTAATTGGGCAATGTTAGAGAGTTAATTGCACTTGAATTTGAAGCCTCGTTCATGTTAAACTATGTTCAGAAAAGTGGAAAGCAGAGGAGTTAGAACCGTCAATAGTGGGTCCAATATTAGTTGAGCTATGAAGTGTTTTCCAACTGAAGAAAGATCTAGAGTTAGTAGAGTTACCCCGAAGGATTTGGTTTCTCTGACTTGTCAGTAGAGAATACTGCCTGGTACAGACACATCAAATATGACGAATTTCACAATTATGTGTAGTTTACTGCTTCCTTTATCACGCTCTTGTTGTTAGGCGGCCAAATTTGGTGATTCTAAACAAGTCCATTTGCCTTGCAGACAATGATGAAATGATCGGACATCAAAGCGAGCTGATCAGCAAAAGGTTGAATTCTTGCAAAGGAAGCCAAATCTTCAGGGGAATCTGATTATATTACGCTTCTATATTTATGGATTTAATTGCTTTTTGGGAGTGAGTAATGCTCGTGAGAAGATGGTCAGTGTCTGGGTTCTTTTCAATTGCTTTGCGTTATACTATGCACTTTGATTGATTGCGTTATACTAGGTTTGTTGATGTCCTAGATCATGAAACAAATGAAACTTCATGGTCACTCCAAACATGAAGTTATCTATGAAAATTGTGTTCTTCCCTTTGTTGTAACGTGGGTAATCTCTAAAATTCCCGTGTCTGCGGTCTGCAGATGGAGGTAATTTGTGCATTGGCCGTCTTTTATCGGACAAATCCATCTTTAATCCTTGGTCAAAGCGGATGATATCTCGTGTGTGAAAAACACAGAAAATTTTCCATCCAACCGTGCAACCGACCATCGACGAGCTCGTTGGATAATTTCCTGGTTTGTTGAATAATTTCCGGATATGTCGGATCGATAAGTCGAGCAAAGCATACGGTTCTTCCAAAGTGTGAGAACTCGAATCTTCTCACGAGGCGTCTTTCATTAAGCAAACGCTTATTGGCTGAAGTAGTCGATACTCTTGAACGCACATATTCTAGGAAGAATAACTCATTTACATCGGAAAAGGGAGCAGTTATTAACAAAGTCACTCCTCCTACACTTCATTGTTGAAAAGGATAAAGAAGGATTGGTGGGGACTTGTTTTGTGGGCCGGCGAGAACGAAATACAATACAATGTCTAGAATTGCACCTTTATGTGTGTTCATAGCTGAGTCCAAATGCTAATTTTTGTTATCAAACTACTGTTTGGCGACTAGGGATACATGAAAATGTGTAATTAACAATTTACGATTGTAATGGACATGAAAACGTCTACAACTGTAAGTGGTCTTATGTGCTTAGAATAATGTGTTGTTCCAGGGCAAGCCTAGCTACTTTTCTGCGCAGGAGCCATTTGGAGTTGCAACATGAAGCAAGTCCGTGTGTATCAGGACGCGTGTGCCTGGTACTTTCTTTTGTTAAAAGTAGTGCAGGAAATACTCCACAAATTCTTGATGAAGTTTATCACAATGTGTGGAGTGTGGACGAGACATAACCGAGAGAGATTAAAGGAGTACCATCTTAGGAGTACCTTTCTACAGCTTAGTTTCATATGATCAGTAAAAGAAATTATTGGGAGTACTTGTTTTTGTCCATTGGCATGCTGTCAAAATGAAAAACCCGGCCTGGGGTTGGGTGACTGTGGGACATCAGGAAAGAAAGATGGGTCTTTTTCCGATTCTGCGCTTCGAAATCCAGAGTACCCCCTATGCTTTGGAAAAAGGTGATTTTTCGCGCTCATTTCTTGCAAATACTTGAATTCTATTTATGGGTGAAGGAAAAGGACTAATCGGCTGCCAGGCCCAGACTATGAGTTAACTTCTATTGTCTTGCTCCCATCGGACTCTTGGTCAGTTAGGCATTTTCCGCGCCTAGTCTATGGCTCGGCATAGTGCCCTTCTTACAGCCATTTGATCTATGCATAATATCACAAAAAATTGTTACAAGTTCCCGTTTTTACTCCTACCCTTTGTTAGTGCCTTTCCCCTTAACATAAGCAGCATCAACACATCTTACCCTCACTATGTCCTCGTCATTTTTCACAACCCTTCTCCCAAAGCGTACTCCTTCACTGCACTTCTAAACTCTGCAGCGTCTTTAAGCTTAAGCCCCGGCCTAAAAGTAGGACTAGCCAAGTCTGTCTCTGCCCTGAATTCTGAAGACTTAGGGGGTACTTTCTAACACCCCCATCATCACATTAACCATCTGACTCAAAAGCTCATCAGAAACTGCATACTCCGCCTCAGTTGATAAGTTCTCATCTTTATCTAACACAACCTCCGCAAACTGACTCTCTCTTCCCTATTTCTCCTAGCTCTTATGCCAGACCGGTGAATCACTCTCACTTCTTCTTTGGTAGTTATCTTATGCAACACCATGTAGCATCGAAATTGATACCCGCATCGAATAAATGCCGGTCATAGCTAGAGTTGTTAAAAAGGGTCGAGCAGCCAGCGGGCTGGCTTGGCCCGACCCATTTTGGGCCTGGACTGGCCCTAGGCCTAGGCCTAGGCCTTAGGCGAGGCCACATTTTCTCCAAAATTATCAGGCCCGGCCCGGCCCAGCCCTCTTTTGGTCCAAAAACTAGCGCCCCCTTTTGGCCCTACACACAGGCCCTGTTTTGGTCCAGTATTATTGTATACACACATTATTATATATGTGTGCGTATCTAACGATGATCGAATGAGTAATGAATCTGAACATGAATTATGATGATCGTTCTTCCTTGGTACAATCTTCAAAGATGTATTTGACGTAAAACAAGAATTAGATTACAAAGATTACAATCGAACCGTGAGAAATTATGGGCCTCCTTGAAGAGGCCTTGGCGGTCTTGGATGAGCTGAACCTATTTGTCAATAAATACCAAAACGACTAATTCACGCATAATCTCTTGCTCAGCTTTACGTTCCACCCTCTTACACATAAATTAGTATTGACACCGTGCATAAAAAATCACTGTTAAAATACATATAACAAACTAGTATTTATATTATTAAATAATAATAACAAAATGGATAGTAAAATAATAATATTATTTTCACCTTTTTTATGAGTTTTCAATCATTTTCAAAAATTATTTTTATTCTTTCAGCAACGAAAGAAGAAGTAAAATATCAAATAGTAAAAATAGTCTCTTTCAAATAGTAATAATTGTAATGTGTTAAAATTTTATTAATAAAGCTCACCAAGAAGAGTATAAAAAGATATAACATATAATAAAAAATAAAATATGAGATAAATAAATATGTATATACATACATACATACATAAATACATACATATGTATACGACTTATAATGAAATAAAAGGATGAAGATTAGGTTCATTAAATTGTGAATATTGAATATGCTTAGAGTATATGAAAGAAGAAATTTAAAATTGAGATATGTAAACGTGAGAGATCTAAATGTGTGTGTGTGTGAGAGAGAGAGAGAGTAATTTGCTTACATAATAACAAGAATCTTAGTCATAGTACTACATTACAATTTGCTTACATAATAACAATAAATGACCGTAATTCAAGCATTTACTTTGAATAATAAGAAATTGCAACAAAAAAAAAGGGCCGAGCCCGGCCTAAGTCCGGTCCTAGATATTGGGCCTAAGGTTAGGGCTTGAACTGGGCCCAGATTCCCTTCATCTGGCCCGGCCCGGCTCGGTTTGCAGCCCCACTAGCCCGGCCCTGGCCTGATTTCACAGCAAGCCCGATGGGCCCAGATTGGGCCGGTCCATTGACATCTCTAGTCATAGCTACTGATGCTATAATCAATGTCCTTATCTATATTACTTTTAAAAGTGTAAATCCTTGGAAATTATTTTTTGGACCAAAATACCCTTTTTTACTCAAAATATAATTAAGATGGTTAGTATCTAGATTCTGCTAACAAATATATGTTTTTTACTGCTCATAAATGCTATAATTAATACATGATTGTCTCTCATTTCTTGTAAAACTTATTATTAATCAAAAGGATCTATGTTCATTGTAATCTACGATTTGATGTTTTATATAGTTTATGACATGCAAGACCTTGATGATTATAACTTTTTTCTCTCAAGATAAATATATTTTACTCTCACATTGTCTTAATGGATAATTGGTTCAACTTTTTATTATTGGTGATGAAAATTTGATAATACGATTCAACAAATAACAAAAGACTAAAAAAATGGACATATTGCTTCAGTTTTCTTATATTGACTGTAAAACTGCTATTATATTTGTGTGTCTACACACACACACATGCATGTCTGTATGTGTGTGTATATATATATATATATATATATATATATATATATATATATATATATATATATATATATATATCACAACAATTCTTCTTTTTACTACTTATGATGTTGCCAGAAAGAGAAGAGAACAGATTAAATTGATTTCAATAGTACGAGCCATTGCTTTATTTATTTGTTCTATCCTTTGGTATTGGATGTTTCTACGGTCAAAATTACGTTTATCACCATATTAGCAAGGGAGTAAAGGATTCATTTCTTGCCGGTCAAGGATATCTCTAAAGCATTCTAAGCGACAAAAGATTACAATACTGGGATTGAAAGCTATGAAAAGCATGGTTGTTGTTTAGTCTACGACGCATAATCCTTTTTCGTTTGACAAGAAAATTCTTATTAATTCTAGAAACTGGTGGTATATTTGCAAATAGATAAGCATTTTTTATGATTTGTGGGTTATAAGTTATTAATATTTCATTGTAGCAATTATTAAAGAGTAAATATGTTAAATACTAATCTTATAATGACATCTTTTAAAAATTAAATACAACAAACACTTTGTGAAATAACGTGACTAAGGACAACTGTGACATATTCATGACCACTATTTTGTTAATCAACTTAAACCATAGAATAGAAATTGATGTCAGAAAATTGAAAGTTAAATTTCGTAAATTGAAGCTATACGAATGCTGGTATAAAGATAAATATTAGTTTGTTGATTGTTAAATGTTAAATCTTATAGTTTAGACTAAACGCATCAATTTAAAATTAGAGTATTTGTACTTTAAAAGAATCGTAAGTAAGACCGTGACAAGAGATGGGCCATCATTGACATCAAATCAGTGTACACCGTTTTACACTCTATAGAAGTTATGCGAGATGAAGATTATGGAGAGATTATTAACATTCTTTAGATAGAATTATTACATTTTTTTTTGTAAGCAAGTTCAAATCAAGAGGTAAAAAAATGTACAACCACAGTCTAGTTTCCCTCATCCTTCATTAACAAAAGAAGATGGTGGATGGAGGATGGGGGAACTACACCCACAAAAAGGTTGAAATCTGCCCATTTAGCCAAAATATGAGCCAACCTATTTACAATCCTATTTACTTTAACAAAGCACCAACAGGTAAGGGTTTTCAGCTTCTCCCTTGCATCAGCCATAGTTGCGTAGCATCGCCAATTCGGGTTTGTATCAAAATCATTGAACCAGCTAACCACGGATTGGGCATCTCCCTCAAAGATGATGTGGGTAAACCTGTATTGTAAAGCCAACTCAATAGCATAAAGGGCTGCCAATGCCTCCGCATGTTCAGGGTCCGTGGTTAAATTTTCAGTGACGTGAGCAGCAATGATAATCCCCAAATGGTTCGAAATGATTACTGCTTGGATCGACTTCTTTTCCCTGACCGCCGCATCAAAATTGATCTTGATCCAAAAAGGAGGAGGGCTGCTCCAAGTATGCAATTCCGTGGTAACGATTTCATTCAGCTTCATTGCCTCACAGTGGTATTGATATTACATTTTTAGAACGGTCTTTATGTGTATATATAGTACATCTCAATTCAAGTTGTACTTTTAACTTCAATATAATTAACATGTATACTTTAATCACATAAAAATAATTGTCATAATTTAAAAAATACATAGAGTTATAACTTTTTTATACTATAATCTTATTTATTTAACACGCATAAAAATTCACGTATATTGCACGTTTATTTTACTAGTACAGTAAAGAACAAGAATCGGACCAGTGTAGCTTCTCACCCCTAACTGCACCCTCTTTATTATACGCAGCCTTATTGCCTTGCAAATCATTTTCAGGACATTCATTCTCTCTCATACACATCATCTACAGCCTCGCACACTTCATCTGCACCATCGTCATCATTTATTTAAACCACAAAAGGCAATTGAAAAGGTTACGACTTTACATCTTACATAAAACCCTGAACCTAATCATGCAATTACAAACCTAATTAATCCATAAATGCGCTAATGAACCCCTAATGCAAAAATGCAGTAGCAGATATCGTAATTAAACTCCATATCGCCATGTTTTTTCGAACTAGAGCCATCGCACTTCTTGTTCTTCCATTACTTCTAGATTTTTTTTTTGGTCAAAGTCCTTTGTATTTCATTCAAAAAGAATATAGCTGTTCACTTTACAAATCAATGCTATACAACTTCTACTTGTATACATGTAGAATTACACTAGATACACACAAAAGCTAAGCTGTAAGTTTAAACTTCTAGCAATTAATTAATCACAGCCCACCTGATCACACTTTAATGTTGAAAGATTCTTTCAGATATTCCTTAATATGTACGGAGCTTTCTATTTCTAGCAGTAGGTAATATATTCATCCAACTACTTACTCTCCATTTTTATCCAGTGTTGAATCACTTGAGAGCATCAATCTTGGCTTGTCTGCACATGCTAAAAAATCCTTACATTTCTTTCCTGCCACATTCCATATATAATTGCAGTAATAGCTAACTTGTGTAATCTTGATTTAAAGCTTTTCCCTTTTATATGTCTGGCTACATAATCCAGAAATTGCTCCCAATTATTCAATGGTACCATCAGTCCTAGCTTACTTAGGATTTCACACCACACTCCCCTAGCATATGTGCACTGAATGAAAAGATGATCTCTTGTCTCTTGCTGATTAGAGCATAACTCACAGGTATCATGCTGCAACATGTTCAATCGTTTCAACTTATCTTTGGTTCTTAGCCCATTCTTGCATAGCATCCACATGATCATATAGTATCTAGGGATGTTCCCAGGGAACCACATGACCTTCCACCATTTTACCCTGTTTGCTTTAGTCCTGAGTTGATCCCAGGCAAATTTTATGGTAAACTACCCATTGGATTGCATGTCCCAGGTTATTTCATCTCTACTACCAAGTCTAGGAGCTGGCATAGAGTTGATAATGCATTTTGCTTCCCTTAGAGCTAGGGACCTCTGTGTAGGCAAACTCCAATTTTGATTCATAATGACTTCTGCAACTTTTCCATTCACTCCAAGGCCAGAATCATATGCAATTCTCAGTCCATATATCTGAATCAGAACCTCACACGGTAACTATATATCCTTCCACAGCCAAATCTCTTTGCCATCACCATTTTATATGTACAAAGCTTCTGTACTGTCTGCCTTAGTTTTAATAGTTTGCTCCAAGTCCATGATAAGGTGACTGGTGCTCGAAATGTCCAGAGATGTTGACCTTTTACGATATAACTATGGCACCACTTTACCCATAGAGAGTCCTTTTTGTTGGTCAAGTCCTACAAATGTTTGCAAATTACTGCTCTATTCCATCCCTTAAGTCTTTTAATTCCCAAACCTCCTTCACTTTTGGGTAAACAGACCTCTTTCCATGATACTTTTGCCCCTGTACATTTCACATCCCTCCCATGCTAAATAAATGCTCTGATTTTACTTTCCATAATCTTGGTTATCTTCTTAAGCAAAATAAATATGCTGCACCAGTACACTTGCATGCTCAGCAAATACTAATGTAGCTAATTGCACCCTGCCTGCATAAGATAAGTATTTAGAGGTCCAGCTTATGATCTTTTGTGTCAATCTCTCAACCGGAACTGTGCAGTCCTTGTACTAAAGTTTGGTGAAAATGAGGGGTACCCCCAAATATGTCACAGGGAGCTTACCAACTGAGATACCGGTGATGTTAGCTAGCTCTTTAATGTGTCTCTCACCAATACCAGCCATGTACATAGAGCTTTTGTTCAAATTGGGAGCCAAACTTGATAATTCTTCAAACTCTTGTAAAGCTTACTTTATAAGAGTCAATGTATTACCATCAGCCCTTGCCAATAGGAATAAGTCATCAGCAAAATAAAGATGACTTATCTGCAGGTCTTGGCATTTTGGATGATATTTGAATGTATCTTGACTAGAATAGAAGTCCATGATTCATGCAAATCCCTTCATAACCAACAAGAACAAGTAAGGTGAGATAGGATCACCTTGTCTTAGTCCTTTTTTACTGCCAAAGTAGCCATCCACGCCTCCATTCAAGTTGATTGAGAATCTAGCTATGGTGATACATTTCATAATCCATTCAATAAACTGTCTTGGGAACTGCATAACTTCCATCATCTTTTGCAGAAAATCCTATCCCACTGAGTCATAAGCCTTTTGTAAATTAATTTTTAGTACACATCTTGGCTGCCCTCTTTCTTTGTGATAATTCTTGACTAGCTCTTGCATTAATAGAATATTATCAGCAATATTTTTATTTTCTACAAATGCAGATTGCCTTGCACTGATAAGCTGTGGTAGTACCTTCTTAAGCCTAGCACACAACACTTTTAAGATGCACTTGTATACCACATTACAACAGGCAACAGGCCTGAAGTCCTTCATGGCGTTAGGGCAGGGTATTTTAGGTATCAGTGTCAGTGCAGTGTTGTTGAAGAGCTGGACCCCTTTTGATTTTCCAAAAAAATGCTTTAACTGCTGCCATCACATCCTTTTTTACCATCTCACAGTTTTGCTGGTAAAATTCTGAGGTATATCCATCAGGGCCTGGTGCCTTGTTAGTTTTCAATGAGAACATTGCATCTTGTATTTCTTGTTCACTAACAGGAGCACTTAGTAAGGCTTGTTCTTGACTTGGGATTCTTTTTTGTATAACTTCCATTAGCCTTTCCATAGTATGCTAATTCACAGGGATTGTAGTTCCTAGAAAGTTTTGAAAGTGATCAATAGTCACCTTGTGTACCTCTTTAGGCCCCTCTATCAGCTCCCCATTTTCCTTCTTGATAGATGAGAGACATATGCACCTGCATTTTCTTATGAAAATATGTAGTGTTCCCATCACCAAGTTTAATCTCCTTTATTCTTGCTTTTTGAAAATAAAAAGCCTCCTCAACTTGTGCTAATTCATAGTACTGCCTCTATATCTCTTTTTCCATAGTGGTTAGGGAATAATCTTAATGCTTCATGATGGCCGTCTGGACTTCTTGGAGCTCTTTGAATCATCTACTGCTCTAACTGATATATTGTTATAACACTCTTTATTCAACTTTTTGAGCTCAGGTTTAAGCAGTTTCAGTTTGGCATTCAACCTATGACATGCATCCCCCTTCACCTCTATTCCCTAGGTTTTCATTACAATCTCCTTAAATTTGCCATGATGCATCCAGAAATTGAAAAACTTGAATGGTCTTCTTACTTACATTTGGTTCAGCTCTATTTGTATAGTAAGCAATGCATGATATGAAATTCCTGGCACATGTATATCTACTTGTGTGTTAGGATAGTTTTTCATCCACCCATTGTTCTGTAGAGCTCTATTGAGTCTTCCCATAATCAACTCATTTTCCCTTTTATTAGTCCATGTATATAGCAGTCCTCTGGTATTCATGTTCTCTAGTTGACAATTATTTAGACACTGATTGAATTCCAACACATCCCTTCTATGGATGCATGTCCCTTCTACTCTTTCATGGGTATACCTTACCACAATAAAGTCTCCAGACACCATCTAGGGTTCATTCCTTATGGTACTTGCATCTCTCTCTAAGTTTTGCCATAAATTCCTTCTTTTCTCACCTTTATTGTTGGCATATACAAATGTTATATAGTAAATGCCACTATGCTCTCTGTGTGTGACTTCTCCTGTAATATGTTGGGAGGACTAGCCACAATATCAACATGTACAATCACATCATCCCATCCAAACCACAACCTTGACACTCTTTTATTTTTCAAAGAATACTCAAAACACCAATTTTTCCTCCATTTTTTGGTGATTTTTTGTATTAATTCAGCTCTCACTCTAGTTCCATTAATCCATATATCTCAGCTTTGTGCATCTTGAAGACCTTTTTAACTTCAACTTGTTTTATAGGGTTATTAAAACCCTTTATATTCCAGCTTACTATTAAGGTCATTTCTGCCTAGCTTTGCTGCCAGTCCTGGCATTTGATCTGTTCACAGCAGCAGATTTTGTTGTTCCACCACTTAACTGTTTGTTATCATTTTTGGCTACATGATCTTCTATCAATGCAATGTTCTTACTCTTACTTCTTTGTGGTATCTCAGTACCATTTTCATCTTCTAGATGCATATCATCCTCTTGACTGGGTATAGAGACTGAATCGATATATTCCTCACCCATTGAAAGAGATGCATACCTGTTAGCAGTCTCAAATAGTGTTTATTTGTGTATCTATAGGTTACCAAGTGTTGCCTTTTCCTTTTGCTGAGTTTCTTGCCGCATCATTTCCCTTGGAGGTACCACCATGCCACCATGTTCCTCTTTTCTTTTCCAAACCTTTCCTTGATTTTTGAAGCAGTTGACTTCTCTGTGTCCAAACATATTGCATTGCTTACATTTCACAGGAATCCATTCATATTCTACATTAACTCCATTATGTGCTCATCTGGTCCCTTTATTGGAATTTTGTCAGGAAACATGCCATCAACAGTTACTTCAAAACACACCCTTGCATAACTTAATCTTTCCTTTGTGGCTGTCATGTTGTCCATAAACAAAGGTTTCCCAATTGAACTCACAATCTTGCTCAACATTTTTACTGATCGAAATTGTAATGGTAATTGTTTCAATTTGATCCACACAGGCACTGTCCTTAATTCATCTTTTGCAATCAACATTCCAGGATTCCATGGTTAATGATTAATGGTTTATTGTCAAAAAACCAAGGTCCATTTTCCATCACCTGTGTCTGTGCAGTATTGTTGTCAAACTTAGCTACAAACACTCCCAATTGTAACAAACTTAGTGAGAATACCCCAAATTTACCCCCATCTTCTTTCCAAGAAATTCTTAATGATATGGAATGGAGGTCTTGCTCCAATTACATAGACAACAACTGCATGTTGCCATGCTTTGACTTCCTTCATTCACATCATCCTCTGTATACACGACCCCTTTCCTTCCCCTCACTTCCTGTGGTGGAATGAAAATCGAGTCAATTGGCTTAAACTCCCGATTAGGACGAAGAATTGTGGCATATGATTTCTGTTGCATCTTATTATTTTCTCCCATCTTCTCAATTGGATTTTTTGAAGGCAGGTGGGAAATTCAGAAAAATCCACTTCATTTTTTATATGCTTACTTGGCGTAGTGACGCGGCACTGAGTTGACTCGGGCTATTGTCTTTTACGCGCCTTCATCTGCATTAACTGCCCATCATTTACTTTGCCCAATGTCGCCTTGATGCGGTCTTCAAATCGATTGCTATTCTCCATGTAGATCTTCTCTGGCATCCTCAATGCTGCATTTTCATCTCCTTGATTCACACAATCTACCTTGTTTTTATTGATTTCTTTTTAATTGTCGATTTTCCTTTCTCATTTCTTCCATTTGATTTCTCAATTTCGCAATCTCCATCATTATTTCATCCCGATCCGAATCTAAACTGAATCCGTCTTCGAATTCGTATCGCTACTAGTCACCGGGATGTTTTCCGGCCTCAGATCCCCAACATCTCTGAATTGCTCCGACCCCAGTGCTATTGTCATACCTGTAGGAGTCTCTTCCTTTCCATTACCCATTTTACTGTTATGCACGTTTTGCCAATCCTTCCCCACAAATTCGTCTGTAAAAGGGTTTCTCGGAGGTCCTATTTGCCTTGATGATCGTCGCATTTGATGTCTTGCATTCTAGAGAAAAAGCAGAGCTTCTCTCTGTAAAACCGTCTCCAACCCCAACTCCCATTACTTTTAGATTGCACTCTGCCTCTTCAAATTTTCAGCTTCGTGCTCTCACTTCACTCTCACTTTGTCTGCTAAATGTAGTCTTATGATATTGCATACCCTATTGATCCTTAGGTGAAGGGAAAACTAATCAGTTTCCCTCCAAAAAATGGACCACTTGCCACACGGGCTTGGTGAGGTGGAAAAAATGACAGATGTGGCAGCCTCGTGTCCAAAGATAAGGGACCAACGACCATTTCTAGTGGCCTAGGCTAACGAGGGACTCAACCGATTACGGAATTCAGTATAAGGGATTATCCGCCAAAAAGTCAAAGATAAGAGATTATATGAAAATAAAGGACAAAGATAAAAGACTATTTTCTGAAGCTTTTTATGAACTTCCCATTTTGGGCTTGTTTCATTATTATAAAAAGTATCTCATTAAAGGGTATTAGAGTCAAATAAAAACAACAAAATTAAATTAGTGAAAGAATCCGTGTAACCCATGATTTTGTCACTCACAACCTCCACCAACTCCATGAATATGTGCAGAATTTTTTGAAAAAATATATTGAATTTTTATCTTATATCTTGCAAACCAACGGGTGCCCCAAATTACTAATAATCATTTTTCCTAGAGTTGTCAAAAGGGTCGGGCGGCCCGTGAGCTGGCCCGACCCGACCCGTTTTTTTGCTCGAACTGGCCCTACCCTTAGGGCCTTGGGCCAGGCCACATTTTTCTCCAAAATTATCCAGGCTCGACCTGGCCTTAAAAAACGGGTCGGCCTGAAACAGGCCCGTTTTTGGCCTGGCCCAGCCCTCTTTTAGCCATAAGATTGGTCCTATTTTTGGCCCTACACATAGGCTCTCTTTTGACCCAGTATTATTGTATACACACATTATTATATATAAGTGTGCGGGTCTAACGATGATCGAATGAACAATGAATCTGAACATGAATTATGATGATCGTTCTTCCTTTGTGCAATAATCAAAGATATGTTTGACGTAAAACAAGAATTAGATTACAAATATTACAATCGAACCGTGAGAAATCATGGGCCTCCTTGAAGAGGCCTTGGATTGGCCAAACTTATTTGTCAATAAATACCAAATCGACTAGTTCATGTATAATCTCTTGTCCGGCTTTACGTTCCACCCTCTTACATATAAATTAGTATTGGCACAGTGCGTAGAAAAATAACTGTTAAAATACATATAAAAGTTAGTATTTATATTATTAAATAATAATAACAAAATAGATAGTAAATTATTTTCACCTTTTTATGAGTTTTCAATCACTTTCAAAAATAATTGTTATTATTTCAGCAACGAAAGAAGAAGTAAAATATCAAATAGTAAAAATAGTCACTTTCAAATAGTAATTATTGTTATGTGTTAAGATTTTATTCATAAAGCTTACTAAGAAGAATATAAAAAGATATAACATATAATAAAAAATAAAATGAGAGACAAATAAATATGTATATACATAAATACATATATATGTATATGACTTATAATGAAATAAAAGGATAAATATTAGGTTCGTTAAATTGTTAATATTTGACATGCCTAGAGTAAATGAAAAAAGAAATTTAAAATTGAGAGATGTAAATGAAAGAGAGCAATTTACTTATATAATAACAAGAAATTACTGCAATTCAAGTCTTTATTTTGAATAACAAGAAATTGCAACAAAAAAAAAAAGGAGGCCTGGGCCTGCCCCAAGCCCGACCCTAGATATTATGCCTAGGGTCAGGGCTTGAACTGGACCCAGATTTTCCCTTCATCTGGCCCGACACAGGCTCGCCCAGGTTTCACGGCAAGCTCGGGCTAGACCCGCTTAAGCCCAGCCCATTGACATCTCTAATTTTTCCACTATTTTCAATTTGAGCAAAAAAAAAAAAGACAACTTCGATTGTTTATAACATATTTTTGCAAAGCATGATACTATCCCATAAATGTATATTACCTAAATGTATATTACCTGACAATAATATGATAGCAATTTTAAATATCAATCACACTCTCCAACTATAAAACAATACAACATCCTAAGAAACTTGTACAAAAAAAAAAAAACATCCTAAGAAAAATGCTTTCGGAAGCTTTTACTTAAAAAAAAAAAATCGTTCGGAAATGATAACTACGCATTATAAATATTTTACTACGGAGAACTTCAGTTCATTGATTTTATTTTATTTTCTTTGCTAAAAGGATTTTGAAATTTAAACACAAGGAGCATGGGATAATGACGAAAAAGTGCAAGCAAAGCACGATTGCCGAGGCGGGAAAATTCCCTCCCAAACAGATCGAGTTACAGTGAGAGAAGCAGCATCCAACAGCCAGAAAGATGAGAGGCACTGCCGCCGGCCGTCGCGGCCGCCCGAAGGAATCATTCGCACAGGATCGAAAGCCGCCTCCAATCGCCACCCCAACCGCCGCCGATCCATGGCAGTTCACTACCGCCGCCACCCGCGACTCCGACGCCAGCTTCTGCAGCAGCCGCCCCTCCACCTCCTCCATCACCCGCTCAGCCGCGGCCGCCTCCCTCCCGACGTCCGACCGTTCCTACCAGCTCGCAGCCCTCCGGTTCATCAACGCCTACCTCTCCTCGCACTCCTCCTCCACCTCCCTTAAGCCCCCACTCCCTTCTGCCAAGGACATCACCGAGACCATCCGATTCGTCATCTCTCGCCTTGATTTCACCCCCTCGAACAAACTCGACGAAGACCTCCAAATCGTGCTTAAACATCTCAATTGCCCGATTAAGCTCAACAAATCAGCTTTGCGTGCCCCGGGGACCCCACATTCCTGGCCCAATTTACTGGCCGTCATCAATTGGCTAGTGCAGATAGCAGTATATAAGGATCACTTAGCGAATTCAACGCAGACGTGGTCGAACTACAGGAGTAATGACATCTCGATGTACGCGCTGAATACCTACTTGCCTTTTATACAAGGGGATGATGGTGCGGTTGACGAGTTCGATCGCGAGTTTACAGACAAGATGCAGAAGGAGAGGGAGGGTTTGGAGGAGGGTTTGAAGGAGTTGGGGGAAAGTGCAGGGGAATTGGAGGCCAGGGTTAAGGGTTTGAAAACCGAGCTTTCGCCTAAGGAGGCATTGGAGAAGGAGAAAGGAATGCTAGAGGAGGACGTGACGAAGTTCCACGCAATGATCGAGCAGTTGAACGGGCACATTGCGGTGGTGGAGAAGGTATTGGAGGAGAAGGAGAGGGAGTTAGAGTTGAAGGTTGGGGAGAGGGGGAGGATTGGCGAGGAGAACGAGGAGTTGAAGAGGAGGGTGGAGGAGCAGGCGATTAATTCCAGGGACGCAGAGAGGATGAAGAGGGAGTTGCAGGCAGTGGAGAGGGATATTGGGGAGTCTGAGGCTGCGAGGAGTGGTTGGGAGGAGAAGTCGTGGGATCTTGATGCGGCAATTGGGCACAAGTTTAAGGAGCTCGAGGCTCATTTGATTGAGTGTAACCAAGCTATCAAAAGGTTTCATTCCATCTTTGTCACTCCATTTTATCCAAGTTAATGTCTTTTCAGTCATGATTAGTAGACTAGATATCTCTTAATAATCTGCAGTAAAAGAATCAAGATTTTTTTCTTGTTGGCGCCAGTTCATATTTTTGTATGTTAGTTGAGATGTAGCTTTTGGGACCCACTATTAGCATACATCTGTTATCGAAAAGTTGCCAGTATTTGTATCTTCTACATGTGCATGGGCAAAGCAAAAGCAAGATTGCATTTTCACGCATGCAAGTAAGATGAGCAGCTATGAAGATGGGGTGTGATCAATGGGTGATTTTTGGAAATGAAACATGGCTGTTATTAGTTTTATTGACCACCCAATAGATGACAATTGATAGATACCATCGATGCAAAATTTTGGCGTGGTCTTTTATATACGGTTATCCACCACAATCAAATCAATTTGTTTCATTGGGTTTTCATTTTACACATGTAATTCCAGATGCAGTTTCTGTAACTAATGACCATCGAATGATTAGACATACCTCTCCCCAATCACTTTCAGCGATCTTGTACTGTAGAGTTCATCCATAAATATCCTCCTCTTATCGATCTTGTGAAAACCAAGTTTGGAAAAAAGACCAGTGATATTATTTGTATTGCGGCATCTTTTTGCTTGCTCAATGCTAGTGCAGCTATGTTTAGTTTTCTAGCTCATTATTTTTTGCTGCACTATTCTATCCATCCTCTTAATGGTCTTTATTACGAGGACATCTTAGTCGGTATGATACTCGATTTACATTTTAACGCCTCTTTTGCTTTTCCAGGTTAAAGCTTGGAAATGGTTTCCAGTATGAGTTGAATGTCAAAGGTTCCACGCCTGCAGAAATACTGGGGATAGACTACAAAACAACAATAAAGCCTGCACTTGCCTCCTTGGCTGACAATTTAAAGGAGAGCTCGATGGTGAGGTTGGAGGAGTTGATCTCTCTTCAGCAACTATCAGTTGAAAATGCTGCCAAGATTGAGGCAAAAAGAAACCGTATTGCAGTACTCCAATCCCGTATTGATGAGGTAAGTTCAGTGCAATGGCGCGCTTGAACCAAATATCGATGAGTAGTATAATGGTATTTCCCTGTTCTTGTTCAACACATTTGCCTGTCATATTTTGTTAAGGGAGTTAGTCACAGGCATTTGCATTTGCCTAGAACATGTGCATGCCTTTGAACCCTCGCCAGCGTAATTAATTTGTTCGTTACAGCAAGGAAGGCTAATGTCCCATTGTTTGCATCTGTCGAAGAGATAATGGCTAAAATCGCTTTTAACTTGTATGCGCATTTGTATTTTTCCCTGGGGACTTCTTAGGAAAATTTGATACATAGTTAAAGAGAAATTAGTGTTTACTCCTCAAATTGCTCGTGTTCTAATACACAAAGGAGAATCTTGGAATGTTAGCCTTCCATAGGATAGATGTTGAATTGAAAAGCTGTTGCTTTAAGCAAAAACTTATTCTAGCTGTGTCCACTAAACCACTAGTTTTTTTACCAAGCACTTGTCTTGTGCTCATAGATAATTAGTAAGTAGATCCTTGCAAGGGAAATTGCTGAGTTAGGCATGTATCGCATTCGTTTTGGTGTTTATTCAAACATAAGAATCCTAGTAGGGTAACTTTTTACCTTTTTAACATGCATGTTATCTTCTAGATTTTGTTCTTTTGTTTCCCACTCTATCGTGTGTGAGTTCCTTGCTGCATACATTGAGGTGTATTTTTCTGTGTCGTATGTTTTTACTCCCCCCTGCTCAGTTTTTGATATATTGATGATCAATTTTCAGGCGGAAGTTGTGTTGAACTTGCTGAACAAGGATATACAAGACCACACTTCCAGATGCTCTATAGAAGCCAGGAAGTTGGTGGAGGATGTCGAAGCAGAGGCTCACAACTTGAGTGTCATTGAAAGAGAAGCAGAGGAGTTTATGAAGGTACTTATTGCTCTGTTTTCTGCTTGCAACTTTCTTGACAGCGTTACTATTATATGGACGACCATGCTGATAATCAGATTGTACTTCTTGTGCTTTTATGAAGACCGCCAAATTGAAGTTGCAGGAAGCAAATATACAGATTGAGGAAGAAGTTCAGAAGTGTGCTCGTGAACTTTTCGCATTGGTTGATTCGGTTTCAAAGTATGTGGAGTACATGCCATCAAAAGTCTCAGAGATGAATATTCATCTTTTAGAAACTGCTGGTGCTTTATCAGATGTTCACAGGAGAAATTTGCCAGCATAGTTTCGTATTGTTATTATGCAAGCAACTGCATTCATCTCTCCAGCAGTGAGTAAAACCTGTTATAAAACTTGTAATTTAATCCCTTCGACTTAATCTTTAAGTTTGTGTATATCTTTCACTATTCGGTGGTGAAAGATGGAGAGAGGAAGCTAAAATATAGGTATATCCTCGTCCTACCCTCCTGGGCAGCATGACCAGCTTGCGGTTCACTGGGAAAGGCCGTCTCAGTTTTTACAAACTTTATACTGAAGTTCACCGCCAAGGTTAAGAATCCATCTCGATAGATGAAAAAAAAAAAAGAACAGTTTCAATAGTATGCTATGCTTCCACTAGAGGCTCGTGCTTTCCTTCGCTTGCCATCTTTTAGCTTTGGTTAAATCTCAGTCAACTAAGAATTTTGTGATTCTTATGTCACTTGAAAGGTGCGAAATGTTGTGGAAATAAAACGAACATTTGCAGTAACGTATTATGCTTCAACTAGTCTACCTTTGGCTTTATTCAGATCCCGTCATCCGAGGATTTTGTGATTTGTACACTAGAAAGGTGGGAACGGTAGGATATTTAGGAAGTTCCTCTGGGGCAAATCATAATGTGGTCTAAGCCTTGGGACTTCATTTGATTTGTGCATAGAATGGCAGTCGACCAAAAGTAGTGCTGTTCTCTTCCTCCTTCCGTGTCTTGGTTTATAGGAAGCATGTCTATTTTTTAAGATTCATTAGTCGTTGCGTGCCCGATTTATCAAGATCAGGCTGAGGCTGCCTGAGTACATAAGTTAGGATCCAAAGGAGAATCTAGAGTTAACTATGGTAATATGATTTAACTGTCTCGGAATTGTTTTTCCCTTCTTTTATGGATCGCTGGGAAATATTAGGTCAACTTTGCAAAATGCATACCGCAAAATGATTGCTGCAAAACTTGTCCAATTGTTCACTCTTTTGGGCTAACTTATATACATCAGCACTCGATATTTACACTTGTGCAAACATGATTATTGCTCACCCCCTTTACACACACGGCAGATTCATGCGAGGAAAAATAAACTCACAAAAGAGTATTTTTGAATAATTCACAGATCACCTAATGCATGGCACATGCTTCGCTTCCTAACCATTTCCCCTCCTCCGCGTACTGCCACTTGAACATCCTACAAGCACTGAAAACGTTGAATGTAAGCTTTTGCCTATTACCAGTTCACGTCCAAGTAGAGAAGCTTCTCAAACAGAGCGCAAGGTTTTCCAGAAACTTAATAGCATTCTACCCATGTAGTTTGGGTTTGGGGTGGTTGCACTTCACCTCCCTCTAGTTTCAATGTTGCACCTCACACCAAAGACTGCAAGGCTAAAAACTTAACTCCCTTTGTTTTAAAGGCCAGTGTCGTGAAAACAAAGCAATGCATTAGTCCACATGTAGCTTTTTCATGCATTTTGCCCAGATTTTTAAGTACAAAGAGAAGTTCAGTACAACTTTTTGATGTTAGGGGTCGTAAAGCACACCCACATAAAGAAGTACAGTGCTAATAAAATTACATATAATTACAGCACATGAACCGCACCTAGATTGATGGTACCAAAAGTGTAAATGGTAATTGGCCTCAAAGATATAAATGTGTCCGGAGTAATTATTCAAGCCAAAAAGGAAAAAACTTAGCACAGCTACTCGCACTGGGGGGTGATTTTTTGGGGGTGTTGTGGGGTGGGGTTTGGTTGGGGGGTGCAATGTAAGGTTGCGGGGATCCATGGAGTTTGCCGGCAACACCTTGCACCCAATCGCACGAAAAGCATGCATCAGAAGCTATTGGAACATGCGGTTGGCGGCGTTGGGAAGCAAGAGATAGGTTTAGGGCTTAAGTCATTTCTTAACGTAGAGGGACAGGTTACCCTAAAAAATGACCAACTTAAGCTTGGACTGGGTTGCTAAATGCCTCTTATAAGGTCTGGAGGTTAACTTTTTTCTTGTCTAAATGCATACATATACCTAACCACCAAAATCACAGCTCTTCCAACAGCTTCCAGATGCCACATCATAGAACAAGTAACATAAAAGATGGTGATGAATGCTTAGAACTACAATAGAGATGTAAATGTGTTTACCTCAATATCATTGCATACTAAAGGCTGATCGTAAGTGTTTACAACCGTACGCCAATATAATGGTGAGATGCAGGGCTTGAAAAAGTTGACAATGGCCTCTTTAGAAATGGATGGTCCATCAATTGAGCAGCAGTAGGACGATTATCTGGGTTAACTTGTAAGCACTTGACGATAAAATCTTGGGCCTCTCTTGATAAGGAATTAGGAATTCGTGGGAGTTCACCTCTGCCAATTCTAAACAGCGCTTGCATCTGTCAAGCCACAGCTTCATTATTGTTACACCACTATAACTTCAAATCAAACTTCAGTAGCAAGTTTCAAATATAAATTATGGGTCAGATGCAAGAATATTAACAAATGTTCCATTATTCTTTTACATCAAGTTTGAAATGAACCTTGCATACAATCTTATTTGGTTGCTGTCTACTTCAATATTGTTACAACTTATCCTTCATTCTTTGTTTGTGAAAGATTCTTTCCTGGAAGATGAGTTTCTGTTGTCAATGATATGCAATTCGTTTATGTGAATCCACAGTTCATGAATATGAACAAATAAGAAATTTGCTAAAGGCAAAAGGGTAACTTATGGCAGACCTAGAAAACTAGATGTCATTTACAGCTGGCCTGAACTTAAGAGTAATCGATATGACATAAGGCTTGGTAGCAAAAAGACATTTTGCTGGAAAGCAACGAATAAGCACCAACACCAGTTCTCTCATAAACGTTTTTGATGTTACGTAGCTAGAGGGGAGGAGAAGAGACCCAAATAGGGACCGTTATACTCTACAGAATGAGGATCATAACCATACGATTTTCCACTTGTCAACAAATATAATCTGTTTAATTATTCTAAGCGGTTATTCTATGTTAGGTAATGAAGAACTTGTTATTCTTAAAGAAATTCCGCGGTCAAACTACCAAAATAGAATGGGCTAGAAATCATATTCATTTTTATCTCTCATCAAACAAATGGAAGGAGGAGGATGCCAAAGGCAGGGCTAGTGACTGGAATGAAGTCGTAACAAGGTAGCCGTACTGGAATACTAATAAAAAAAATGCAATATAGAATACTATTTCTAAGGCTACAGGATACGACTGATTAACTGATGTTTCAAAATTCAATGTTGGCTCATTAGAACCATATAAACCCACACCCAGAACTCCCATTGAGATCCATTCGAGGAACGTGGGGACTAGTTGAAGTAATGAGCCTCCCAATATTGGAGTATCACCCCCTAAGCTCCAAAATTTTCACTTTTGACTTTTCAGCTCCTTTTTGTAGCTTTTTGTGTAACAAAAGGATATAATGGTGACAATAAGTTAAGCATGCATCACTTCACAACTAGGATGAACAATACTCCCTCTGTATCATAATTTTGGTACCACTTTCTTTTTGAGATGTTTCATAATTTTGGTACCATTTCTAAAGTTCGACTATCAACTTACTTGAAATATATCCTGTAAAACGATAATAGTAAGAACACATCCCAGCCATGATTTGTACATTGAAAGGGTAAACTTTAAAATATCACCTTTCATAAAATGTTCTACTTTCGGTAATAAGATTATGAGATGGAGGGATGAAAGAATACAACTAATCTTTAAAGTGATTGGTAGTGAATATTTTTGGTGGTGGTTAGTTTTACAGCACCACAGAAGATAAATTGCTTGCTCCTGTGATAATATAGGTTGTGAAAAATGGTATGCAGGTGGGTTCACGTGTTCTGGCAGCCTCTATTGAGTTATTAGAGCTTATAAAATGATTCAAGGGGATTACTCATACTAGTAAAATTCTTTTGGGTACATCGCTTTTCGTTTAAGCAAAGATGCAAATTGATCATCATTAACGGTCGCTGTGATTTCTTCTTACCTGTTTATGTATATTTTATACAGTTCTCAACATCTACTGTTTGAATAGCCTTTAACGTGGATTGGATGTTAATCTGTGTTGATCCCTGGTCAATTCTGTGATCCTCAGCAGTTTTCTTGGTCCGTAGAAAAATGACCTTAAAAGTTCAGTTGAGCAAGCAGTTTACCGTGAGCTTGCATGATAGGTCGCTGATATTTTCTTCTTTGGCAGGTGTTGTTTGTTGATTCTTAATAGTTGTACAGTCCTTCACGCTTATTTTAGGTTCAACTCATGAGCTACGGCTTTGTACCACGGTAGATCATGCCTAGCTTTCTACATGCATAATATTTCATGTTGCATAACTTTTTTTGTCACGTCAAGAATTATTGGCTGATGAAGAGATGTCAAAGGAATATTATAACTGCATAATTCTTGCATTAGACTTGTTGCTATGTTATGACAGGAATTTACTGAATCTAGTTCTCACTTATCAGCATGAGTCAGAACTTCCATGATTGACTAAAAACAGAGGTACCACAAGTCCAAAACCACTGATTTCTGCTAGATAGTGCCCAAAGGAAAAGGGGAAAAAGGACCTACAACAACATGCATGATCTAGACTTCTTGCTAACAACCATGTTGTTTTATTTAATCCAGCTGCCAAATGGAAGCTTTTGGAAATAAACAGAAAAAATAAGCTAAAGATATTAAGCAGATTTCAAACATACCCCTTCCAAGTGAGAGTAAGGGATCTGACTAGTTAACATCTCCAACACAGTGCATCCAAGGCTCCATATATCAGCAGCAAGCCCATAGCCACGGTTCTTTTGATTAACAACCTGCCATGCACGACTAATTTGTTATGCGTATGCACCTACTCAAAATAAATGTAACAATATTGTATAACCAATTAAAGAAGTCATAATTATCATTAATCCCCAATATGATCAGAATTTATAAAAGTCAAGCAACAGAAGTGAAAAGAACCATAGAGTTGACAAAATCTCAGTATACATCAGTCGGATCATATCAGTTAGATATCACATGCTGTCATCCCAAGACTTCATCAAATCTCTGAGAATCTACTAAAACAGGTCTGTTAAATAATTTGAAAGCAACAATTTATAATGGTAAGAAATCTAAATAGAAATTTTCCGATGCGGGGGAAAAAATCCCATGAAATTGCAAGTACACCCATCAATATATTTATATAGTTTTTGGGTTTGCCTAAAGGGTTTGCCTAAGGGACAAAAAACCCCATGAAATGGAAAGTACACGCACTAATATATTTATAAAGGTTCAGGGAGTTTAATATAAGTGATCAAAATGCAGTACACACTAAATTTGCATAAACATGGCCCTACAAATTGGAGTATTCTTTCAACTGTTCTTTGATCAGCTGGAATGTTGTTGCTATCCCATCCTGACTATGCACATTTGGACCTCTGTTATCCCAATCTGGCTGGCCCCATCCGGCTGCTCATGGACCGCTGCTATCCCAATGATGCCCGACTCCACAACACTAGTTGCCACGCCCGAGAGCCGTCTCCGCTTCACATGCCCCCGTGTCACGGGCTGCCCCTTGCACCCGCCTAGCACTGCGCCCCCGCGCCCTTCCAACAGGCGCCCATGCGCCCTCACAAGTTCATCAAGTCTCGCGCCCATGCGCCCGTCAAGCACAGCGCCCGCGCGCCCAATTGCAGTGCCCGCGCACGTCAAAAGCCAACAGTGAAGATCTAAAGATCCAGGCGTGCGTTTTTGCTCAATTTTGGTGGAGACCACCGTTGTATATATTTAAGTTTCCCTGTAAAATTTCAAGTCATTTCCAGTTGTATTTCTCTAAAAAGGGGCACTATGACTCCTCGCACATAGTTACGTCTACTACTGTCACTTTAGTTTTACCTCCTAATGGTACTATATGGGAGTCATGCACACCCATACCCGA
Organism: Escallonia herrerae; assembly: GCA_033070095.1. Classification (NCBI taxonomy): domain Eukaryota; kingdom Viridiplantae; phylum Streptophyta; class Magnoliopsida; order Escalloniales; family Escalloniaceae; genus Escallonia; species Escallonia herrerae. The sequence goes on along the minus strand of JAVXUP010001642.1, from coordinate 173,652 downwards.
GAGTCCCTTGCTTTGTTTTAGCTTGCCGTTCTAGCTAGATTGCACACTGTGGATGCAAACAAAGCCTTTTGTAAGTTGTAATGATGCTATTGAAGTAATGAAGATATTTGTGACCGTTTTGCCCTCGTGTTGAAATTTACTCTTTGTGCACTGTTTTATGCGATGTTGATGCACTGCTTGCTATAAATTGTTGAGATTGGTTGGCGGACTCTTCTTGCGAGCGGCAAATCGAGTGCCACACACGGTTTCCTTGTGCCATCAAGGGCCACCGTGTGTCAGGTGGTATCAGAGCCGCGGTTGTCCAAGAGACCGTGGCTTCAGCTAAGAAAATATTGTGGGATAGTTTGTTGAGAAAAACTATGGCCAACACGAAAGAGAGAATCGATGCTTTGGAAGCACAGATACATGACATGTTCAAGAGTGACCAGGATGCTCCAGGCATCCTGAAGCAATTCTCCCTTTGCCTTGACGCGTTGGAAGTGAATCTTGAAGCCACTGATAATACCCGATATGCTGAGAGCATGGAATGGGAGGGGAAGTTTCAGGAGCTTCAAGATCGAGTGGAACACCATGCACGGCACAGTGGAGGTATAGACTGGGAGTCTAAATTTCAAGAACTCCAGGATCGAGTGGAGCTTCTTAGTCGTGCAGTGGTTAACACACCCGCTGGGGGTGCGGAGCACTCGTCGAGGCCCCGAGTGCCAGAGCCCAAGAGTTACGGGGGAGCCCGTGACGCCAAGGAATTAGAAAATTTCCTTTTCGATGTAGAACAATACTTTCGAGCCATCAGAGTAGACTCGGAAGCGACAAAGGTGTGATGGCTGCCATGTACTTGGTTGGAGATGCCAAGTTATGGTGGCGTAAGAAGTACGCAGAGATCGAAGATGGGTCTTGCGTCATAAACACATGGGAGATACTCAAACGTGAGCTAAAGAGTCAGTTTTTCCCAGAAAACACCGCATTCAACGCGAGAAAAGCGTTGCTGGAATGCAAGCACACCGGATCGGTCCGGGAGTATTGCCAGGCATTTTCTGCCTTGATGTTGGACATCAGTGACATGTCCGCAGTCGACAGACTCTTCTTCTTCATGGAAGGGTTAAAACCATGGGCTCGTACCGAGCTTAATAGACGTCGGGTGAACAACCTTAATGAAGCCATCATCGCTGCCGAGAGCCTTTCAGATTACAACTCTGAGCCACAGAGACCCCCTCAGAGAGGAAATCCAAGCAGAGGTATTGGTGGCAAGAAGCCAGGGGGTCCAATGCCAAACCAAAGTTGGGGCAGTAAAAGCAGTTGGGCGTCAAACTCTTCTACCCAACAGAAGAGTGGAGTTGGGTTCAAAGCCAAGCCTGACGCTAGCACCAATGGAGAAGTGAAGAAACCTCCTTTCAGGGGTTGCTTCTTGTGCCAAGGACCGCACGTGATCGCTAACTGTCCGCAGCGACAGATGATGAATGCCTTCTTTGACAACATTGGGCAGGTGCAACGTGGGGAACAATCTGGCTCTCGACCAAGGCACCCACCAACAGATGAGCAAACAGACACACAAGATTATGAAGAGGAAGATGCCGTCGGGGCCTTTCCTCAGTGGTGTAATGCGGTGACAACACAGGTTGGGAACCCCAAAAAGAGCTCGACTGGAGAAGAGCCTAAAGACATGCCGCCAAAGAAAAAGGGTGATGTACCAGGAAAAGGCTTGATGTATGTGGACATCAAGGTTAACGGGAAGGCCATCAGGGCCATGGTGGACACAGGAGCTACCCATAATTATATTTCTAGCACCGAAGTGGAAAGACTGGGTCTAACTCTAGAAAAAGGGTGCGGACGGGTGAAGGCTATCAACTCCGCCGCACAGCCAGTAGCGGGGATAGCGAGATCTGTTTTGATCAAGATTGGCCCATACGAAGGAAGGACCAACTTTTCAGTAGTCATCATGGACGACTTTAAACTGATCCTTGGGTTGGAGTTTCTGCGTGACACGAAGACCACAGTGATGCCATGTACCAACTCGCTAGTCATGCTTGGGAATAAACCATGTGTCATCCCAACTATATCTTCTAGGGCGGGAGAGCGTTCTATCTCAGCCCTCCAGTTGAAAAGGGGATTAAAACGGGATGAAACAACCTACCTTGCCATGCTACGGTGGGACGAAATTGAAGAAGTATCGGGACCACTACCGAAAGAAGTTAAAGTGATATTAAACGACTTTGAAGATGTGATGCCTGATGAATTGCCGAAGAAATTGCCACCTAGAAGGGCAATTGACCATGAGATAGAGCTCGTGCCAGGCACGAAGCCACCCGCCCGAGCTCCGTATCGGATGTCACAACCAGAACTTGCTGAACTCAGGAAACAATTGACGGAGTTGCTAGATGCGGGTTTGATCACTCCCGCGAAGTCGCCTTATGGTGCACCAGTCCTCTTCCAGAAGAAACAAGATGGTTCTTTGCGGATGTGTGTGGACTACAGGGCGCTAAACAAGGTGACTATTCGGAACAAGTATCCTATTCCTTTAGTCGCCGACTGTTTTGATCAGCTTAGTAGGGCGAGAGTGTTTACCAAGTTGGACTTGAAGTCTGGGTATTGGCAGGTCCGAATTGCCGAAGGTGACGAGGCGAAGACAACTTGTGTCACCAGATACGGGGCGTATGAGTTCCTGGTCATGCCGTTCGGCTTGACCAACGCCCCGGCCACATTTTGCACCTTGATGAATCAAGTTTTGCGGGACTACATTGACGATTTTGTAGTGGTGTATCTCGATGATATTGTGATCTACAGTTCCAGCTTGGACGAGCATCTGAAGCACTTGAGGAAGGTGCTTGCCCGACTGAGGGAGCACGAGCTATACGTGAAGCTGTCGAAATGCACTTTTGCCCAGACCAAGATTAAATTCTTGGGCCATGTGATAGAACAGGGTCAGATAAGGATGGACTCAGGTAAAGTTCAAGTGATACAGGAGTGGCAGCCGCCAACGAATGTTTCAGAACTGAGATCTTTCCTTGGATTGACCAACTATTATAGGAAGTTTGTCCGAGATTATTCGAGAATGGCCCATCCCCTAACCGAACTTTTGAAGAAGAGCAATGTTTGGGAATGGTCCAAGGAGTGTCAATCGGCCTTCTCGGCTATGAAACAGGCTATGTCTGAAGATCCGGTACTTGCTCTCCCTGATGTGTCGAAGTCCTTTGAAGTTCATACAGATGCTTCTGACTTTGCACTAGGAGGGGTTCTAATGCAAGAAGGCCACCCGGTGGCATATGAGAGTAGGAAGCTCAACGAAGCAGAACGTCGCTACACCACTCATGAGAAAGAGTTGCTCGCGGTAGTACACTGTCTCAGAATTTGGAGGCACTACCTGCTTGGTTCTAGCTTCATAGTGCGGACGGACAACACTGCAGTGAGCCACTTCTTGAGTCAATCTAAGCTCACTTCGAAACAGGCCAGGTGGCAGGAACTTTTGGCAGAATTCAACTTCATGCTCGAGTACAGGACAGGCTCAACCAACAGCGTAGCAGACGCCCTCAGCAGGAGAGCCGAACTAGATCAGGTAGCATTGATGGCCATGAATGCTATTGTTAGAGCAGATAGCCGAGTTGCCATCAACATCGGAAAGAAGATCAAGAAGGCCCTTACCAGGGATCCGGTTGCCCAACAACTACTGAAACTGATCGAGAGCGGTAAAACTCGACAGTTTTGGCAAGAAGATGGTTTGCTGATGACCAAAGGAAGACGGGTATATGTTCCCCGAGTCGATGATCTGAGACGAACATTGATTCGAGAATGTCATGACACCCTTTGGGCAGGCCATGCCGGAGGAGAAAGAACATTAGCTCTCCTTCAACAAGGTTACTACTGGCCCCAAATGGGGGATGAAGTGCAAGAATATGTGAAAACATGCCTTACTTGTCAGCAGGACAAGGTGGAGCGTAAGAAGAAGGCAGGGTTACTACAGCCGCTGCCGGTCCCCAAGAGACCGTGGGAGAGTGTGTCATTGGATTTCATCACTGGTCTGCCGAAGGTTGAAGACTTAGGCACAATTCTTGTTGTCGTTGATCGGTTTAGCAAGTATGCGAGCTTTATCGCAACACCCAAGTATTGCTCAGCTGAAGACACAGCGCAACTTTTCTTTAAGTATGTGGTGAAGTATTGGGGAATGCCTCAAGACATTGTCAGTGATCGGGACTCCCGCTTCACTGGAAACTTTTGGACTGAACTCTTTAAGTTATTCGGATCCCAACTTTCGATGAGTTCAAGTTATCATCCAGAATCAGACGGTCAGACGGAGCGGTTCAATTCCATGTTAGAAGAGTACCTCCGCCATTTTGTCAGTGCAACACAGAAAAATTGGGTCAAGCTACTGGATGTTGCCCAGCTGTGTTTCAACTCACGCAAAAGCTCTTCGACAGGGAAGAGTGCTTTTGAGATTGTAAATGGACAACAACCGTTACTACCCCACACGGTAAACGTCCCCAATGCCGGGAAATCCCCAAGGGCCATAAGCTTCAGTGAAGAATGGAGGCAGAATATAGATCTAGCTCACTCCTACCTTGAGAAAGCAGCCAGAAGAATGAAGAAACACGCTGACAAGAACAGGAGATCTCAAGAGTTTAACGTGGGCGACAAAGTTATGGTTAAGCTACTGCAACAGGATCGCAAATTTCTAAGGGGAAGAGACTCTCGTCTTTTGCAGAAATATGAGGGACCCCTGACTATAGTGAAGAAGATAGGCAAGATGGCTTACAAAGTTGATCCGCCTCATTGGTGGAGCCGCCAGCTCCATCCCGTCTTTCACGTCAGCATGTTGAAGCCATTCTATGAAGACACAGCTGACCCCTCCAGGGGCCAAATCAAGAGACAAGGACTCAAACCCAAAGCAGCAGGAAAACGAGTTGCCGAAGCTATTTTGAATGATAGAGTGATTATAGCTTCCCGCAAACGCCATCAGGAGTACCTAGTCAAGTGGCAGGGACAAATGGATGAAGAAAACACTTGGGAACGAGCAGCAGACTTATCAGCCTACGCCGACAAGATTGAAGCCTACCACATGCAGAAGTTGACGAGGGCGTCAACAGCTCTAGTGGGGGAGAATGTCACGGGCTGCCCCTTGCACCCGCCTAGCACTGCGCCCCCGCGCCCTTCCAACAGGCGCCCATGCGCCCTCACAAGTTCATCAAGTCTCGCGCCCATGCGCCCGTCAAGCACAGCGCCCGCGCGCCCAATTGCAGTGCCCGCGCACGTCAAAAGCCAACAGTGAAGATCTAAAGATCCAGGCGTGCGTTTTTGCTCAATTTTGGTGGAGACCACCGTTGTATATATTTAAGTTTCCCTGTAAAATTTCAAGTCATTTCCAGTTGTATTTCTCTAAAAAGGGGCACTATGACTCCTCGCACATAGTTACGTCTACTACTGTCACTTTAGTTTTACCTCCTAATGGTACTATATGGGAGTCATGCACACCCATACCCGAGAGTCCCTTGCTTTGTTTTAGCTTGCCGTTCTAGCTAGATTGCACACTGTGGATGCAAACAAAGCCTTTTGTAAGTTGTAATGATGCTATTGAAGTAATGAAGATATTTGTGACCGTTTTGCCCTCGTGTTGAAATTTACTCTTTGTGCACTGTTTTATGCGATGTTGATGCACTGCTTGCTATAAATTGTTGAGATTGGTTGGCGGACTCTTCTTGCGAGTGGCAAGTCGAGTGCTACACACGGTTTCCTTGTGCCATCAAGGGCCACCGTGTGTCACCCCGGCACGACGCCCGTCTCAGCAACACCAATCCCAGCGCCCGAGCACCGTCTCCGCGTCACATGTCCCCTGCACGACGCCCAACTCCGCGACACCTGTCACCACGTTCGTGTGCCGTTTCCATGTCACATGCCCTCGGCACCGCACACATTTGCCACGCTGCTTGTACAATCGCGTCCCTTGGCATCCTATCACATTAACGCGCCCCTATTGATCATTTCACCGCACCCTGCGCAGCTTGCCTTGGTCGTGGAACATGCCTCGACCCACTCTATGGAGAGTGCAGCATCCCGCGAGGATAGGCGACTCCTTTGAGTCACTATTTGCGTCAAGGAGATCCAAGTGCTCCGGCATGAGAACTCCCTTCACACTAAATAGGTGACTCCTCAAGGACATTACCTCGGCCCATCAGGTAGGCGACTCCTCCGGACACCACCTTAGTACGCTCTGAGTGCTCCGCTACAAGGACTCACCCGCAGAATAGGCTCGTTCTCTAAGACACTATCTCCTCTAGGGAGCTCCAACTCCCCTTCTACCTGGTAGGCGACTCCTCCTGGATACTACCTCAGCCTGTCAGGTACGCGACTCCTCTGGGATACTACCTTGGGAGCACTCTGAGTGCTCCAGCACAAGGACTCACTCGCGGAATAGGGTCGCTCTCTAAGACACTCTCTGATAGGGAGCTGTAACTCCCCTTCCACTAGGTAGGCGATGCCTCGACACACTACCTAGGCGTGTCGGGTAGGCAACTCCTTCCAGACACTACTTTGGCCTGTCAGGTAGGCGACTCTTCCAGGACGCTTGCTTGGCGCGCTTCAAGTGCTTCGACACGAGGACTCACTTGCGAGATAGGCTCACTCTCTAAGACACTATCTCCACCAAGGGGTGTGCGTGACTAGTCTACATGCTCCAGTACTGGGGGCTTTTCATCAGCACCCCTAGGGACTATGACCCCCGGGTTACTTCAAGATAGGAGCAAGTCTCCGAAGGGTCTCGTGCCTAACCTGTCTGGCAGTTAAGCATCGAGCCTCCCCACCACTGCCAGGTCCTCGGAGTCTCTCAACGCCATGTGGGACTCTGCAAGGGCTTTGGACTGGTGCCTAGATCAAGGACGCTCTGTGACCACACCGGCACAATGTGGGCCAATCTTTCCAGACAGACAGAGCGACGTTGTGCGGGACAGGCCGGGTGATTATGTAATCCGACAGTCCATGGAGCACCGACACCGGTGGCCCCCTTAGTGACGTCATTCCTGGGGAGCGCCACCTGTCGGTGGATGATATCATTATCCCAACACATTGATATTTCATTTGGAGGACAGAAGAACATAACTCTCTCTCACATCCACTTTCTCACTCTAGAATTCTAGAGAGACACAGAACCCTAATGTCAGACCTTGACTCTAGACCTAAGCACTGGACTGTGAGTGTCGTCGTGCATTCACCCTGCGCCATCGCCCTCGCAGCACTATCACTCCTCAGGCACTGTCTGGGAAGCCCTTGGTCTCTGCCCTTACTCCATCCTTACTCTCTCTCCCACATCATCATACTTGACATCCGAGTCAGACTGCATTCTTTGTGGCACCTCCACGTTTACTGCGAACCCACTTCCTTAGCATCAAATGTCATTCGCTTTTAAGCAAATTAGAGATTGTGTGCATTATACGTTTAACAACACTCATGTTGAAACCTTATTAGTCGTCATGATACTAATTGCAGTACTTAGTACATCATCCCTAGATAGGAACAATGTAGACTTGATCAAGAATGTCTGTGTAATCAAGGCTTGATGGTACATCTATGATATTCACTTCAAATTAGTTAAGGTTACCCTACTGACTTTTACAGGTGGCAGTCGCAACCTAAACCCGTTTGCCAGCCAAAGCCGCCGACTCCAAAGTTATACAAACCCACCCATCAAATAATCAGGTCTTAGTGGGTCAGTATTCTTATAAGCCACTAACTCCCTAGTTTAAGTGGGTCGTAAATGGGTGCCCATTGCCATCTCCACTCATGACACCCGTTGTCGCCAACGACGTCTCTGTAGCCACTCTGTCTTTGTTGTCACCACCCTATCGTCGAAGCCACCGACAAAGTGAGATCTTCACTCAGATCTGGAACAACTCTTGGTTCTTTTCTAATTATCCTTTATATATGGACCCCAAAGGAGGGCATCCTTCTTTGTGCTTCATGCGCTTTTGATTATGGAGCTCGGACCACATAAGCTTATGATAGAACCCTTTTCTATATGGACAACAATGTTTCGATAGCTGCTGCAGCAAATAATGGTTGTGGTTGTTCTGATGGTGAACCGGTGGTGGTGGTTGTGGTCCTTGTGGATATGATGGCAATTGTATTGTGCGAAGGGTGGTGGTTGTGGCCATGGTGATGAGACTGGTGGTGCTTGTGCTTGTGGTTGTAATTGTTGTACAATATGGTTGTAATTGTGGCATGGTGGTGGTAGTGTGGTGGCCGTTTGGTGCGGCGGTGGCGGCAGAGGAGTTTGAATCGTTAATGAAGATGAATGATGAAGCGGGGGAGAGACATTGCAAAATTGTGATGGGATCCTTGTATGTGCCAGATTAGTTATGTACTAGGAAGCACGGACACCTCTCCTAGGTGGAGGTATGGTGTCCTCAACGGACGGACACCCCGACACCCTCCGGACATCGGCCAACACGTGTCGGACACCGCCGATCAGTGTCGGAATTTTTTTATTTTTTTTTAATTTCCGACACCGTGTCAGACACTTCCTCGAGGAGTGTCGGACACGGCGTTGTGCAGTGTCGGACCGTTTGGGTCTAATTTGGAATTTTTGGAACTAATTTTGGGGGGTCAATCTATAATTGTGCCCTAATTTGAGCAATGATCTGAGTCATTACCATCTGCTTTACTCACCTCACGGGTGTCGTCTCCTTCCCTCTCACACTCACGGGTGCCCTTCTGAGCCGGAGCTGTAGCCGGAGCTCAGTAACCAACATTCCGAAGCCGACAGATCCAGTCCCAGTCGCCGTCGCCGTGGCCAGCTGCTGTTGTCGCCATCGCCGTGGCCAGCTGCTGCCGTCGCCATCGCCCGAGCTCACTTGATCGTCGCCGGAGGTCCTCCGCAGCCATTGCTGACCCACAAGTCCTCGTCCTCATCTCGTCTCCTTCTAGTCGTTTCTTTATTTTACTTTTTTTCTCCCTCTGTCACGACTCGAGTCGTTTCTTTCTTTTCTTTTTCTCCCACTGTCGAGAGTCGTTTCTCTCTTTCGTTTTTTTTTTTTTGACTTAGCATTTGTACTGATTACTGTTTCTTTCTTTTTTCTTTTTTTTGACTTAGTTATTTTGTCCGGTACTTAGTTTCTGAAATTTTACTTGTATTAGTGTAGATTTAATATTACTTGTATATTTATTATTACTTGTAAAATGTATTTGATATTATATATATATATATATATATAATAAAAATATATTAAAAAAATAGCAGTGTCCTGCGGTGTCCAAAATTCGATTTTTTGGAAATTGCGGTGTCCGGTGTCCCCGTCGGTGTCCGTGCTACCTAGGTTATGTATCACCGTTGGGTTAATGGGTGGAACCAACCCATCAAGGAGTGACCTAATCACCCATGAATTAATAGGTCACAATGGGTCAGTCACCTATTTAAAACCACCTCGTTCAACCCACACCAAAACCCCAACCCACCCACCTGATTTGCCACCCCACGCAACCAAGCAATGTTTTCTTATACTTTATTGTAGCAGATTCTTGAAGACACAAAATTACTTATGAAATACAGATCATAGAAGTACCTCTGGGGCCATCCAATATGGAGTTCCTTTGCAAGACTTTACATCATTCAATTTAGTTGCCTGAGACAGGTAACACAAGTTCTGAGTAGTCAGCAACTATATGAAATACACTTAACATGAAGAGACACTGTCTCTGAAGAAAGCAACCTTTGCCAACCCAAAATCTGAAAGTTTCACAGATCCACTTGCATCCACCAATATATTAGCACACTTAATATCCCTGGACAATCACAAAGAAACAAACAAGTCTTAGGTCCACAACATGCAGAAAAACATAGCATAAGAGTTTAAGTCTGATACAGTTTATTCTCAAAGTGGCTACTTTCAAGCATCATATACATTGGTGGGCCTTTCTAAAAGCTTACTTTGAAACTTTCCTCTTACAGTCGGTCTCCTTCTCTGTATTGGTGCAATTTATGTTTGTGCACTTGGTGGTGCACCTTGATTTGATATGTTCTCGTTGATTTCTCTCTCCACGTGCAAATCAGAGGCTTGCACGTGAGGGGGAGTGATGAGAATCATATGCATTTTTAGGTTCATTCGCTAACAACTTGATTTTCAGAGAAGATGTTGAATACGAACTAATCTTTACTACGCGTTGAACATTACTTCCCAAATTGTACATAAAGTATAAGGCAATATCCAATTTCCTCTCTTCCCCCACCCAGTCAGATTGTATTAAAGGATTTGGCCCAAACTGTTCGGCAGATTCCCACGCGTTACGCACCCGCACATACCAGTACCCCCTCTCTCTCCTGCAGAAAAGTCATTCAGGTTCCTTGTTCTCATGCTACCAACTGGCCCTGGAGTAGTTAGATCTAACAAATGCTTTTGATGGAGATGTGGCGGAGAAAACATGTGGGATTCCTCTAAGGACTGATGAAGAGAGAGAGAGAGAATGCTCCATATTGATACACTCCACTCACGAGAGAAAATTTGTCATACCAGTATATTTGAAGGCTACCGATTAATCTGTAAACACGGCCGACCAAAATACCCAACCAGATTTGGCAGAAAACACAGCCAGGCCAAACTGTGCATCTCACGCGTCGTTAAAGCCTTCAAACCTGGAGCTACAACGTCATCTTCCGCAAGGAGTCCTCACAATTAGCCCACCTGATCAGAAAGCAGAAACAGTCGGCAATCTCCATCAAAGAATATTTAGGGACTGCAAATTTCCTCTTCAACCAAACCTACACACCTCCGTCTCCCACCACAGCTACAGAGACCCACCCAAAGCACCAAAACAGCAGCTCTGTTGATCGAACCAAACGATTCAGGTAAACCATGATTGACTCTACAACACCTCAAGCCATGATTGCAATCGGCGTCACTTCCGTAATAACGCCATCGAATCTCTCTCTAGACAAAAGTAAAATTTATCATGAACATTATTTTCCATAATAAGGACTTCCTTACATGAAAGGCATTCTGGTCATTTGACCAAAACAATACATGGTATAAACTTGGATGGAACAAGAAAAACATCCACTTGCCTTTCTTCTCTCTCCTTCTCACCCAAAATTTTTCTTCCTTCTTCAAAATTTTTCTTCCTTCTTTCTTTTTGACGAGTTTTGCATCAGTCAACGGCACAAAAGGGGTGCAACTCATGCACCTTTGAGACCATGTCTTTGCAGCAAAATAACCTCGACTTGGAAAAGTGTGAAAAAGAAAATAAAACAGACGCAGCAAAGACCAAACAGCTACAACAAGCAACTTTCCAATTAGAAAATACTACTTTCACTCCAAGTGAAATTATAAGAAGCATAGGGACGTAATTTTTGCACACAGTACAGAGAAGAAGAAGAAGAAGAAGAAGAAGAAGAAGAGGAAGAAGGAGAAGGAAGAAGGAGAAGGAGAAGGAGAAGATGGAGAAGGAAGAAGAAGAAGAAGGAGAAGGAGAAGAAGGAGAAGAAAGAAGAAGGAGAAGGAAGAAGAAGAGGAAGAAGGAGAAGGAGCAGGAAGAAGGAGAAGGAGAAGGAAGAAGAAGGAGAAGGAGAAGGAGAAGGAAGAAGAAGAAGGAGAAGGAGAAGGAGAAGGAGAAGGAGAAGGAGAAGGAGAAGAAGAAGGAGAAGGAAGAAGAAGAAGGAGGAGGAGGAGGAGGAGGAGGAGGAGAATACATAAAGTTCGACTTAAAGAGGGAATTGAAGGCTAAGACGGGGATTATTCGCATACCTGTGAATTACATTCCGGCTGTGAAGATAATTTAGCCCATTCAAAATCTGCCTGGTGTATGCCGAGACTTGGGAATCCCTTAGATGATACTTTTGATAAAGATTTGCAAGTGAACCCTTTGTTACAAGTTCAAGGAAGATATAGAGTTTCCCATCATCCTGAAAATCCATTTTGAGCATACAATTTAAAAAAAAAAACTTGAATTAAGCCTAATAATCTAGGGAGAGAAACAGAGAGCACACAAAAGACATTCCATTATGTCAGCATCAGTACTTATGTAAGCAACAGAAGGCTATCGTCAACAATTACATCTAGAATGTCTTGCTACGCTCATAGGGAAAACGCATACCTTGTCTGTGCCAAGATATTGAACTATGTTCTCATGTTTGAACTGACTTAGTAAAGAAATCTCCTGAAAGAGTAAGGAAGGAGGAAAAAGAAAAAAGAACAAGATACATCAACCACCATGGTGACTTGTCTCTATGCGTGAATCGTGATTAATTACAAATTCACCTCACATGACAACTTCTTTTACCTGTTCAAGTTGATAAATGCTCTGCTTTCCCTGGCTTCCTTGATCAAGCAGAGAAACCTCCTTCACAGCGAAAAAGAACCCATCGCTGCAGAAAAACAGGACAATTATGACAATATACCCAAAAGATAACATGGGGAGGTGTGAGAAGGGAGGGCCCCAGGGCGCAGGCTGGGGGAAGGGAGTGTTAAGACACATAATAAGTTAAAACGCAAGCAAATTGGCAAAGTAAATTTGCGACTATTGGCAACAAATTCAGCCTCTAGAATATAAGGTTTCAAATCGTTGTGAAAAGGACCCTGCACCATATCTATTTATTAGTAATATCAAAACTTATTTTCTTCTCCTCGTTTTAAGGTGTGGTGGGGGTTATCTCACTGCGCCATATGGAAAAGCTAAGAGTTGACCACGAGTGGATGGTTCCAGCACTAATTGTGCATGATGCGCGTCTCACCAGGCCAGGCAAGGGGCATGGGCTCAGCGTCCCCGACTCTACAGTCTGGGCAAGAACATAGGGAAGCTTAAGGGTTGAGCTCATTATCTTTTGCATTAATACTAATTACAAGGCCATATGAATAGCAGCATTTGGTTCCCTGGTGAAGGGTGTTGATTGCAATATTTGTTGTATAAATACTATCTACGAGGCCTTATGAATAGCAACACTATGTTCCATGGCTAAGGGTGTTGATTCGGTATTTGTTGTATCAGTGCTACTTAAGAGGGCTTGTGAATAGCAACTACGTTTCTCAGGCCTAGTGACTTGTGCTTAACATGTCTTTGCCAGATGTTGGCAGGCCCCGCATGAAAACTAAACTCTTATTCTCCACATTGAAGTATCATATCATGAAAACTAATCCTAGTTCAGTGAGTGTTTTTGAAGAGTAATCCTAGTTCAGTGAGCTTACTAGAAAGTTCTGACAATATTATGACTGCTTCTTAAGCAGCTCAACTTTATCTAGTCCAGCAAACTTAAGCTTGGTCAACAGTTTGTTCGACAACCACCTCTCTTTAAGATGTCGGCTAAAACTTCTTTCCATGGTAGAATATTATGGTCGACTAAAATTTGAATTGAGCAGCATTTGTCAGCTAATGATGCCTAAAACTGTGAATCGATTGTGCAAGGTCACAGTAAAGTTTCTGGGTTTTGTAAAAAAGTAAAGGTTCTATTGAATAGCAAAAGATTTACCTTTAAACAAGTTGAAACATATGTTGGGACTCAAATGAATCAAGGTTCATGACACCTCCAAGTGGTGGAATTACTCAATTTCCATGCTTAATGAAGACGGTTTACTAGTCGCCAAAAGTTTTGCTCCAAGACAAAGCAGATTAGTGGAGAATTGCAAAATGTTGGTGATGGTTGATACCCGAAAAGAAAAGATGACGAGTTCATTGACTAACAAGTGGAACAACAAGACACGTCAAAGGCCAAGTGGCCAAAGGGTTTAACCCAGTCAAAGTCTCTGTCATATCTACATGGCTGCCATGCAACCTACTTTGTAGACAAGTATACCACGAACCAACATAGAGGTACAGCCACTGCTTCCATCTTACGAGTTTTACACAAATCAATGTGATGCCATCTCTATTTCTCATGGTCCCTTCAAAGCAGTGACTCACTAACTGCTAAAACCACCAATGTTAGCAGCATCATGGCTAACAACTGACTTGATCCGAAAGCTAGTAAGTCTCAAAGGCAAACTTCCTAGATGTCATGGCTCAATAACAGCTTGTTTAGTTGTTTGGTTCAACTACTAACAAACTAACCAACTGATTTAACAAATCTGAGTGAGAATAATATTAGGATGACTGACCCCTAGGAAATCCTTGTGTTGCACCCCCTTGTAAAGCCCCATTCAAAATTTTGGCCGAGAAGTTAGCTTAAACACTCTTTCTACTACCTAGTATCTCTTTCAGGAAAAGAGACCTTTCTAACCTTTCGAAACCAAGACGCACTAAATGCAGACATATCTCTGAACAGCGACCCTTGCTCGTACATCTTTCAACTTGTCTTTTCATGTTTGATCTCCTTGTTCCACCTTGGACTATATCCCTTTAACTTTTTTGGGCATGAGATCTCTATACTGCATTACTGGTAAGCTCCGCGCCTCCGGAGAACATTTTGACGGGTTTGTCATTAGTTATCGCCTATTTCCTTCAGCCTAATAATGAATTGATCTCTACCTGTTTATCTACTCTCGTCGACTAGTCGTTTATTCCTAAATTACAATGGAAATTTGGAAGAGAGACAGTGAGACATAACAAGAAAAAACTTAAAGTCTTCTAGGAGCTAGATATAGAACAAACCCGTCATATTTTAGAAAAGCGCAGACCATTACACAACAATAATCAGTCTAAGGAACTGGTCATAAAGCAGATTATGCCGAATATTTATTCTCAGTTATAAGTAATTGAACAGAAACTACAAAAATGATAGTTGGTACGTAAACTGGGACAGATATGGACGATAATATAAAGCTGATGATCCAATAAAGAACACTTACTCGGTGAAGCCTTCATACACTGTTCCAAACGACCCACTTCCTAAAAAGTCGCCCTTTTGCCACGACTTTATTGAGCGGCTGAACTGTCCATGGGGCGAAAGACAATAGTCAGGCTCCACTATAGCACTATACTGGCCATCATCATTCTCGTCACCTGACGTCTCTGAACATGATTCTGAAAGAATCCCATCACTTTCCACACTCATCCCATTTGGCTTGCCATTCCCAACAACTCCTCTACCAACCACCTCATCTTCTTCAACTTCACTTGGAGACCTAATCTGTCCTGATCGCATAGGAGAGCCCAGCTCCTCGTCCCGGCGGGGACCAAACGATTCGAATAAATCCCAAGTTGAGCTCACATTATCGTTAACTAATGGAGACATAACCGGCGGAGGCGCAAGTAATGGCGGTCGAACACCCTTAATTCCACATTCCCCATCCCTATTACTTCTCACAACCACCGTATTCCGAACAACATTCACTTCACTAGTCTTTTCATCCTCGAGTTTCACTTCCTCGCGAGCCTTAACCCTAGGTTCGGCCTCAATTAAATTGAGACCATTATTCAACTGCAAACGCTCGTTTCCAAGTTTGAGGTCGTCGTTAACCCTAGCCCGGCCTTCACTCTGAGCTGAGTTCGGACCGTTATTCAACTGTAAACGCTCATTTCCAAGATTTAGATCGTCATTGACCCTGGCACTAGTTTCAGTCTTAGCTGAATGAAGACCGTTATTCAACAGCGAACTCTCCGAACCAAGTTTGGCCTCGTCATCAATCCTAACCCTAGCTTCAAAGCTCTTCGATGAAACCTGCTCTGGCGACTCCTTAGGCGAATTGTACTGACTGCGAAACCTCGAGTTCGCGTAGTGATCGGTATGAGAACGCGCCTTGCGAGCCTCCCAGGCGGCGGCGGGAATCGCGAAATCTTCCGGACCGGAGAGGCCCAGGGAAAGGCAGATTCGGTCAAACTCGCCCTCGATCCCCTCGATCCGGAAGCTGGTACGGTTCGAGAGTGGCGAGATGTCGAGGGAGCGGGTCCGGGGAGTGGGGTGATCTTCGAACGACGAAGAGGAAGACGACGTCGAGACCGACGCGTCGTAGTCGATGTTGCGAACCGCGTTGCGTCGTTCGAGCCTCGGCCTCGGTTGCTTCTTCTTCATGTTCATCGTTTCTCCATGCGTGGCTGCGAGACTCTGTGTGCGTGTGTGTGAGAGACGGAGCTAAGAAGTGAACAGCGGTGAAACGGCGATGTTACCCTCTCCCCTCTCTCTCAAGACTAGACTTCTGAGTTGAATACTGGTTTGGTTGGAAAACGGACAGGGAGGGAAATGGTAAAAGCCGACACGGTGCCGCGTGGAAGAGGGCCATTTACTGGGCTTGGGCTCCAGGATTTGCGGGAATTGGGCTTTTTGTTCAGTCCAGAAATCATAACCCAATACCTCTTGGGCCAGCCGCCCCTCACTTGTGTTGTGCTTTCTAATGGCACGGTGGACCCTCGTAAATACTTGAAGAAGGGTGTCTTGTTGGCCGATAATGCTCTGAACGTCTTTATGGTGAAATCTTTTATGGACTTTCGTAAATAATAATCATATGCCTGCTCATATGATAGAGACGGTAAAACGGTGAGAGACACATATTTGGTACTTCTATCTTCTTCTTTTTTCTCACACAAAACTGCTTCACTCTACGCTCTGTTGGACAGTTGCGATTTGACAATTCAAAGGCTCGTGTCCATGTATTTTTTAGACCCATGTCTTCTTTTTCTTCCAAATCTCTAATTTTATATTTAAATTTTTTAAAACTCTAGAATATAACTAAGTATGCGTTAAATTATGATTGGCCAGAAAATAACTTTCAACTCTAATCATCCCACTCCGTTCAGGCTCTAGCTAGTAAAAATGAATTCAATCCTAACTCAATTAATTAGAAACTCCACGTACTCTTATAACGTGTCTTCTCCATATAAGTTACCTCAATTCATCAACTCCACGTACTCTTGTAACATGTTATCTCCATATAAATTATCCCAATTTGGCAATTCAAAGCTCAACCCCATGGCTTCTCCAGAATAAGCGTTTTGTACTTATAGAGCTTAAATTATAATTATCTCATTCTTCAACTAAGCTGTTTGTTCTCAAAAAACTGCGTTTTCGTACAGTAGCACAATAAAGAATTAAATTACTTTCTCTAATATCGTTCCCTTTTTCTAACTATCTCATTAGCGAACTCTTATATAAGAATAAGCTATTTGTTCAAAAATAATCTCTTTGGATTCAAGAATAAATTTTGTGTGTGTGAAGGCGGTGTGGGGAGAGGGGAGGGGGGTGTTATGTGTGTAAAGTAATATATCTAAAATATGAAAGAATACGACGAAAGTTTTCAGTAATGGAATAAATCCAAACTAAGAGGAAACGTAAAAGCAAATTAAATACTGTGATTAAAAGATTTTGAAACTTGTAATGAGTCTGGTGAGGAAAATGATACAGAGGCTTCACTCAATGTAATAGCACGTAGGAATTTTTTTTTTCTTTCTAATTTGTGTTCATATTTAAATTTATTAATTTTGCCAACAAAATATGTAATTTTGACATTTTTAAATAGCCGGTACAAAAAATAATATCTTCTGCGGTATGTACTTCTCCGCAGATATCACATGTACCAGCCTACAACAGGTACAGAGCAGTATTTTAACTGTTACAAAATATAAAAGATACGGTATCAGCAGAGGACAAGAGTGGTGTATACTGGCTGTTGTGGTATTGATAAATATGGCCTCGTCTCAACGGCATATTTGTCACCACCGACATCAACATTATGCTGCATTTTCTTTTTGGACAAGTGCAAAAAGACACATCGAGGCACTTTAGCCTTGAAATAAATAAACGAAGGATGTCAAATGATTAAATCCAATTGATTGGATGGTATATTTCTTTGTTATACGGGTGTCTCGTGTTTGTTTGACAAATGCCATTATTAGTTCTATGTTATCTATAACTTTGAGTTTGTTGTATATTGGGTAAGGCCACACGGGGTGTTTGTGATTTTGAGGCTAGCACAAATGTGAGTCAAGATTAACATAACAAGCAAAGCACATGCAAATTTATCGACGATGCGATGTATCGTCGCTCTCTAAGCCCCATACACAACATGCATACTCATCTAAAAACTTAATCGATCATACTTTATTCGTGACTCTATGATCTCAGGTCCAACGCCGAAGCTACTCGTTTTGTTCCTCATTGGTGTCAATTAAGTAAAATTTGTTTAAGTTGTCAGATAATTCCCCTATTTCACAACGAAGGTAAACTTATATAATTTGTTTATTTGATTGGCAAAATTTGCATGCTCAACAAATCGTCAAGGTTTACATACTTCCCTAATGGGAATATGCATACAATATAAGAAATTTACCACAAAATTCATCCACTGTATACAAATAGGTTCACACGAGCAAAAAAAATCTAAAATTCACCTTGTCAGTCCCAACACTCTAAAGAGTACCAAAGAGTTGCCTCTACATAAATGGTAATGGAACACACACGTGCAAACGTACACACGTGTTTTCAAGTGCTACGTAACAAGAAAAGTCTCTTGATTCCTTGTCGAGAGAGAGAGAGCGCGCTCTGCGGATTGTCACAACTTACGTGTCTATGTTAGAATCCATGAATCAATGAAAAAGGGACAATCAGATTCACTGCATACGTGTTTGCGTTGGAATTTCACGAATCTATAAATTGGGAACAATTGGATTCACTAGCAAGAAGCATAAAATACATTCATCAAGAATAAGTGTAGAAAGGAAAGCCAAGTGAAAGAAAATAAATCAAGAAATCATAAGAACTCTTATCCTCGAAGCAATCAATCAATCAATTAATAATACTAATAAGTTAGATAACCACCCCTTTATAGGTTATGGAACCACTAGTCCACTCTAAATGCAATTAAAGACAATTTTAATATTCCATTGGTTTCTACACCCAAAATTAAGTAGGTAATAATTGATGACAAGTCAAGGTAATATGAAATTCTCTCTACTTTTGTTTCCAAGTTTTATTTTACTACCAATTCTCACTATATCCACATAATAATAACATAGAAAGATTCACACTAGTACGATACAACCAAACCTTTTTGCAAGTATTGGTTGAAACTTCAAGAGTTTCGTAGTCAAGGAGCAGGAAAAGTCAAAGTCAAAGCACACACCTACAATCCACCATATGAAATTATCCAAATTTTATTTTAATCTAAAAGAAGATAAAATCACTGCAAATGCCTATTATCACACCGCTCGTCCATACCGCAGTTGTCCCGACTCTGATGTATTTTTTAGCGATAAATGTCAATTGATACAGATATAAGATTGTATAAAAAAAATTTAGCGATAAATGACCGTGTGTACGGGCATGCTCATGTACTCTATATATATATATATATATATATATATATATATATAGATACATACATACACGAAAATGGAATTGGCACACCACAGGTATACCAAACAAGCACCAGAACAAAATAGGGTTAAAAACTTATAAGAGTCCTGAAGAAACACACACACACAACACAAGAACAAAAAAACTTCCGCTCCCCTATTTTCTATCTCTTCACACAGATAAAATCTTCTTCTTCTTCTACACGGCGCAATCAAAGCGAGTGTGTGCGTTCCCGGTGTGTGTCTCTCTCTACCCCCCCTCCCTCTCTAGAACTCACAGCAATATACGATTCAAGGCGCCTCCACGCAGTACATAGACTCCCTCTTTCCCTATATATAGCAATTGAAAGCTCTTGGCCTCCTCTCTTTTGCAATTTCCATATACACCCACTT
Organism: Escallonia herrerae; assembly: GCA_033070095.1. Taxonomy (NCBI): domain Eukaryota; kingdom Viridiplantae; phylum Streptophyta; class Magnoliopsida; order Escalloniales; family Escalloniaceae; genus Escallonia; species Escallonia herrerae. The sequence continues at coordinate 154,077 of JAVXUP010001642.1, read as the reverse complement.
AGCCAAAATCGTACTGCTCACCACTCACAGCCCCAGGCGGCGATTAGGGTTTCGTAATATCGGGCTTTATATATTGTCAATCCAATGGTTCAGAGTTAGTCAGTTTTATCTGCCTCTCGCTCGATATATATTTATATCGCCATATCGGGTACACTGTTCTTGATTTTTTAAATTAATTATCATATGCATGCACGGTTGAAACCCTAGGTTCTGTCCGTTCGGTATCGATTTGTTTGGGTTATTTTGAGGGTGCTTGGTTTTAGGGTTTTGATTACCTATCTGTTTCTTGTAATGGGTTTGAATTGTTTATCAAGCAGTGCCCCGTAGAAGGAATTGTTTACGTGGTATTGATACGAAGTTTCTACTGAGATGAGGGACTTGATAGCGATGGAGACTTCTAGAAGTCATTATTAACATTGTCTTTAAGGCGCTGAAAGTGCATACAAGTTTGTTACCGGGATTCGGATAAAGCGGTTCGAGATTGACTTTTGCGGTATATATTGTGTACAGAGAGATTGAGAGAACTTGCCCTAGATACTGTGTACAGTACAGTTTGGATTCTTTGATTGGGGGTGGTGGGTTTTGAAGATTGGCGCTCAGAAGTTCAATTGATAGTCCTAACTACTTAATATATAGCGGTGAGAAAAGTGAGTTTGTTGAAATTTGGGGGAAATCTAGACTGATTCTGTGAAGAAGCGTAGCAATTTTGTCAGGGGAGACGGAGCATTAATACGCTGAACGCAAGTTGGTTTTTTCCTTTTCCTTTCACATGATCATGTTTGGTACTAATTATGGAAAGAAGTGAGCCGACACTAGTACCGGAATGGTTAAGAAGTAGCGGGAGTGTGAGCAGTGGCGGCGGCAGCAGTGCATTTCAACAACTTGCGTCGTCTTCATTGCATTCAGGTGATCTTAACGTACTCCATATTTTCAACCATTTCATTTCATGTATTTTTTAGTTTAAGTTGTTCACTAATATTCTTTGTTGTGTCATAGATGACCGTGCCGTATCATCAAAGTCTGCAAGACATAGGTCATCTGTTAATAGTGATCATGATTTAGGCCGTTCGTTTGCTTCAGATCGAACCACTTCCTCGTACTTTCGTCGTAGTTCAAGTAGTAACGGTTCTGCTCACTTGCGGTCTTACAGTAGCTTTGGTCGAAACCGTGAAAGGGATTGGGAAAAGGACACATACGAATATCATGATAGAGAAAAATCAGTTTTAGGTGAGCGCAGGCATCGGGAATTTTCTGATCCCTTGGGGAGTATTTTGCCAAATAGGTTTGAGAAGGATGGGTTAAGACGTTCGCAATCCTCAATTTCCGTAAAACGTGCTGAGCCTTGGCCCAGAAAAGTAGCAGCTGATTCGAGTAATGCCAACAAAAACAACCACAACAATGGAAATGCTATGCTTGCTGTTGGCAGTCCTCTTGGCAGTGTACACAAGACTGCATTTGAGAGGGACTTTCCGTCTCTTGGAGCTGAAGAAAGACAATCGGATCCTGAAATAGGAAGAGTACCATCTCCTGGATTGAGTACAGCCATTCAAAGCTTACCTGTTGGCACTTCGGCTGTGATTGGTGATGGTTGGACATCAGCCCTGGCAGAGGTTCCTGTGATAGTTGGAAGCAACGGTAACGGTGCATCAGGTCTTCAACAAGCTATTCACGCGAGTTCCTCTTCTGCAGCTTCAAGCACAACCTGTGGTCTTAATATGGCTGAAACTTTGGCTCAGGGGCCTTCTCGTGTGCAGACTACAACCCAGGTAGCTTCATTGCCTTCTCTCGTGGCTAATGATACTGTGTATTGTTCTCATACATTTTCTTCGTGTTATTTAGTCATCCGTTGGAACCCAGAGGCTCGAGGAGCTGGCTATTAAACAGTCCAGGCAATTAATTCCAATGACTCCTTCCATGCCTAAAGCCTTGGTAAGATTGTTTTCTCCCTTGTATGCTCTACATATTGCTTGACGTTCCATAAATTGTTGTATGTACCCATTTGTATTACATTTTTTTTCTGCTTTGTTTGGTGGGAACAAGAAATTCATGTGTGAATTCGAAGGAGTATAATTTGTTTTATAATGAATACCGTAATGATTTTTGTTGAATGACCAAAGAGATGCCGTGGTTTCAATGTCTCCTCTCGCTTAATTGATAGTAAAACCAAGGCATCGTCATTACTTTCTCTCCAGTAATACAAAGCTGAACATTCTGGAAAAATTATGAGAAGGATGACTTGTTATGTGTCATGAAGATATGAACTGAAGGTATGCGAAGGGGACACAAACTCAGATGCACACGGTTGAAATTTAGTTGCAAGTTTGTATGTCAGGTGGTCCCTTGGCAGAGACCTTAAGCTGGAAAGAGGTTAAGGGATGAGGGTGAGCAATTTTCTATGGGGATGTGGTCAGGGGAAGATAAAGGTAAGGTTAATGTTTGACTGTGGAAGTTGAGAAGTTCAAAATCAAGCAAACCCCATCTGACATTTTTTATTGGGGAAGTGGTCAAATAGTTTTAAGGTTTATGGTGTTCTTTAGGTACGAAAAAAATATAAGAGGTACGAAAGCAAACTTAATAAGGAATTATTCCTACGAACAACATTATAATTAACTATCAAACTGTAAATTAGCTATGAAACTTATGCGATAAAGACAGAAGTTTGTGGTTCTGACTTTCTTGATGCTAGAGCCGTTGACGATCTTTGCAAAGTTGGCAGAGCTTGTTGTTTAAGACTTGAAATGTCCAACAATGAATCAGGTTGTAAAGACATTCACAGATTTTTGTGCATTGTTAAGCATTATGCTGGAAGTCTACTGGAGTGAATAATCGCTACTCGATAGAGTTCACCCTAATTATGACTTGACCGTTTGATCATGTATGGTAATTGGCTAATTGCTACTTGCTGAACAAAAGCAATGGGTAATGGTTAGGCATGACATCTTATGAAACCTGTTTGGGCTTCAGCCTTGTTCCTAAGCCATTTCTTTTCCCGGGACGAGGAGTTTCCAAGGTTGACAACCCATGTCTGTAGAAAGGATGACAAGTTTTAGCTTAGCAATTGAGTGATTGATTATTCTTCTAAGCACGCTTGGGCCCTTTACGCGCTTATTTAGTATTGCATACATCCTGAGTGTAGGAATTTTCCCCCCTTCGAACGTCTTTTCTCCAAATTCCCGGTCTTATGTTATAAAAGGACTTTACACTTTTATGTGGTCTATACCTATATAAAGCTTATCCCACCAGACACCAAACCTTACCACACGGTTGCCAACATTTTTGCTTCTAGCAGCTATTGTCATATGCCATTTAAACCTCTACTTGGAATTCCGTGATCCGAATAAACGAATTTGGTATCAGATCGGTCATTTGAAATTAATGACTTTGATATTTGATTGTGTGGGTAAGAGATAAGGGGGAAGTTGGTGACGATGTGTTTTGGGATTCATGTACCTGCTTCAAATTTTGTTGCTCTGAAGCACGGACACCTCTCCTAGGTGGAGGTTTGGTGTCCTAAACGGACGGACACCCCGACACCCTCCGGACACCGCCCGACACGTGTCGGACACCGCCAATCGGTGTCGGGAATTTTTTATTTTTTTATTAATTTTCCGACACCGTGTCAGACACTTCACCGAGGAGTGTCGGACACGGCAATCGGCAGTGTCGGAACGTTTGGGGCTACTTTTGAACTTTTGGAAGTAATTTCAGGGGTCGTCGTCTTCTCTCTCACCTCATCTGTCGGCCGTCTTCTTCTCTCTAGTCGCCGTGTTGTCGGATATGTCGTCGATGTTGCCAGAGCCAACAGATCTGAAAGTCGCCGATGTTGTCGGAGCCGACAGATCTGAAGGCGCCGGTGTTGCCGGATACCGAAGCCGACAGATCTGTCCACCGTCGCTATCGCCGTCGCCGTCGCCAGATCTCTCGCCATCGTTGCCGGAGGTCCTCCACTGCCGTCGCTTACCCACTGGTCTGCTTCTTCTCTTTGTCTCGTCAGTCGTCTCCTTCTCCTTCCTCTTTTCTTTGTCTTCTCTTTCTCGCTGACCCAAAGGTCTTTACTTCTTGTGTCTTTCTCTTTTTTTCCTTTTCTCCCCCTATCTTGCACTCTAGCGAGAGACCTCCCTTTTTTTTTCTTTTTTTTAACTTTGTTTTTTTGCCCAGTACCAAATAAATGTTCAAGTATGGCTTGTATTTATTTTTTCATTATTGTTTGTTATTTTAGGTTGTGAAATGTATTTGATATTTATTAAATATATATAAATATATTTATATATAATAAAAATATATTAAAAATTAGCGGTGTCCTGCGGTGTCCAAAATCTGATTTTTTGAATATTGCGGTGTCCGGTGTCCCCGTCGGTGTCGGTGTCCGACACCGTGTCCGTGTCCGTGCTACCTAGTTTTGTTGGTATTGGCCACAAATGGAGACTTGTAGAGTTATGAGGAAGAATGGTTGAGGCGGTAAAAAATATGTAAACGAGATGCAGAGCAGATGCTTACAGTTATCATGTGCGCCGACGGGAAAGTTTGTGGTACGTGATTATTCCGTTAGCCCTTTTAACAATAAGCTGGATGGATGGTTTTCGATGCTGTGTAATTTTGGTTGAAGGACCAAATAGGTACTAATAAAAAGGCGATGGACCAAGTAGAGTATTAAATCAAATGTAAGGGCATATAGGAAATTACTTGTCGTTTTTATCACCAATATTGTATGTGAAATATAGAATGCTTCTTGCAGCTTGCCTAACTTATGATTCTTTAGTGGCTTCAATATCATATCTGTTTGTAACTTTGTATATTTTAAGCATAATGTTTCATCAACTTAATTTCATGTAGAAATACATCCTCTTGTCCAAAGATTATGGTTTTGGTGGCTGGCTTATGAAATGAATATTAATTAGAATAGGTTGAAGTACTTATATATGTGGGGGTTGCAATGACAACTAGCATAGTACCCCATCCGTTCCACATAATTTGATCAATTTTTTTCACGTAGATTAAGGATTTAAGTGATGTAGTGTGTGTTTCTCATTCTACCCTTTAGAGAGGGTAAGAAAGTGGACCAGGAGAGAGAAAATGAGTTAATGGAGTGTTAAATATGGATAGAGAAATGATTAAAAAAGTGTAAATAGGTGGACCAGGAGAGAGAGAATGAGTTGATAGAGAGTTAAATGTGGAGAGAAATAGAATAAAAAAGTGTAAATCTGTAAAAGTACTTACGAAATCTTTCTTAATTTGGAAAGTGAGCAATATTTGTGGGACGACTCTAAAAGGAAATATGATCAATTTTTGTGGGATGGAGCGAGTATATTCTACCATCCTGGCTGCTCTGTGCAGGGAGTCTTAGTTTAGTGTGAGATGTGAGAGCTATTGGGTTGTTGATTGTTGATTGGTTGAAATCTTTCAACTTTGGAAAACTTTAGTATCCAGAGAGCACGTTGCTTGATGCAATTTTCTCTACGTTTCTTCATCTTTTGTTGAATTCTTTTGTTAAGCCAGCTCCAACCATATTTAATCCTTTTCCCTTAAACTAGTGAGCTCGTACAAAACTTTTATGTGGAGCACGTCTCTGGTGCCGCATGGCATCTTATCATGATGGGACTATTTAAGGAAAAAAAACATGTGAAATATTCTAGAACAATGGTGAGATCTTTTAAATACTTGACCACACCTATTAGTATCTTCCTATTTCCTGCTACCTATAGATACCAAGACTCGTTTGTTACTTTAATTTCTTATCCTTTTCGTCAAGTTTTATCCAATGCCTTTATATTTGTTTCTGCCTATGGAAAATGTTGTTGCAATCTATGTTTTATCTTTTTAAACTGTAGTTGCAAGCTATTTTAGTAATATCATTCTTACAAGCAATATTACTTCAAGCTATTATCATGTGATTTTTTCCTAGATCTTTAAGATTCATACACCCAGTCTCATTTAGACTTTATTCAATGGTTCCCATAAGCTTAAACGTTGTGTTAATCTCACTTCATGTGTTGGAGGTAATGCTTCCTTAAGGCAGGGGTACCTATGTTGTTTACCTGCTAGGGTTAAACTTGACTGTAGTGCACTGGATTTAAATCCAGAGACCCAAAACATTATGTGGAAGATTCCCCTCCCCCAACCAAAATTTTAAACTACCAGGGTGGAGTTAGGGGGAAAGAAATTTTCATCTTAGGTGTCTCATTCTGAATCTCCCACTTGTTTGCTGTGGACTTGCGAATATCGAATTATGGTAGTGAAAATACGGAATGCTTTCATTATGTAGGACGAAAACCATTTCTCACCAAATTATCAGTCCAATAATACCCCTTGGCCTATTACTTGGATCTGTCAGTTGTAATGAGTTGCAAATTTTTTTTTTTTATTTCTCGCCTTTCCAGACTGATCCAAGTAAGCGTACCTAAGCGGATTGTGAACTCAGTTAGCAAAGTGATTAAGCTACCACTGCCAAACGTACCTGTATCCATTGGACATGTTTAATTTAGCATATACATTCTTGCATTTTGAAGCTTATTTTTGGTTGATGACTGTATATCTAAATTTATTTCAACTTTGAATGATGGATACATAGTGCCGTGATGACACTTAACACTCATGTCTGTTAATATGCTGTTGGGACTCAGATTTTGAATCAACAATTTTCTTTTTTTGAGGTAACTGATTGGCAGCCAAGGAGGTGCTAGTCCCTATGGTTTATTGAGTGGGTCTTACTTGAATGGTTTTGTTTTTATGGAATATAGAGCTAGGGTGAAATTATAGGTGCGCATGAGGTATTTGCTAAAGAGGAATTGTTAATTGGGTCCAAGGGAACAGGAACAACAAAACGTGAAGCTTTGAGAGGCAGACTTTAGGTACATGAGATTCTTAAACTGACAAAGCAAGACAAATTTAAAGAGTCTAGAAGGCCAAGCTTGCAAGAGAGGCATGATTTGGTCGAATTTGTGTAATGTCAATATGTATTGTAGCAAATTGGAGTTCATATATCTGATGATCTGTGTTATTTTTCAGTTGATTTGTTTATTTTGTTACTCCGATGACTTCCTAGAAAGACTATTTGTTGTTTCATCTGGAACAAGTGTCAATGAAGTATCTTTTACGATGTGTGCAATTTTTTGTCTATACTCTCTGCAAAGTCTATTCTCTTCGCAAAAGGTGGGGGGTAAGGCTGCCTAGCTTTCGCAGAGATTGCAGTGGCAGGAACTCCGTGCACTCGGCCCAACCTTTTTTAATTAGTTTCTGTATAGCCAACCTAAATGTGAAACATTTGTCTAGAAGTGGCCATATTTCTTATGTAGGTTCAGCCGTAGGAGAAAGTGGTGCATTTGAGAAAGCACTCATGTGTGCTTTATAGAGGAACGACAATGTGGTGCATTGCTGGACTTTGTGGAAGACTATAATTTAGAAAAATTGCAAAATTCATGTGGATGACTGGCCAGTTGGGTCAAATTTATAGAAAATTGCCATTTTTTTTGAAAATTAAGAGGTTAGTATGTACTCTGCTATAACGAGATAATTAATTTGTAATCTAAGGTGTTCAACTTTCCAGCGGCTGCATTATCATGACTTCTTCATTCGGGCTAATGTCTCAGCAAGGAAACTACTTTTTCAACGAGTCTGCGTACTTGGATAGGGTGAGATGATTTGACAGGGAGGGTTGCTACTATCTGTTATATCCTTAAGTCTCTCTGGAACTTTGTTAGGTTGCAGTATTCATTCTTCCGACCTCTATACCTCTTGGCCAGGTCTGTTTAATTGTCTCTGTAAACACTTTGTCTAAGATAAGCAAGATATTACTTTGGTTGAAATGGAAAACTACCAAGTTGAAAGAACGAAAGCTGGAAAGCGAAACGAAAAATTGGAACCGAGTGCTTTGGACAAAGCTTTACTGGTACCAGTTTTATGCACAATGGATTCGTGTGTTGGTTTGGCAAGTGAATATTGGCTTTGGTGTATAATGACAATGTTCTGCAACTCATTTGCCAGATTATCCTTTTGCATTAGTATGACGCGAAAAGAGTGGTCTTGAAGCTGCATGGTTGTAAATTGCATTTTGTGATGGTCTTGCACCGTTTACTGTTCACACGGTGCTCAGTTTGAGTCTAAAATATTCCAGATGATAATATTGTAGTTTCTGTTGTCTTGTTAATGGTTTGTGATCTGAGCCGTTTTTCTAAGAATGTGAAGCAGAGGGCTTTTGTTTGAATTGGTTGAGGGTGTATATGAATTTATTTAGGTTTTTTGATGTCTCATTTCGTGTGAAAGGGTTGTGTGTTTAGGTATCCCCTACTAAAGCTAAAAAGAATTGCTTATAACCTACCAACTTGAGCGAAATTGGTCACTCGGCTTTCTTGTTGTCACAGCCCCTGGAAATATGTATTCCCTGTATGATTTCAGTCCAATATTGGGTTTATCCATTTGCATGATTTTCTTGGTTTTTGCTTCACTATTTTGCAGTTATTCGTACTTGGTTCCATCATATCTATACTACTGAGTTTACGCATTAAAGAGAATCCTATGCATGTCTACTTTTATTTAAGCTAATTATTTAAGTCTTCTTTTCAGGTTTTAAATTCTTCAGAGAAATTAAAACCTAAGGTCGGCCAACAGATCTCATCTTCTCACGCTGTCAATCACCCTCCTCGTGGGGGGCCTGTGAAGCCTGACGGTGCGAAGACATCTGGTTTGGTAAATCTTCAGGTTCTTAAGCCAGCACGAGAGAGAAATGGTGTCTCTCCAGCCGCAAAGGATAGTTTGAGCCCAACAAGTGGCAAAGCAGCAAATAACGCACTTCCTGTTGCTTCATCAGTTGTTGGATCTGCTCCCTTGAGAAGCCCAGGTAATAACCCAATACATGCTACTGGTGATCGCAAGCCTGTGGCTGTAACAGAAAAGAGACCTACACTTCAAGCTCAGAGCCGGAATGATTTTTTCAACCTTATGAGGAAGAAGTCTATGACAAACTCCTCTTCCACTGTTTCTGATTCCGCTCCTGCTGTGGCGCCAGCTATCTTGGATAAGCCTGGTGAAACAGCAGGAGGAGCTGTTGCTGCTGCTATTCCTGAGGGGATAGATGCCTCGGTTTTGGAGAAGTCTGACGGGGACCAATTGAGTGAGAATGGGGGCGACTTGAGCCACACTGGTGATACTTGTGATGCAGACGGGCCTCATGAATCCCTTAACAATGAAAAGAATCATTCAAGCTCTGATTCGATTCTTTATTCAGAGGAGGAAGAGGCTGCTTTTTTACGTTCAATGGGGTGGGAGGAAAATGCTGGAGAGGAAGAAGGCCTGACAGAGGAGGAGATCAGTGCTTTCTTCAGGGAAAATGGAATGAAGGTAGCTGCTCCTCGAAATTTATGAATCAGTTGAAAGCTAATGGTTGCTCGGTTTATATATGCTGATTAATTCTTTCTTCAAGTAAGTACTCATTAATTAGCTGTTTCTATCTAAGGCAGTAGTGCTTTTTGTGCAGTACATTAATTCAAAGGCATCCTTCAGAGTTTCTCAAGGAATGCAGCCGAGGTTTCTAGTGCCAAGCGCTAGTGGTGTATCTTCTGGATTGAGCTCATCTGACTCTAAGCTGGAATCTTGATTTACCAAAACTCTCACTGGGTCTGACAAGTAGCAATTTGACGGTGGACAGGCTTTCCCTTCGATTCTATGTTCTTTTGTTTCTTCCATTGATATTAAGATGGAAATCCGAATAGGCATTATAAAGAGAAAGGGTGGGGTTTCGAAATCGTTGCACTTTTGATGGAAGTGAATAGGAATAAGTTTACAGATGGTGCAGTCCCCAGCACTTGTGACGTGCTGTGCCTGCATTTTTGACTTTTGAGGTTATTAAGGTTGAGGTAAAGAAAAGTAGGAATAGGTTTCTATGGAGCTGCTCAGGGCAATTGCTTTGGTGTGCAAAATCTGGGTTTCTGTCAGTTTTGAGGTTTTCGAGAGGAGCTCTATCCAACAATTTGGCTTGTGTTTTTAGAAGTCATTTTAAGATGAAAAAGGAGCAAGAAATTTATTAAATTGTTCTTTTCTTAGTATTTTTAGCTTTGGGTTTCTATATACAATTCCTGTTAATTAGTTGTCTGATATCATTGTTTTCTTACTGTGTTGACGCAATCAAACTGGGCAGCTGTTAGGAGGGAGATCATCTGGTGCGTGGGTCCTTTTGACTCTCATGCACTGGAATAAATATTGCATGGTCGTGAACAATTGGATTAAGGAGGTTGATGCGTTGGCATAAACATTGTGCCGTTCTGGAGTCTTGACCGTCTAGGACAGTAAGACTACACGGGAGCTTGCACGAAAGGAGGGGCTAAGGAATGCATGATCTAATTTTTAGTATATGCAAAGGTCCCAGATCCTAGGTCCCTGTTCACTCGGAGTTTTATTTTTCATGATTCGGCTCCCGTCTCATTGGTTTTTTCATCCAACCTAACTTTTAACACATTGGGAATATGGGTGGGGAACGCCAGTTGCCCCTAATTATGCTAGGGGGTTAATTTAGACTAGTTTTGTTTAAGACTGTTTCCGTTAAAAAAAAAATAACGAGAACTTGTGATCGGCTTGTTTCACAAAAATATGTTGAGCTATAGCGGCTCACTTAACCTTTTCAATCTCCTAACATGACAAAGTTTTCAATCTCCTAAATGAAACGAAGTAGAACAGCACTCTAAAATAAGCTAATTGAGTTTGTTCATGGGCTTCAATTTCAAGCTGTGCTCCTTTTTCAAGAAAGCTACCTTTTAGATCAAGCTTGACCCGTTTATCAAACGAACCACCATGAACAACATCAAACAAGTTGATTGGCGAGCTTACAATATGTGTGGTGGGTTGGGGTTTTTTTTTGTTTTTGTTTTTGGGGGAGCTTCACAAATCACTCAAACGAAGTAAAAGGCAAAATTAAACATTGTTAGGTTAGTCCGTCTCCAATAATCCAGTTGTATTAAACCGTGGTTAGGAGCCTGCCTGGCCACCCTAATTAATCCTACATTTTTGGTGAGACGTAGCCCCTGTTATGGGTCCACCACAGAAGAACAAGTTGTCCTATCATTTGCTTTGGACCACGCAGTTATGTTCTGAAAAAAAATACTTTTTACGACAATTATAATTATGATTCTAGTCCAACGTTGCGAGCTTTTCATTTAGTGATAACTAATTATTCATTAAGTATAACCAGTATAAAAAATTTAGTGACTCGAAATATTGTTAATATATGTTGTCAAAGTGTATTTCAAAGATGGATTCAATCAGATTGAGCAATCAAAGAATGAATTAGGTCGGGGTGAAAGCAGACCGGCTGAATCAGTGAAAAATCTTTCCTTTTAAGGACGTCATGTACGCATCCTTCTCAGTTTGTTGTCAAACTCTAACCAGCCCAATACTGAGCAAGTCATCAGAGTCGATGTGTTGAGGCTTCTAAGGTGGACAAAACATCACAAAATATTTCAATTTCATGACCAAAAGCCGAAAATGACGACCATGGTTTTTGTCAAAGTAGGCATTGGCTTATGTGGGATGGGAGATAAGAAGTTAAAAGATGTAGGGGCCGTAGTCATAGGCGTAATTTGTCGCCCATGTGCGGCCGTATCTGCCTCCTAGCTAATAAGATAGAGTTAGTATGTGGCAGGAGGTCAAGTTTGAGGAAAATAAAGAAACCAGTGTCCCGTCAACTCTTCAGTAGTCTATACATCACCTTCTCCAAGAGCAGATTGGTCCTCGATTGCCTTAAAGTAGCGCAATTGTGCCACAGTTTTGGTATTTGTTTTTATCGCTGGGGTGGTATTAGAAGTCTGCCTGCGTATACTTATTAAGTTCGACTTTTTAAAACATTTCAGATACCATCCGTAACATAAGGTTTCAACAGAATTGATATATATATATATATATATATATATATATGTGTGTGTGTGTGTGTGTGTGTGTTTATACAATTCACGCGTACAAAGTAATTATTTAGAAGATGTCAATAGATTGAGCTATTTATAAGTTGTACACTTTAATTTCTTTATAGATCGTACAGTTGTAGAAATTCCCATCGCATGAATTTCAGATCTTTAACTTGCTGGAAAGACAATTCTTTATAAAATGCGTCAAACTTGCACTTTCTTTTATTTCTTCTCTTTTATCTCCATCTAAGTGAAGGGATTCCAACTTGTTGTGCTTTCGTTGCAACGAGCAACTGAACAATTTTCTGGATTTCAGGAGATTAGTCATCTCTTATAAAGTAGTTTATATGATTTGATAATAGAATAAAACGATATTATGCAACTAACGTACCGAAGAATGTAATGACAATATGCAATAGCTATCAATCAAATTCTAACTGTCGTGTCACCGTGATACCACATTGCAAATAAATCTAGGAAAAATAAGGTCCTCTGCTACTTACAAGTAATTTTGGAAGCTGTGTGCATGTCAGCTAAGTTGACTACACTTAACTAATTATCATTAAGAAACTTACAGAAAAATTTGGTGGACAATATTTGACATAGAAAATATCAGAAAGTACCAGAAAAAATATATTATAAGAGAGAACTCGAAATATCTCTCTTATGTGTACACGCAACCATACTATTAGATGCAAAATGTTCATTCACACTATTAAAAAGATATTATCCCTTCGCACCACTAAAATGTGCCAAATTTTCAAGTTCTTGAGAATAGTCCTTTTTCTTTAGACTTTGTTTGTTTTCGGTGTGAAACAGGAAATGATATAAAAAAAAAATTCGATTTGGGTTGGTGGGATTTTAAGGCTATATTGGCTCAAAATTAACAATGGAGATGCTGAAGGATGTATATAAGGCCAATACTTTAACAGAGACTTTGTGGAAATAGAGGTTGCCTTGTCCTGTGCTAGAAGAGGCCAATCAAATGTCAATTGAATAAAGAAATCCCTCATGATTCGTGCCCTTATGGGATTTTAGTAGAATCCAAAGTCTTCGCAACCAAGATAAGTCAAGCTGAAAACAAACCCAAAAAAATGTGGAGAAGCTGGCAAAATGGATGTTCCTACAAAGTAATTAAGTTTATTTTATAAGGGATGCAAATTGCACGTCTCAAATCATGGCAAAATTTATCTCTTCATGATATGCATTCCGAATGACTGATTATAACTCGAAATACCCGCCTCTCTTATCTGAGTTAATATTTCGTGATTGTGAAGCGCAAGAAGTTTACTTCGGTTTTACCTTAAAAATGAAAAAATTATCCCTCATGCATGCCATTCGAATCTCACACAGTCACACATGAGAAAACACTTGAAAGTCAACCCGTAACTTGATTATTTCAGACAGTTTTCCTTTCGTTTTTGAATGGATATGTATTAGGAATTGGAATACAGAAATCACAGGCTTCGCATATAATTTAGCTTACCCCTTCAGGACGGAAGGAAAACCAGCACAGTGATTGGTATCAAGGGAAAGAGTCTAAAACAAGTAAAGTGCATGCGTTAGACCTTTTTCGGTAACTGTAAAGTGCCTTAGACCTTGGTCTAGGAGGAGTGCGTACGAGAACTCTGATAGAGGTGGTGCTTGTTTTTTTTCCCTTTAAATTTGGTACAAGTGGTGCTTGTGTTGATATAGCTAAGGACTGAACGTGGGAATTTGCTGCGGCGACGCTTGCTCTGGCCCAAGTCCACGCTTGCCTCCCTTCATGTCTCTCTCCCTTCTCATTCTTGAAAGTCACCAGACAATTTTATATACAATCAGGAGCCAAACAGATACATTTCTTAAAGCAGCATCCATCAAGGTACACTTTGTTTAAATAAAGGGTTGCTTTTCTTCTAGATACCATGAACCTCTCAAGTCTCAACTTCACTGCAAAAAGTTAAGGGTTGAATCATATGCTTTAGTTAGCATGGCCATTTTCAGTCAAAAGTTCGTTTCTTGCCACGGCAATGAGGCATTCTTAGCCTTAGTTTCTGTTTTTCTTGACAGGTATGAACAGTAATATTTATTCGCCACGACCACGGCCAGCCTCTCAAGTACGACATGACTACCTCCTGTGCGTCTCGGCCCGTATAACATCGATTGTCGCCTAGGCGTTAGAGGTTCATAATTAATGAAAAGCAGTTCTTGAGAAGGTGATATTACATACATCAAACATCTTCAGAAGTTGTAACGATGGGAGCCTTGTACACTGAAATAATCCTTTTGTCTCATATTATGTCTATCTAGAAGTAAAATTTGATTATTCAGAGCGTAATATTATATCTCATATTATGCTCTGATCCATTTCCGATTCAACCCCCTCTAGCGTGGAGAAATTAATGCAACTTAAGTTAGAATATTCAACCGATCTTGAGATAATTTTAGTCTCCCAAGTTAACATGGGGTGTGATGGAGGAAGAGAGAGAAGTTGAAATTTTAGGGAAAAAAAAATGGTTTCCTAATCATGAAGAGTGGAAAGTGGTGTGAAGGTTGAGGGGTCTGGCTTCTGGTTGACAATTTCAAGATCTGATCCCTAGGCTCTCTTCTTGTTCTGGGATTTCGTACAGAGCTCATATTCCATAGGGAGATGATGTCAGAACTTTTTTATTCTGAACTTATATTCTATGTCATTGTTAATCTGCAAGTCATACACTACAATGAACTGTTGATCTCATATACATGGCCATTAGTATATATATTTTCACTAGAGTCCGTAAACTATATTAATATTAATAGGCTGGGTACCCTAATGTATGTGAACTTTTTATAAGTTTGTACATACTGCAAATCCCTTTTCAAGCTTTTGGTTGAGGATTTTAGCCTCCCAATTGCTACTGTAAATAGTTGAAGAAGATCAATTCTTATGTTTGCTCCATGAATTTTTCACAGAAGGTGAACTAACAATGTACAAGTAATTACAAGCTAGAATTAAAGCCCTATAGTCTAGTACAAAATGGAAGGTGGAATATGGAATAGGGGAGCGCCCCAAAGGCATTACCATAATGCTATATATGGTGCATGCAACATATTCTTGTAGCTTAGCTTATAAAGTTGAAGTTACTTAAAGAATCCAAATAAAGTCAAAACTTAGATGCGTCCTTTGTGTGTCTAATTAAACGTCTTTGAGACGAAGGAATTGACTTTGGTGCCTCAAAAGCCGTATTAAGGGAGAGAAAAAAGGGGGAGAGAGGGATCGAAGAGAGAGAGAGCCTGCAAACTTGGTGCGTTTCAATGGGAAGAGAAGATCAAGATGAAATGGAAATTGATCTGTCCTTGAAGCTAGATTCTCAGGAAGAAGCAAAAGAAGATGAACGTGATCAAGTGCAATCACAAAATCAAGTACATGAACATAGTAGAACAGAAGTAGATGCAGAACAAGTAGAGGATGTCGCACCCGTCAACGTGCCTCTGGAAGAGAACTTGCACACAGAAGAGAAACAGGTACAGTAATGTGCCCGGTACACCAAATCTCTCTCCCTCTCCCTTCCTCTTTCTCTCTGTGCATAATCATATATGTTTCTCTCTTGTATAAGGAGGTCTTAAACCCAAAAAAAAACTAAGTAGAAGTAAGATTGCTTCAACATCTCTAGCTCAATACAGATCCCATGCAGTACTGTGCAGATGTGTGTGTGTGTGTGTGGAAGAGAGAAAGAAGTTACGGTAGTCTATGTCGAGATTGTTCATTATATCTATTGTAACGGACTAATGAGATGCTATTGCATGTTTGTAATAGTTATCGGTGCTGCAGATGGAGATGAAGCGCATGAAAGAGGAGAACAAGGTGTTGAGGAAGGTGGTAGAACAAACACTGAAAGATTACTATGATCTGCAGACAAAATTCGCGGTAATTCGAGATAGCAACCAAAACAAGGTAAATTAATCACGTAAACACCAGTTTTTACTGTTTGAGAAATACATACAGCCTTCTTATCTATGTTAATTCAACTTTTTTTCCACCAACTTTTCTCAGGATCCCAAAAACTTCCTTTCCCTCCATGGTAATGACAGTGAGAGTCAAGCAACAGAAGCAGTTGCACCAAATATCTTTGATATGAACTATACCAAAAAACCACCGTCACGATCCAAAGAAAGAGAGAACCAATTAGGGCTGTCGCTGAGGTTACAAAGCGATTCAGTTCACCAAGAGAGAGAGGAAGATCAGGAGAAGATCAAGGAAGATGCGGCGAGATTTGCACCAATTCTACAAAGGGGTCCCGAGTTGGGTGGGATCACTTCCCCACCTAATAGAAAAGCTAGGGTTTCAGTGAGGGCAAGATGTGAAGCAGCGACAGTAAGTCTTGTTCTACAAATTTGTATCACTCTCAATCTATTTTTGTACTTCAATCAAGTTTGATCAGAACGAGGCTAGGATGCTAATAGAAAAGGCTTCTATTAATGCAGATGAATGATGGGTGCCAATGGAGAAAATATGGGCAGAAGATTGCTAAAGGAAACCCTTGCCCAAGAGCATACTATCGTTGCACAGTAGCTCCAGGATGCCCAGTTCGAAAACAGGTATTAAACTATTAACTGGTTAGCCGGCTAGCTAGATAAATTCAATTTAAGTATCCTTGTAAAAATTTGGTCCAAGTGTTTGAACAAAAATGCGTAATGATGTTCTAGCTTTTGCTTAAAAGCACAAGACTTTGCTTTATAGAAGTTGAAAAACTTTAGTTGTTTCATCTAGGTATGAATCCTAACATAGTGAAATATTCAATAAAAATGAGACACATCAATTAAATAAAAGCTCTAGATTACTAAGTTCAAGGTAGTTTAACTTGGATCCAAATTTTGCTTAAATGCACAAGACTCATGCTCTTTAGAAGTTGAAAAACTTTGGGTGTTTCGTCTAGGCATTTCAAAACAGTGAATCCTAACATAGTCAAATGCTTGATCATAATGAGACACATAACTTAAATAAAAGCTCTTGGTCACTTATAAGTTCGAGGTAGTTGAATTTGGATCCAAAAACAACCCGTTCACGTATTTTGGATTCAGAAACCATCCCCGAGCGATAAACGGGCATGCTCTTCGATAATCGGACAGAGTCGACCCAATCTAGATGGAGACCACTACACCCCTTTTACAAGGAAATCTCTTCTCTGTTATCTACTTCGTCTCATGTTGTCTGGCTGATCTTACTTCCTTCCTAAAATACGTGTATAGGTGCAAAGATGTTTAGAGGACATGTCAATACTTATCACAACATACGAAGGAACCCACAACCATTCACTCCCGGTGGGTGCAACAGCAATGGCCTCAACAGCATCAGCAGCGGCATCCTTCATGTTACTCGACTCCAGCAGCCATATTCCTCTTGGTTCAGGCACCAACATCTCCAGCTTCCCATACCACACCTCCAATATCTCCCCTTACGCACCGTTACCATTTCGAAACCCAAGCTCGAATCTCGACCCGTCTAAAGGAAACAACGTTGTTCTTGATCTCACCAACAATGTTTCGAGCAATCCCCAGCAATTGTTCCCCATGGCCAGTTCATCCTCAAACTCCTCGTCTCAGGTAGGGTTTCCTTGGATGCAAAGCAACCCTAGCCATCACAACGATGTCCACTTTCGCAGCCCTACCCAAGTAGCGGCCGACGGGAATAACAGCAAGTTGTTGGCTGAGAATGTGACTGCTATTGCTTCTGATCCTAAGTTTAGGGTTGCCGTCGCGGCTGCCATTTCCTCGCTCATTAATAAGGAGAGCCAAACAAGTCATCACCATCATCATCATCATCATCATCCTACAGTGCCTAAAGATGGGGGAAATGGTAGCTCCAGTACCGCTGGGAAAAATTGGATTCTTGAATCTCTCTCTACAGGTGGTAATAACGTTCGGCATTCTCCATGATTATCAGTGAAATTGTTGTGATTTTTTTTAACTTTTTTTTATTTACTGCCAGGTAAATTTTGATCTTGAATCTGTTTTGCTATATAGTTTTCTATGCTACTCTATTGTTCTGCAATGGGGTTCCATGTGAATTCTTGACTCTTGTAAAACTCAGGATAATATAATAAAGTTTCTCAGCAAATTATTGTCTATATTAGCCTATTTTATTTAACAAATTTAGAATTGATTTCCACGAAATAGGACCTCTAGTCTAAACAGAAAAGCTAATTATTGTTTTTTGTAAACCTTTTTTTGGTTACAAGCGTGCCGGAGTGACCTATAAGGTTATTACATTTGAAGACTAATTAATTAAGTATGTGAAAGGATTAGTGAATAAGCAAATAAAGCAAAAATTGAGACCATGCTAAAGTTTGGTGTGCATTCTAGGACACAAAGAATCCAACCATAGCGCATTCGTTGCTTAAAGATATATTTTTGTGATCAGTGCAGATTAAGTAACTACGACATAGTATAATGTAACGATTGGGTCCACGGTTCTATTAGATGATAATGTCTTTTTCAAAAGGGCTAGTCAATAAATACTTTTAAGATCACATGCAATGTTTTACAAGGGAAAAATCTCATACTACTGCACATCCAACATGAAATGTCATAATCCTCTCTCCTTTGATCATACTACCCCATAATTGTCCTCTCCAGCCAATGGAGAACATAAATGGTTAACACTTCGTTATTACAACCATCCTCTGGACATGAGATATACTAAGGCTTGCCTTTGTTCTCACAATCATCGGTAACTTGACTAGATATTACTGCCCGAGCTTTCGAGAAGTTGGCTTCCCTTTCTTTCATATTTTTCACATTGATCTTCTTACTCTCTCTTATCTAAAAATTCTACATTTCTACTAACTTTGCTACCATTTCCCTCCCTAATTTTTAATTATAAGTATTAATTAAATGTTTACTAATTAATTACTACTCTTACTAAATTTTAATTACTAACTACTGCCTTTATTCATTTGTTATTTCTAATTCCTTTGTTTACTAATTACTAATTAGTAATTAGTAAATTCTTATTAATTAATGTTACTAAATTCTTACTAATTACTAACTATCTCTAATTTTGAATTACAAGTATTAGTTAATTGTTATTTCTAATTAATAATTATTACTCTTATTCCTTTGCATTTAGTTTCTCTTACTATTTTTATTTTTATTCTAGTAAAAAAAAATTAGCGTCAAATATGTCTCGATTTTGAAAAAAATGAAACGTGGATCATTATCACCAACACCACCATGCACCACCACCACGGCCATCACAAACACCAATCCAAGCACCACCACAACCATGCGTTCCTGCACGAATGAGTACAGTATGATAGATACCCAAGTCAATTGGGAGTTCAACCAAAAGATTCCAGATCTTAAATACACGCCTTCATAAGATACCTCGCATTATAGTCAATGATGCAGCTCGGTTGGCGAAGCTACTATTCCGTGGCATAATGTTAACCCGATGAGCAGTCATCCTTCCGATAGTGAGCCAGAAGTCCAAAAGGCAAAAAAAAAGAAAGCCGGGTGTTGGAATCATTTTGATGAAATTATGGTGGACGGCGTTCGAAAAGCTCGATGTAAGTATTGTACTAAATTATTTTTGTACGGTAGTGGTAATGGACATCTTAACAAGCATTACCTTCTGTGTGCATCTCGACAAGGCCACGTCGAACCTAGCCAAACACAGTTATCTTTTGACGTTAAATTATTTGTTTATAATCAGTGAGAGCAAAGAGACGGTCTCGCTGAATTTATGATTCACGATGAACAAGCCTTTAGTTTTGCCGATAATGCTAAGCACTCTAAATATATGAACACCTACGTGCAACCTTTGTATAAAAAGGTTCATAGAAACACAACTAGATCTGATGCACTCCGACAACATAATGCTGCTAAAGCACGCTTGATTGATTATTTTGAGCATTTTGACCGTAGAGTTAGTCTTACTTCTGATATTTGGCAATCTCCATTTACTTTTGTTAGTTATGCTTGTGTGACGGTTCATTGGATTGATGTTGATTGAATTATAAATAAGAGAATCATCGCTTTCGAATTCTTTTCTTATTTGCATGATGCAATTAACGTTGCTACTATTATAATTAATGCATGTACCACATTTTAAAATAAAAAATAAGATTATGAGTATTAGTTTTGATAATGCTACTAACAATAAAGCTGCTGTTGTAACTTTAAAGGAGAGCCTTCAACCTGTACTTACTGGTGAATTATTTCATGTTCCCTATGTTTTTTATAAAATTAATTTAATTGTTCAAGATGGTTTAGCTGCTGCAAGAGATATTTTTCTCAAAATGAGGGGTATGACAGCGTTTATTAATAGTTTGGGTTCGATAACACAACAATTAAAGCGTTGTGTGTTCAATATAATTTGCCTCACAGGAGACCACTTACAGATGTGGTCCATAGGTGAAACTCTACATATCATATATTTTTACATATTCTAGCATATAAAGAAGTGTATATGCATTTTCTACTACCTGCGTTCCCAGACGGCTTGCCAACTCCCACGAAATGGCAGATGGTTACACACCTATCTAATTTTTTGGAGGTATTTTACACGTCTACCAATATATTGTCTGGCACGTACTATCCCACCTCTTCTATCGATATAGTAGAAATTCTCAAAATGGCTACAATGTTAATAAAATGGAGATATGTAAGACCCTTTCAGGAAATAATAAAAGAGCTGGACAAAAAGTTTAATAAATATTGAAAGAAACTGTCTATTATTTTTCTTGTGGTTATTTGTTTGGATCCTAGGTTAAAGTTGCACGGCGTGAACGTCTCGATACAATAAATTGCAAGACCAATGGGCTACACATAAGCGGACACAACCAGACTTACAACGAAAGTGAGCAAGACATTTGAGGATCTGTACAACCTGTATCATAATTTTGCTAACGTGCGCAGGCGAGCTTTATCATCGAGTGGTGAAATGTATTATGCCCCATACCTTAAGGGCCTTGAATATCTAGCAGCAAGACAACTACCAGGTGAAGATACTTCTAATTCGGCAGGTTTGTCTATATTTTCCTCTTTTAATGAGATTTATTTATATGCCAATACTAATCATTATTCTTTCAATACAAGAACATATTAATTTTAATTTGTAAATTTTTGAAAACAAAATCAAAACATGTAGTATAAAACTTTATCTCAAATTGCACGAGATTTACTGTCAGTGCAAGCCTCCATAGTTGCTTCAGAGTTTGCATTTTTAGTGAGCGAGAGGGTTTTGGATGACCAGAGGAGTCGCCTTAACCCCGAGTTGCTCGAGCTATGTGTATGTTGGAAGGATTATTTTGATGCGAAATACCACGAGTAAGATAAATCGATTGATGATGGGAGGAACAGCAACTCGGACGTTGAAATACTTCCAGATGATTAGGTAAATTATTTTTATTTTCCTTTTCTCAAGTTTTTAGAATAAATTTTTTCACAAAATATAGATATTTTTCATATATATATATATATATATAGTTTTTATAAGCAAAATAGATATTTATTTATATATAAAAAAATAGGTAACTTTGCCTGCTTTTTTACAAGCAGCCGGTCCCAAGCCCGGATAAAAGGAGAAGGCCTATGAATAAATTTATCTTCAATTTAATTATCCGCAAAGTATAGAAAATGAATAACAAGAACTTTAGAAAATAAATAAATAGTTGGGCCAGGGCCCGACCCAAGCCTGACCCTAAATATTGGGCTTAGGGTTAGGGTTTGGACTGGGCCTGTATACCCCTCATTTCTGGCCGACCTAGCTCAGCGCGATTTCCAACCCATTTGGCGAGGCCTATTGACA
This sequence comes from Escallonia herrerae, assembly GCA_033070095.1. Taxonomy (NCBI): domain Eukaryota; kingdom Viridiplantae; phylum Streptophyta; class Magnoliopsida; order Escalloniales; family Escalloniaceae; genus Escallonia; species Escallonia herrerae. Next base: position 132,423 of record JAVXUP010001642.1, on the reverse strand, counting down.
TCTTTAGGTTAGGTGCATGACTGTTGTACTTGTTTTTTTTTTGCCCCTTTAATAACATTTTCTTGCGACTATAAAATACTAAGGTAGCGTTTGACAATATTTAAGTTCCTAGTTTTTTTCAAGTTTTGTAAACTTAAAAAAAATCCGTTTGGCACACAGTTTTTTTCCTTCAGTTTAAAAAAATTAATTTTTAAAATAGGACTGTTCTTGAAAACTCTCAATTTAAAAAATCAGTTTTTAAATTGAAGATTAAAAAAAAAACTCCATAAACTGTTTTTTTTTCACTTTTGGTTTTTTTTTGAGACCACCACCACCACCCTCCCACCTCCGGCCGCCGACGACTGCTGACAGCCACCGTCGGCCGCCGGCGACATCACCGGCCATCGGCAGCCACCGCCGACCATCACCACCGCCGACCACCGCCACCGCAAACCACCAAAAAAAAAAAGTCAAAATAAAAAGAGTTACCAAACACAAAAAAAAAGGTTATCAAACACCCACTTGTTTTTGTAAAAAAAATAAAAATAAACTGCTCTTTAAAAACTGAAAACTAATTTTTTTTTTTTGTCAAACCAACCCTTAGATTTTCAGTTTTAATTTTTGTTTTGAGGCCACCATCCCTGCCGCTGCCATCGCCTCCCCCCCCCCCCCACCACCACAAACACCCCTGCACCCGCCACTACCGCCTCTGTTGCCACTACCACCATTAAAGAAAAAACTGAAAATAAAAACTGGGTAATCAAACACTTAAAAAAATTCAAAAAAAATTGGGTAATCAAACGCCCATTTATTTTTGTAAAAAATAACTAAATTGGTTTTGATTTTTTTTTTTGTTGAAAACTGAAAATCAAAATTATAAGTGATTTAAAAAAGTGTTATAAGTAGACCTGACAAAGCTTACCGGTGACTTGCAAGTAGGCCTAGCTCATGACCAAAAAGATTTGGGTACATGCATTCATTTTGTCAACTCGTAAGTTTGCAAGTAGATTTTACCTGTACCCACACGGGTTAGGTAAGAGCGGGTCGGGCACGAACATAACTACAAGTAATATACTTAAGATGATGAGAATGAGCTTCTTGAAAGATTTGAATTCTACTAGGATGAAGTTGGAAGCTATACAACGAGGTACAAGTCATGCAACATAGTTATAAAGCCTTCTTGTACAACTTTAAATTTAAAGAAAGCATCTTAAACGTTGTTCGACGAAGGTGGATTATTTGAAGTTCCATCTTAATGTTTTTGTTTGGATTTACAATGTTCCATATGGTTCAGGCAGGGGCAGCAGTCAGATATTGGTTTTCCCCTTGTTGATGACTCTCTAACAGCTGAGATTTTGTTTAATTTTATTTGATGGATTGTGTTTTCATTTCATGGTTCGAGATTATAATTAAGATGAGTATCTGTTATTTTTGTCAAGTTGTTTTAACAATTTTTATTAATCTTAATTGTCCAAATTTTGTGAAGTTAAAAGCATCTTGAAAGATACAAAAGTAAAAGTTGGTATTATTTTGTTTTTATAGTACGGCCAATAGAAAAAAAATGGTCAAAGAAAGGGAGAAAAAAATTAGGATTTCTCATGGTAAATTGGGTTCAAGATTAAATTGAACTTGAATTCAAAAAATCACTGTATGTAAAATTACAGGTATCGTAATTATTAACCTTGTACCTTATTTAATTACAATTCGATAATCCGTGAGTATTCATTTGTCTGTCGGCTTTACAACCTCCTAAAACAATTGGATAATTTCAAATTTCTGAAACCTTCTACTTGTTTGATCGAATCATCACCCTAAACCGAAACTTAGGATTATTGTTATTATTATATATAAGTAACAACAAAATGAACAACGCCACCGTCTTAAAAGGTGAAAATAAAGAGAGGAAGCAGCTTCACGGGCCCTTCTACTTGACCGAAATTAATACAATATGTATAGCAAGACCTATAGTGAAAACGCACTCGAATCACTCGGCATAAAGGGTTTTTGGCAGCTCAGACCGTCAGCAATCCCCCAAAAAATGGAAAGCGCCGTCGTCGTGGTGGAGAAGACGGAGGAAGTGCTTCGGAAAGAGCTCGAAGAGCTCAATCGCCAACAATGGGAGGTCCTTTCCCTTCTCCCCTTTTCACACTCATCGTCATCTTATCGAATTTGGCCGATATGTAATTTCTTTGTAAATTTGATCAAATACAGCTTACGGAGCGGATTCGTAACCCTAGGGGTCTCCGCCGCGGAGGCGCCTCTGGCCCTCGCAATTTTGCCGCCAACGGCGGCCGCCAGCGTGGCTTTATCAGACCCGTAAACCTCTCTCTCTCTCTCTCTATATATATATATATATACACATACACACACATGTATATACATATATGTATATTATTGTTGGGGTGAGTTCTTGTTTTTGATTTGATTAATTTATAGGCGGAAAGGACTGAAGCAGAAGACCAGCCTACTCCCAAGAGACGTTTGTCTTCGGCTGTGTTTAAGGTGATTACAACCCTAAATGTGTACTCTTTTGAGCCCTAGTTATGGGGAAGTCTATTTTCACACCTCAACTTGTCGCTACTGGGTCGATAGTTTGCACAAAATAATGCTGAGGACGACGTTTATGAAGGTGTGGAAATAGTCATTCCCCCTGACAGTATGTGGGTATTTTGAATTAGTTTTGAACTTGGGTATTCTTTTTTGGGTTAAAGGTTGAGGATGGGGAGATCATTGAGGATGCTACTACGGAGGTTGCGAATAATGTGAACAAGGATGCAGTTGTGGATGAGAGTGTTGAGGTTGTTGATATTGCAAAGCAGGATGATGGAGCGCCATCAAATTGGAACAAAAGGGATGGCAATCAGAGACCGTCTAAGATTGTAAAGAACAAACTGTTTTTATTGTTGGTTGGGTTAGTGTTGTAGGTTGTAAGGGGAAAAATTAAATCTTGCTGTTGTTATGTGAATAGGACTTCAAAATTCCTCCGGCTGTGCATGTTCCAAGGGTGTTGCCGAAGGATGAGGACCCAAGCTTGGTGAAAAGGAATAAACGAATGCTAGGGCAGCTTTTGGGGACTTTGCAGGTTAGACTGAAATCCACTGGCTTTTCTTTCCTCTCAATGGATTTAACTTATCTCACTTTATACGTGTGGTAATTGTAAAGCAGACTTCTTGTTTATTTGTTAATAACTGCAATATTGTATCACAGCTGGCTTTCGCGTGCTGTGGGAAAGTTAAAAAAGTAGCATAAGCTGCATGTTCATATATTTTGATAGGATGATAGTTCATTTGCTGGCATAAGAAAGAACCGGATTTGTGCAGAAATATTTTGGAAGTAAATTCAGCTAGTATAAGCCCTTTGGTTGTTGTTCATTCCATCACCAATTTCACCTATGGCGACTCTACTATGATGGAAATCCTAGTAATGTGCATAAACATCAAATTTCAACTTGACCTCGTGTGGCCCTTATCAGGTTGTAGATGCTCAAGTCACGTGTCATGTTCATAGTGATAACCGAGGATATGAGGTCATTTTTGGTGCTATGATGCTGGCATTTTACATCACCAATATGGGAATTGGTACCTGAGCTCCACTTTTTAGCCATTTGAGCTCCGCATTCATCGCTCTCAAGTGTTGCTACACAATCGCTTTAGCGACACTCGTGGAGCTTGAAAAGCGGAGCTCAAATATTACTACCTGAGAAATATTGCTTAAATCTTTCTCCTATGTGACAGATTCGGGAAAGAGAATTGGTTTCCGAGCCACAGCCACCAAGCACAAACTTGGAGGTCTGGGTTAATCAAATTTTATTCTTGTTTAAATCTGTTTTGGAGCAGCATTGCCATCAGCGTAAGAGGCATGCATATTTGTTGCCACTGCCTTCCAGGCTCTTTAATTTGTAGTTGAGGCGGCAGAGTTTTGTTTCAGTTTGTTGCCAGTGCCTTCCAGGCCCTTATTTGTGTCATGGTTCTGGGGAAACCCATTGTGCCATCACCCCATTTCTCTTGGTGTATATATATGTTCGCGTACGTGTGGGCAGTGCTCTGCTGGAGCAGGTAGGGAGGCAGAACCTGGTGGCCTGCTTTATAAAAGTTGAAGTTGAAGCTGAACATGAATAATGGGTCTGCTTTTTAGCATTAACTCACTATTTCTAGCAGTCTGCTTGATGACGAAGCAGAGGTTTGGCCATACATAGTAGACAAAGAGCAGGATGGGGCATCCAGGCTGTTGTTTTGGTGCATTATTGGGTCACTAATTGTTCGTAATGGCTAGCGGGGCTGCAGCAGCTCTATTGAGGGGTTGAATTTTGTGCTTGTTTATCATAACGCTAAGAGACGCGGTGGTTGTTGTTTGTTCACGAGTCAATTATGATTGCTTCTGGAATACATTGTGTTGAAACTGCTTTATAGTACATTAAGGTGAAAGACAATGGCTGCTTAATAAATCACTTCTATAAAACACTTCTATTAGGTTTAGTCAAGCTTCCTTCTTATTCTTCCCTGTTAGTTCTGAGGTCCGAGATATGGCAGTTAATGTTGAAAGTGAGGTTTGTAGTTATCTCCCATTGTTAATTAAGACGAATTTTGGAGAACATGACAGGTGTTTGTTCAAGTTATAGAAACTTGAACTGACTTTGTGATTACCATGTGTTGTTCAGGATGTGTTTAAATCTATGTTACATGGACTCCTCGGTTTGCGTGAAGTACTCGTGTCGGACACTCGACACTTGGACATGGGTATGTGATATGTGTCCGACACATCTCCTAGGATATGCCATTATGATACTATCTTATAGTCTTTTGTTTGATTAGTTATTGCTTTGAGACGAGACAAGTTGTCAATTAAAACCAAATGCATCACATAAAACACTTTTTGTACCTTCGAAATAACTAAAAAGCAATAACAAATAAAGCATTTTGCCGTGTCCTCGTGTCTTGCGTTTTCAAAATTAAACGAGTCCGACATTTGGACACGTATCCGATCCGGACACTCGTACCGAGTCCATGTAACATAGGTTTAAATTAGGGTGCTTCAGGGCAAACATGGTTCAAAGCAGTGGTAGTGGCATAGATTTAGGTTTAGTTTCAATTGTCGGTTACGTCAGTATCAGTCTTGGTTGCCAGTGATACGCAACTTTAAACTAGTTAGAGGCATCAAAACATTTTTAAAATAGAGACATAACAAAATAAAATAAAGGGCATTAAGAATGCGCATATGATTTAGCAGTTACTGATACGATTTGCGTTGAAGAGACTATTTCGGGCTATTGTACTTGTAAAAATTAAGAATATTATTTTTGCAAGTTAAAATGTTAGCAAGCATAAAAGAATTGAGACAGAATCAGAAATTTCAGTTTTTAAACAGCTATACTTCATCTCAATGGAAACAGTTGGAATACCTTCAAAAGGGAAATAGCATAAGGTGACTCTGGTAAATATAAAAAATCAAAACAGAAGATGAATTACTTTAAGAAACCATCGACCACAACGAAATTCCAGCAGAAAAAAATAAAGATGAAACAAGGAGAAATACTGGAAATAGTGGTCAGCTGTGACTGGTCGCCAGTAGGTTAGGAGGATAATACTCGAGACTTTAGGAGACTACAGCCTATGTTACATGGACTCTTTGGTTTGCGTGACGTACCCGTGTCGGACACTTGACACTTGGATATGGGTATGAGATATGTGTCTGACACATCTCATAGGATATGCCATTATGATACTATCTTATAGTCTTTTGTTTAATTAGTTATTGCTTTGAGACGAGACAAGTTGTCAATTAAAACCAAATGTATCATATAAAACACCTTTTTGCCTTCGAATTAACTAAAAAGCGATAACAAATATGAGCATTTTGCCGTGTTCCCGTGTTTTGCTTTTTCAAAAGTAGACGAGTCCGACACTTGGACACGTATCCGATCCGGACACTCGTACCGAGTCCATGTAACATAGACTACAACTTTGTTTTGCTCTTCCTTGTCCCTTAATTTTTCTCTTCCTTTTCCCTTTTTATCTGTGATGCGCCGATCTTTATCGTGATCTTGGGCATTATCTCGGAAATCTTGCCAATGTAGCAATATCTATGATACATCGACGAGACCTTTAGATTGTAATTCAAAGACTTAGGCTCCGTTTGACAACAAAAAAAAAAAATTGGTTTTCAGTTTCCAAAAAAAAAATATTAAAGAGTAGTTACATTTTTTTTTACAAAAACAAGTAGGTGTTTGATAACTCATATTTTCTTTAAATTTTTCTTTGGGTGTTTGATAACCCAGTTTTTTTTTTTGTGGTGGTTTGCGGTGGCGGTGGCCGGCGGTGGGAGGGGGTGGTGGTCTCAAAAAAAGACCAACACTGAAAAAAAAAACCAGTTTTTGGAGTTTTTAAAAACAGCCTTGATTTAAAAACTGAGTTTTTAAACTAAAGGAAAAAAAAAAAGGAAAATGGTTACCAAACGCAACTTTTTTTTTCCAGTTTCTAAAACTAGAAAAAAAACTTAGGGGCTGTACGTTTACGTTTTTCAGTTTTTATTTTTGTAATGATGATGAAAAAGATGCTTTTTTTTGTGTATATTTACGTTTTTTCGATTTCGTTTTGGATAAAATTTTCAAATAGTATCAAAAAAGCTGAAAACACCTAAAGGATGTTTTCACCTTTTTCCTTGACTGTATTCTCCTTGTCAGAATACCACCTCTTCTCTCTTATATCTACCACCCTGTTTCAACAAACATTCACCAAATAGACCACCCATTTCACTGGGTCTTCCTAGAAATGGAAATAGTAGGGTCCATTAATGAATTAGTTCAGAAAAAGTTGGTGAAAACGAAAATGAAAATGATAAACGTACATAAAAAATTGAAAAAGTAAATACGGAAAAAAGTAGAAGTACACAATACGATTTTAGAACTGAATACTAAATTCTGGAAACCAAAAACAAAATATAGAATACAGAAAAAAATCTCGTTAGCGTACAGGCCCTTAGTATTCGGTTTCTGTTCAGAATCTTCCGAGATTGAATCTATACGCCAATCTTTTGGGGACTCGGCCGGGATTTTGGACCATGGTTTAGACTACATTAGCTCTGCTGTCAGTGGTAATGAGTTCGAACAATAAAAATGAAATTTCAGCTAAAATCCATGGTTTTTGGCAATAGATTTTAAAATATGCTAGTTTTGTCATGTTTCATGAACATGACGACATCTTCCAATTCTCGTGTCAATAAAGTATAAACCCCTCGGCTTAAATTCCAGTTGTCGGCTTCTCAGCCCCCTGGAGATAACCATGGAACCAGATAAGAAGTAAAAAGGTTTCTACCGATACCAAGTTGTTAATTTTCAGGGAGAACAGAAAAGTTGCTATAAATATGAGAAGGGGGAAATTTTTGTAGTAGTATATAGAGATTTACGCCAGGAATTGTATTTGTATGGATGCGCGTGTTGGAGGAAACTACACATCAGTGTGCGAAGAATTCGAGTAGGAATTGAATGCAAGATCAGGGAGATGGTGGATATTGTCTTCTAAATTTTATCCTCTAGCTACAGTTTGTTTAGATAACCACGGAACCAGATAATAGGTAAAACGGTGTCTACTGATACCAAGTTGTTAATTTTTAGGGAGAAACACCTAAGTTGCTATGTATGAGAAAGCAAAGAATTTTGGTGTATATAGAGATTTATGCCAGGATATGGATATTTATGGGTGTGTGTTGGATTAATGTATGTGTGGGGGTGCGTGTTGGATGAAATCGCACATCAATGTGCAAAAAATTCTCCTGTCTCTGGATATTTTTTTGCTAAATTTTATTCTCTAGCCACAGTTTTTTTACCTACCTGCCGATACTTGTTTAGTTGATCGTAATGATACATATATCTCTGGATGCTTATTACATAAATCCCTTCCAGAAATTCAGGGAAGAAGACGTGGAACTGTCTAGCTCGAAGGCGTTCATGCTGAGGTCAGCTTCTCTGAAGAAGGTGAGTACTACTCAGCTTCTGCCCTTAACTTTGCCCTCTTCCCCCCTCTCTCTCTCTCTCTCTCTCTCTCCCCCATGTTTTAAAACCTGGACCAAACTGGCGGGTTCGACCGCCGGAACTGGCAACCAGCAGATTTTCTAGTCCGGTTGAGCATTAAAATCGATATCGTCCGGAGTGGCCGGTTCGACCGCTGTAACCATCAACCGGCAGATTTTCTAGTCCAGTTGAGTATTAAAGTTGTTATGGTCAAAAAATCTTAATGAACAGCTTGAACCGTACCAGACCGGCTAACCGCAAAACGCTGAACGAGCCCACAGTGGTCCCCCAGGGGAACTAATTCTTCTGTCTAATTTTTTGAAAGTTACTTTACAGCTTTCTGAGTAGGATCTTGAAACAGTCTCTAAAGACACTGATTCACGCCCGCTCCTCACACACACTCATGCACTCTCTTTGTCTGCACACTCTCTCCTCACACAGACAAACTCTCTCCTCCCTACTCCGACTCTGTGTTTGAGTTTGAAGTAGATGTGATGATTTGGAGAGTGTGGATGCTGCAAAGTAAAAAGGAACAATTGGAAACATACAGGGAATTTCCATTGCACAAGTGATATTTCCGTCTTCCTACTTTCCATTTACCCAGTGGTTTGGTCAATATTTTGTTTGGGTCCATTACCTTCGGAGTGTAAAAGGAATGAAAGATATGTTTCTTGCGCTTTGTCTTATGTGCTTCGAGTTTTTTGTTTCCTTTGATGGTTGGCTTTTTTTTATGTTGGCTTGTTGAAAAAGTTATGTAAGTTATCTCAATCACATTAGGCTGAGCAAAGAGCACATGAAGAAAGTGAAAGGCTAAGGCAACAAGAGCGCGAAAAAATTGCAGAAAAGCGGAGGAGAGATTTGGTTCGTTAGTTTTTTTGTTTTACTTACTATTTATGTCCTGTGATTGTGAAATTTTGCATAGACTTTTTATTAGTTACAAGCAGATTAATTCCCTCTCTCTCTTTCTCTCTACCAGACTCTTAGAGCTCGTGTTGCTGCCAAGGCAGAGGAGAAGAAGTTGGAACTGCTATTTCTTCGATGGAGTGAGCACCATAGGAAACTTGGCAATTTCATAAGGTACGTTTCCATGGACTTTGCTAAACTGCCATGCTGGCCTCTATCCCTGCAACTCTTTTAGTGGCAACGACTTTGATAATTGAGCTTTCTGTTTCTGATCTTCCATCTTTCTCTCAGGTTATTTCTAATTTTGGTCCGAAAGTGTCCATACTCACAATTTTATTGAGACGAAGATAAGTTTCTATTCACGTGCATAGCGTTGAAGTAGCTGGATGACTTGGGTTTTTTAGGTTCGATTAATTGAGTCTTCTGTAAATATATTAACGACTCATCTTACTTTTTGTGGATTGCATTTTATTCAGGACCAAGGCAGAGCCCCGAATATATTACTCGTTTGCCAAACCAATGGAAGAAGATGCAGCCTTGGTTGAGCAACGGAAAGACAAGGTGACTTTCAGAATTGTCTTCTTATGTAGCACAAGGAGGACTTTTGTGAATAAAAACAAAATAAATATCTCTAGTAGAGGTGGCAAACTTGGCACCTATTCTGTATTGGGTAGTCAGTGTATGACTACAAGTCATAAATGGAGCACAAGAAACACTTCTTGATAGAATGCTTTGCAAGTCAAAGTTGATTCTCGTCAGATGTATGCCACGTCAACTAGTTAATTTGTTCTTACCATGTTGCAAATCAGATTTTCCAAGAATGGAAGGCTGCTAGAAGGGAGGAACTTTCTCAATATGAAAAGCAGCTTGGCGAGCAGTATGTTGCCAATGTTGAAAAGGAGCAGGAGCGGTGGCAAAATGCGAGAAAAGGTAGGAAGGTAAATAATGATGCCGTGAATTTACAAGAGACAATGGACCAAGAACTGGAGACCCATAGGCTGGAGCATGGCCCCAAGACCCGGAAGATCCCTGGTGGAAGCAACAACGAAGATGAGGATGATGTGGAAGATATCAACGTTGAGGACGACATGCTGGAGGATGTGCTGGACGTCGACGACAGCAGGAAGGCGGAAGAAACGCTGAAGTTGGAAGCAGGAAGTAGCAACTCTAACCCAGATAACAAGGACCAGTAGTACTATTTATCCCGCTTTTATCATGTAACCCTGTTTCTCCTATGATTTCCTGTTTTTGGGATTCGTATCATCATGAGCGTCAGTTCCAGCGTGTGAGACTTTTTTTTACTATCAACATTTGTCGAGTAGAGGAATGGTATTTACTTGAGAATTTGTTTCTCAGCAAAAGAGTCGGTATGTTATTGCTTCAGTTGAAGGATGTATGTGCTTGGCCACTCAGACATGTATATGTTGCTTTGAGGAGAGCTTTGCTTAATGCATGATGAGCTACAGGTCATAACTGTCGGTATTAAGGTTAAGCTGCCCCAACTTCAATCTCCAAAGAGAACTTTATTTTATTTTATTTTATTTTGTAATTCGTGATCGTGGGTAATGAATGGAGTAAAGGCATTCATATGAAGTTGCATGGATAGCTCATCAATGAATAAACTAACAGTACCTTTTGTCACTGTTTATGTATGAACTGGACCGGCGCAACTATTAATGTTTGATTTTATGATGGTCCCTTTATTTATGTAGTCCCTACTTGAATGCTTCCTAAGATTAGACGAACAGCGCGGAAAGAGCTCAAATTTTGAAACGAAGAGGCGTTTGGTTTCGGTGCTACAACAAAAAAAAACTCGAGAGTCTCCATCAACGCTCTCATATAACGCTAAATACGTAACGATTTCTAGCAGAAAATAGGAGGCTAATTACACATGCTATTAAGTCCAGCAAACACTAATGTAGAAAGACATTGCCACCCCGACAACACACCGAGAAATCCTAGTTCCCCGCCGTAAGCCCCAAAAAGGAAAAGGGCAAAAGGCAAATAATGCAAGCGCGCGCACATAGCGAAATTTACACGTACTCGGTCGGTCACTCCACCTCCACACTCTCTCCCCCTCCTCAAGAAGCAACCAAGAGAACACAGCTCTGCCTTTTTTTACAATTTCCCCCCTCACGCCTCAACCGCCCCACCCCCAAGGGAGCACAATAGCCCGAAAATGACCTCCACAACCCACATCAACGGCCACCGCACAAACCCATCACGCCCACCGCCACCCCCTCAAAACTACCAAAACTACTACCCTACTTCCTCCGCCAGCGCCTCCTCCTCCTCCGCCTCATTCAAGGGCTGCTGCTGCTGCCTCTTCCTCCTCTTCTCCTTCCTCGCCCTCCTCATCCTTGCCATCGTCCTCGTCGTCGTCCTCGCGGTCAAGCCCAAGAAGCCCCAGTTCGACCTCCAGCAGGTCACCGTCCAGTACGTCGGCATCACCCCCAACCCCCCCGCCTCCCCCGCCGCCGCCACCGTCTCCCTCAACATCCGCATGCTCTTCACGGCGGCCAACGACAACAAGGTCGGCATCAAGTACGGCGAGTCCAGGTTCACCGTCATGTACCGCGGGATCCCGCTGGGCAGGGGTACTGTGCCCGGGTTTTATCAACCGGCTCACAGTGTCAGACAGGTGTCCACCACAATCGCCGTCGATCGGGTCAACCTGATGCAGGCTGATGCTGCTGATCTGATCAGAGACGCGTCGCTGAATGATCGGGTCGAGTTAAGGGTGCTGGGTGATGTCGGGGCGAAGATCCGGATTATGGGGTTTACTTCACCCGGGGTGCAGGTTAGCACACACTCTTACTTACTGTTCTGTACAGCTTACCTTTTCTCTCTCTTTCTCTTCTAAATAATTTGGAACGTTATAAGCGAGTTGCTTGTCCTGTCCGAGAGAATATCAGGCTCCATTCTCTCTCTCTCTCTCTCTCTCTCTCTCTCTCTCTCTCACACACACACACACACACTCTCTCTCTCTACAGTACACAGTGTGCTGAGCAAGTAATGACAGGTGTCACTAGATATTCGGTTCACTTATTTGGAAACAGTTTGAAATTTACGTTGTCACTAACTATTAATTAATGAAGCATCCGAGACAAAAGGGGGGAACGTCTGTTTTCACCCTGCGTTTTTTTTTCTCACTCTGCTAAAAATATGAAATAAGAAAATAAATTAAAAATTTTAGCAACCAATGATGCATGAACAAGCTCAGTCGGGTGGAAATAGACTTTTCCTCAACGTATTTGCACTTTTTATTTTTCATCAAATCAGACTCGTTTTAGTAAGGGAAGATAGATAACTGTAAGCAGTGGCTGCCATTAGCAATGGTTAAGGAGGTCAAATATGATGCCGGTGCAAATTTTAAAGCATTAAGTTGGTTTTTAATGGAGATTTTAATAGGGCTTAACGTTTATTATCAAATAATCATTGAGAAAATTAGTTGCACAAAATTAAGCCACCCTGGATATATGTTTATTCTTCGAATTGTGGGACCGCCCTCGTCCCATTTTCTTATAATGAGGTTGACACACGGAGTTTGTTTGATAGAACTTTTTTTTGTAGTTTTCAGTTCTTAAAGAGTAACTTAATTTTTTTTTTTTTACAAAAATAAGTGAATGTTTGATAACCCTTTTTTTTTGTATTTGGTAACCCTTTTTATTTTGATTTTTTTTTTTGTGGTGGTTTGCGGTGGAGGTGGTGGGGAGTAGTGGTGGTTGACAGTTGTCGCAGCAGTCGCCGGCGGCGGCGGCCGGCGGTGGTGGCTGGAGGTGGCTACCGTCGGTGGTGGTTGTCGACGGCTGGAGGTGGCTGTCGGGCGACGGTGGACGATGGCTGCCGCCCGGTGGTGGTTGCCGGCGGCCAGAGGTGGCTGTCAGGCGGCGGTGGGTGCGTTTTGGTGGAGGTCTCCAAAAAAAATTTAAAGTGAAAACTAAGGGTTCGTTTGACAAATTTTTTTTTTTGGTTTTCAGTTTTTAAAGAGCAGCTTAATTTTTTTTTTTTTATAAAAACAAGTGGGTGTTTGATAACCCCTTTTTTTTTTAGGTTTTTTTTTTTGGTGTTCGGTAACTCTTTTTATTTTGACTTTTTTTTTGTGGTTTGCGGTGGTGGTGGTGGTGGTGGCCGACGGCCGAAGGTGGTTGCAGGCAGTCACCGACGGTGGTGGCCGGCGGCCGGAGGTGGCTGCAGGCAGTCTCCGACGGTGGTCGCGGGCAGTCGGAGGTGGCTGCCGGCAGTCTCTGGCGGTGGTCGCCGGCGGCCGGAGGTGGCTGCCGGCAGTCTCTAGCGGTGGTCGCCGACGGCCGGAGGTGGCTGCCGGTGGTGGCTGCAGGCAGTATCCGGCGGTGGTCGCCGGCGGCCGGTGGTGGCTGCCGGCAGTCTCCGGCGGTGGTCGCCGGCGGCCGGAGGTGGCTGTCGGCAGTCTCCTGCTGTGGCTGCCGGTGGTCGCCTGAGGTGGCTGCCGGTGGTGGGAGGGTGGTGGTGATGGTGGTCTAAAAAAAAAACCAGTTTTTGTAGTTTTTTTTTTACTCTTTAGTTTAAAAACGGTTACCAAACGCTCCTTTTTTTTTCAATTTTTAAAACTGAAAAAAAAAAAGTGTCAAACGTGGCCTAAAAGAGCTTTTTCCTCTTTTTTTTTATTCTACAATTTAAAAAGTGGTTTTTTAAATTGAAAAAAAAATGATTATCAAACACTCCTAATTTTTCCAATTTTTAAAACTGAAAAAAATATGTCAAACGGCCCCATAAGCTGTCTAAATTCCGTTTATAAAGGCATTAGTAACACTTATAAACCCTTTAGCGACAGAAGAGTCGGGATTTATTTAGAAAAAGGTGTGGTTGCCCCACCCATTTTTGGTGGGAGGCAAAGTTAAAAGTAGTTAGAAAATCCCTATCATGGAAAGGACAGTTTTCTTTCTCTTATGCTTTAGCCTTTTGATTTCATTCCTTTCTGAATTTGCTGAGCCATCGTTTTAACTTTCACAAATGTTTGATTAAATGCCAAGAAAACACGGCAATTTATTTGTGGCGTTTATTTAACTCTAAGCCTCATTCCAAACAATTCAAGCAAATCTTTTCTGTGTTCTTATCCGGCCGGAGTGAGCATGATCTCCCCCATACATAGGTAATACTTTAGCTTGCAATGGATGTTCGAGTCGCATTCATTGCACGGTGGATGCAAAGAGGTAGATTATTTTCCCGGCAATATTGAGGCAATTGCTTGTGGGCATGATGTCCTCTCAACGCTTAAACGCACACATCAGAACTGAATTTCGTACAACGTTCTAAACCTGTACTGCTTTAATGAGTGAATATGAGCGAACAGCCAAACCCTTGAAACTTACTTCAGCCCGAGGTGGCGAAGAGCTGAAATGGAGGTGCCAAACAAATGATTTGGCCTACTTTTGCTTCTCTTCCCAAGGTGTATGATTTGGGCCCTTTTTTGCTTCCTCCATCGGTAGTACTGTATTTCTCTTTGTTCTTTTTCCCTTGTTTTCCATTTTTAGTCCCGGTGGCATATCAGCCCAAGTAAGAAAAAGGAAAAAGAGAAGGTAGGTAGTAAAAAAGTAATGCTGTTTCTTTGCACTTACGTTCCCCATTGGAAGCACCCCCCCCCCCCCCCTCATTATTGCTAGGTGGTCTTCACTACCAAACAAAGGCGCGTGATCCCCATCTTTTTCTTTTGTTTGGTCTTTCAACCTTTTCTGAATTTCTACAAGAACGTGCCCTGCACCTAAACCTGCAGCACTGCTAGAAATATATAATACACCTAGAAATCTATACCACGGTTAAGATTAATAAACTGGCTTTGTCTTTCAAGTCTTTGAACGCGAGAAAATCTCGAGGGGACGTGGTGTGACGTCTAACGAGATATAAGAATTTAGTGAGTTTACAGAATTATTATCGTCTTATCTTGTTTGTTCGTTGCACGACTTCATATACGCATTCATATTTTTTGTGTTTTACACACCGCATTGTCTTGAAATCAACTTCCATGTGGACGATGTCGTTAACAAGTTCATTTATGACTCCACCCAATCGTTAGTTTGTCCTTAAACTATTTTTAGCAGAGACCGTAGCCCGAGTGGTGTATCGAACATCCTCAATCACGTCACACCGTACGACCTTTACATTAGAGCTTTTTCTCTGTATGTATGTATTTGTATATGCAAGGGAACAGATGATCTGTTTCTTCCTTGGAACTTTTTTAACTTCTTTCTCATATGCCTAAAGTGAAATACTAATATTTTTGTTATTTGGGAGGCAGGTATCAGTGGATTGTGCGATAGTGATTAGCCCAAGGAAGCAATCTCTCACTTACAAGCAATGTGGATTCGATGGCTTGAGCGTCTAACTTTAATTTCTTTTTCTTCTTCTTGTTCCAAAGCATTCTCTATCTTGTCCAAGGCCCTCTTTCTCTCTCTAAAAATATGCCACGAGGAGGGGAGGGAGAACAAGTGGCAAGCACATGGACGGATGGAGTTACAAAAAAAAAAAAAAGAGCAAAAGCAAAAAGAAAAAGGTAACCTATAAATTCTTAGGAGATTGATTGATATAGGGACAGTTTACTCAATTGTATCGGCTTTGCAAGTTTTGGATCACTCAAATGTAAATTTTGGACTGCTATCCTGCGCCCCATTGGCTCATTTTCCACCTCCCCCTAGAATTCTACTAGCAATTTTCTATTCCTCTTTGAAGTTTGGTCATGGTATATGTTATGATCATCAATCTTTATCTTTAGTGTACATCTATTACTTTTGGTACGTTGTTAAGGCTGATTGTTAGGATAGTTGTGATAATGGAACCAGACATTGGACTAACGAGCGATTTGATTCACGATTCATTGGTTCAACCAGTTATGTAGCTGCATATATTTTAATACTATCTTATATATTCCCCCCTCCTTCCCTAAGTGAAATCATCTTTTTTTTGAGATGTTCCAAAAAAGGGTAAGTTGTTTTCACAATCGTACTTAAATTTGACAACAGACCAAAACCACTCGTGTGTGCTAATATTTGGGACCTGTCTTCTCAATATTAATAAAAGACCAATGACCGGTACGACTCTCTTGCCCTCCCTCTAAACCTCCAAGTGTTCTATCACCGTCACCGTGTGTTCCATCACGGCCTCCTCCTTATGAGCATCATGACCGTCAGCTATGTGATGATTAGGAGCCGCGCCCACCATTGTCGATCTACCCTCCACTCCTCTTTATGCATATACCCGTGTTTTCCACCAATCGCAAGCCACCTCCATGCCCAAGAGCTAGGGATGTAACTTGGGCAGGGGGGCTGGATGGGCCGAAGGGCCAGACAATGCCTAGCCCAATAAAAAACTCGTGCCTGTACCTAACTCGGCCCATGTACGAGCTGAATAATATATGCCCACGTCCAGCCCATAAAAATTTTGGTGGGCATGAATTGGACACGGGCTACCTTCAGTTGTCTATAGTTACAAATTAACTTTTGTTTAATTTTTAAGCATATTAATTACCAGCCAAGTTTACCAATTAATCGTGAGTTTTTGTTTACTTTTACTTGTAAGCATATCAATTACCATCCAAATCTACTAATTAGCCATTATGATGAAGAAAAGCATAGTGAAAACTTGATTTAAATGTAAGCATGGAAACAAAGTTTTTGGACAAAATTGAAAAGAAAAAAAAAACTGTCTCTCGAAATGATCTTATGAACTCTAATCCTATAATAAGGAACGAAAGAGAAAAAAAGAAGTCTTCAAATGCATATATGCTTAGAGGATTTTAACGACTAAAAGAAAAGAACATATATATATCTCGCACACGTAAGATTTTTATATATAATTTGCATGGTATAGAAGTGGGGTGGCAGGAATTTCTCACGGACTGCATGGGCTTTTAAAAACCTTTACCACGTCCAACTCATTTCTTTTACGAGTTGTCTGTGTTCACTACGGTCTCTATAAAACTAAGACCAAGTCCATATTTTTACACGTTGGCACTAGTTGCTCACTGAATACTTAGTGCGGGTTACCCATTGGATGCTTAGCCCAAGATGCATCCTTACCAAGAGCTTTTTGCGAAGAGGGCACAATACGAAGGTATAGCCACGTCATTTGTTTCGTACTAATGGAGCTTTAGTGACGGTGCTTCTCGATGGTTCATGGGCAACTGACGGTCATGGGAATTGAGCTCTATGACGTGTTACATGGCCAGTGGAGACAATAAGGCTCTTCAATCTGGTTTTGGATCGAATAGGGGTGAGCCTAGGCGGGCCAGACATTGAAGGGAACGAGTTTTTTGATACCGTAGTATCAGCTTGATGGAATGAACCAGGACGGTTCAGGGGGAGACGCCAACTCAGAGGGCGTAGAAGGATTTCAGTAAACGACACTTATCACCAACGTCAACAACCTTATCACCATAAACCCCCCTCTGCTACAACTTTCGGCTCATGTGGAAGGAGGCACAAACCTCCAACCACCTCCACCATGTTAGTCCTCTCGCGTAATTGTCAAGGGCTCGGAACAAGGAAAAAATTCCGAGCCCTCCACCGGCTCGTCCGAAATCTCTCTCCTAAAATTCTCTTTCTCTCTGAAACAAAGCTCTCTTCTAATTCTCTCATCCCCATTCTCATTGCTCTTGGATTTCACCACCACCAAATTGTCCAACCGAACCACACTACTGGTGGTCTGTGCCTAGCTTGGAAGCTAGGAGTAGACCTTGAAATAATTTCAGCCAATGTTAACCTTGTCAATGCCATCATCTTCTCTGACCCCCCCACTTCACCATGGATGCTTACTGCTGTTTACGGATCCCCTACAAGCAAGCAAAACCCACATTCCGGGAGGACCTCTCAAAAGTGATTGACTCATTCCCTGGACCCTGGCTAGGAATTGGAGATTTCAATGAAATCACTAATACAAAGGACAAAAAAGGAGGTAGAGCTTTTGCATCCTCGTCAAACGGTCTAGCAGCAGTGATACATGAAAAAGGGTTGGTTGGTCTGGGATTCATTGGAAACCCGTTCACATGGAGTAACAAGCGCAACCTTCAAGCCAACATCAGGGAAAGAATTGATAGAGGTTTAGCAAATATGGCTTGGTGTCTTTTGTTCCCCAATGCAACAGTCAAACATTTGCCAGCACACCAATCCGATCACAATCCCATCCTCCTCAATACCAGAGAAATCAACCCGCCGAACCCAAAATCCTTCAAATTCATGGCTTGTTGGACCCGTGACAACTCTAGCCACTACATTGTAGAACATGCTTGGAAGATCAAAGCTTTTGGAGCGCCCCCCTTCAAACTCTGCCAGAAAATCAGAAATACTCGGCTTGCTCTCAGAACATGGAATCAGAACCACTTCGACAATATCCAAACCAAGATCAAAATCCTCTCAGAAGCCCTTGATCAAACCCAGAAGGAAGACCCGTCGGCATCCAACTTGGAACGCGAGAAAAATCTCCAATGCAATCTGGACGAAGAACTGAAAAGAGAAGAGTCATTGTGGCAAGATAGGTCCAGATACAAAAGAATCCTTGAAGGAGACCTCAATACGAAGTTCTTCCATCTCACAACAATTATCAAGAGGCATCGGAATGCTATTGATTTCATAAAAGACGGTGAAGGTACATGGATCACAGGAACAAACCAGGTTGAAAGGTGCTTTAACAACCATTTCGAACAAACTTTCTCGACCTGCAAACCAACCTTCCCTCCAGACTTTGAAAATCTCTTGACCCACTCCATATTTGAAGCAGACAACCTTTTGATGTGCGCAATCCCTACTGACTCTGAGATAGAAAAGGCCCTTAACCATATGGGTTCGCACAAGGCTCCGGGACCAGACGAAATGACATCACTCTTCTTCAAGACCTACAGAAAGATCACCAGTTTTGATGTCAAGGAAAGTGTGAAAAACTTCTTCATCACAGGCCACATCCTCAAAGAACAAAACCATACTCTCATTGCCCTCATACCAAAGCAAGACAACCCAGTCTCGGTTAATCACTACTGACCAATAAGTCTATGCAATGTCTCTTACAAGTTGATATCCAAGATACTAGCCTCCCGCCTCCAAGCAGTACTGCATCAGCTAGTCTCCCCTCTTCAAGCAGCATTCGTCCCAAAGCGCCTGATCAACGACAACAGCATCATAGTACAAGAGTTGTGGCACACAATGAGGAAAAAGAAAGGAAAAAATGGGCTTATGGCCATCAAAATCGACATGGAAAAAGCCTATGACAAAATGGAATGGTCTTTCATACTCAACGTCCTGAAGAACTTTGGTTTTGATCAAAAGTGGATTGGATGGGTGGAACAATGCATAAGTACTGCAACTTTCTCAACACTCATCAATGGTGCACCCCACGGCCTCTTCCCGTCTTCTAGAGACCTTCGCCAAGGAGACCCCATCTCTCCATTTCTTTTCATTCTGGGGTCTGAAATCCTAACCAGATTGCTACTTTTCAAAGAAAGCAAAGCAAACATCCATGGAATCAAGGCCAGCCGTGGAAGCCCAGCTATATCCCACCTACTTTTCGCTGACGATCTGATTATTTTTTTGCAGGGCCAATAAAAATGAAGCCGCAACTGTTCTTAAATGCCTACAAAAATACGAAAGCTGGTCAGGACAGGTCATCAACCAGATGAAATCAAGAGTGTTCTTTAGCACAAATGTGAATGGAGTAGAAAGTCGTGAAATTTGCAATCTTTTGGGCATCAAAAAGGCACCACCCTTAGATAAATATCTTGGATTACCCATCTTTACCAATCAAAAAAAGATGGGTGTATTTGCAGCCTTAGCGGAAAGAGTTCGACAACGTCTGAGTGGTTGGAAAGCAAAATGCTTACCACAACGTCTGAGGTACTCTGATCAAGGCAATTGCTATGGCCATTCCATCCTATACAATGTCTACATTCGCAATACTTACGGCAATTTGCAAAAAAATGGACAGTCACATGAGAAGATTCTGGTGGGGGCATGATGAATCAAAGAAGAACCACTACTGCCCAAAAGCGTGGAGTACCTTGTGTATCCCAAAAATGTTTGGCGGAATGGGGTTCAAACCAATGAAAGAAGTGAACAAGGCACTACTTGCAAAGCTGGGATGGGCGATTCTCAAAGAACCTGGGAAACTTTGGGTACAAATCATGAAGGCTAAATATCTACATTCTTCAAGATTCCTGAACCACCAACCGCCGAAGGATGCTTCTTGGATTTGGAAAGGGATATGCGCAAGCAAGAACATCATTGTTAAGGGCGCTTGTTTCATTGTTGGGAAAGGAGATACCATTGATTTTAGGCTAGACCCCTGGATACCCGCGATTGAAGGTTTCAAGTCACATACAGAGGTCCCCCCTAGCCAAGGGTACAGCACGGTCTCGGATCTTATCGACATATTAACCTGCAGTTGGGATAGGCTAAAACTCCACCGCCTTTTTTCGGAACCCACCATTAAGGAAATCCTTAGAATTAGAATTTCCACTTCACAACCCCAGGATTTCTTAGCCTAGACCCTATCAAAATCCGGAAAATTCTCCACCAAAGCAGCCTACCTTGCAGGAAATATGAATAGATTCCAAACCAGCCAACCCCTCTTTCTACCTTTCTGGAAAGCCTTATGGAAAGCAAAGATTCGGGAACGCCACAAAATCCTCATCTGGCGAATTGCATGGAACATCCTCCCAGTCAGACTCAAACTCCAATCCTTATTTCCGAAAATAGAAACCATCTGTCCTTTTTGTAACTCGGAAGAAGAATTCACGACTCATCTCTTTATCACATGCCCTTTCACCCGCAACATTTGGTCTGCCTCTCCCCATAATTTCTGGCCACCACCTCTTCCAAGTCCGATGCAAACAATATCCAACCCCCCACAATGGCTTGAGTACATAGTATCTCCACCATTCTCAGGAAATTTTGATCCAAGTATCAAGGCTGTCTACACACTATATGCCTGTACTGTCTTGGACCATATATGGTGGTGCCGCAACCAAAAACTTTTTCAAAATGCTGAAATGAATATGGAAAGAAGCTGCAAGAAAATTCTGGCTACCTTTGGTCACCTACAAAAAGCTTTCCTTCATGAAAATATTAACAATAGCCACCCATCTACTGGGGTAAACTCTCCTCTCAATTGGTTCAAGATGAACTTTGATGCGACAATCAGAAATTCGACATCCGTCCAAGCAGCAGTCTTGCGAAACCATGAAGGAGTAATAGTCTCGGCACAAGCACAAGCCTCCCATACGCAAGACCCAGAAAAGGCCGAAGTGGAGGCAGCGCTAATGGCGATCAATCTAGCCATCCGAAGTCGATGCTCACATGTGTTGTTTGAAGGAGATGCTTCAGTTATTATCAACTACTTCACCAATCTCGATCAAACCCCGAACTGGAGATGCTAAGCTATTATTGAAGAAGCCAGAGACAAATTGAAGTTCTTCACTTGCTGGACATTTCTCAAAGTTATGAGATTTCAGAACAGGCCCCCCCACAACCTTGCAGCATGGGCATATTGTAATCAATTTTTTGGCTTAGTTCCAATCTCCTCCATTTTCCATCTTTTGTCCATGGAGGACTCTGTGAACTGAGTAATGTACTTCTGCTTTTCTTTAATGAAGTCATTTGATTAGGAAAAAAAAAGGCACACAAGCTAAAGTCGACAGTCCGTACGAGTCAATCCTCAGTCCACCGTAGGTCTTCAAAATTTCTTACAATATTATGTGTCGGAGAGAAAATCGTAGAATGGAAGAAGAAAAACAAAAATTTTATGACTTGAGGCGCGTTTAAAGAAATTATCTTTAAGGCGATATTTGTTTCCACTCGTTCCGAATTTGCTACCGAGTTAATGACAAATCACCTTCATGATTACTCAAACCAATAATCTGCAGATAGCAATTCTGAAAATTCGTTTCAGAATCGCTCTTCAAAATTGTGAATATAACTGATAAATATGAGATTCGGAAGTTGCAATGCAAAAGAAGTAAATCATTCTGAATTTCTGAATTTTATATGGACTTAATAGCTATCCTTTCATGAAGGGACACGACTAATAAAAAAATAATTGTATTTCTGGTGCCTGTCATTAAAGTGTCACAAAAAATAAATAAAGGAAAGAAACAATTTCAAAAATGGTAAAATATAGGCCGTTCGATCATATAGTGCTAAGTGCGCACAATGCGCCACATGTGCACGTGTGCGGTGTTAGCATTCTCAATCTTCCCTCCAAAACATCTTAAAACAATTCAAATTATATGTATCATGTGCTTGCTTATAAGGACAGAGAAAGTTTATTTTCTCTCCGATGTGGGACAAAGAACAAGACCTTTTAGATCTTGAACTTCACTTACAATGCAAACACATTACATAACAATCTATCACCAACATTATGCACCAAGAAGAAGTGCAATAAACCTGCATAGAAGTTCAGATCGTGTAAAAAACTTGAAGAAAACGAGACCAAATGTTACAACTGCCGTCAATTTCATGCAAAAAAATTCCTTAGGGGATTTTGAACAACAAAATGGAAGTTCAGCTAAACTAAAGTTTATAGCAATGAACAAATTATGAAGTGGTTTCCCCATAGCCAAGCCAGCCTGAATGTTGGCAATATCACTAATTTAAGCTACTCAAAAGTGGGCTAAAAACCAGTTGAATTACCCGTTCTTTCTCAACTTCGTCTGAAATAGCCACGCTATTATCGGCTTTCCTCCGGTCTTGTTGCACACAAGATCAAACTAGGGAACCAAATCGGTACAGCTACCGACTAAAACTGGCCGCTCCAGTTTTGTAATATCCCACATCGGATGTGGAATAGTATGAGATGACTCTTGTAAGACCTTGCCAAGGAACTCATAAGTACCTACTTGGCTAGCCCTTTTGAGGGAGGCAACGCCCTGTGGTGGGGCCGTGGACCGGGTCGTTACAGATGGTATCAGAGCCGACTCTCGAAAGCTCGGGCTGGGGTATTCAGTCGGGTTGTCGATGGTTGGGGAAACGAAGGCAAGCCCGGGTATATCCCACATCAAGAGGATGGTTGGGGCAACGAAGGGTGAGCCCGGTATATCCCACATTGGCTAGAGAGGAAGATTCTGGGCTATGTGTGATTGAGCCTTAGCGAGGACGCTAAGGTATAAGGAGGGGAGATTGTAATATCCCACATCGGATGTGGAATAGTATGAGATGACTCTTATAAGACCTTGCCAAGGAACTCATAAGTACCTACTTGGCTAGCCCTTTTGAGGGAGGCAACGCCCTGTGGTGGGGCCGTGGACCGGGTCGTTACAAGTTTGCTCATTACAACTACAACCCTCGACGTGGCAATTACTTGTAGATAAAACTCAATGTAGGTGCTAATTTAATTGGTAAGACGTTTGGTTTCTTATCTAACATAGGCTCAGGATAGATAATCAGAACTTTATTTTGAGTATTATTGTTCATTACAACATTTATTACATCATGGAGTAATGATGAGAGTTTTGAACTGAAATCAAACTCCAGTTGAACCAGCTTGAAATAAATAAGACACATTCAATAATATTGTCCCAGAAAGTGTAATTGTTTTGCCCATAGAATAGTACATTTTTTGTTCCAGTCTTGTCTGTAAATGGCAAGTTTGGTATCCGTTGCATTTATCATTTGATTAGACTATATACAAGTAAAAGTATTGTGAAATCATATCCACACGTTTTTATACCGCCTTCACACTATTTTGTCGGGGGGGGGGGGGGGGGACAATTTAGGTAGTGCAATTTTAACTCAACGCCGATACAAGTGTGGATACAACCCCTACACCTAGTAAGGCCCCTCTAAACGATCTAAGGACATTAAGAAAAACGTTAAACCGAAGAGGCTTCCCTCTCAGTTGTATTACTCTTGGGAGTTGTATTAAGTGTCTGTTATATGCATCTTGGTATAACTCTCGTGCCGTTGAACTACTGAAAGTTGTATTAATGTCAACTATTATAAACCTCCTTGCATATCTTTTGGGTACGGTATTACTCACGGGAGTTGTTATCAAAACGCTTGTTGTGTATATCTTTGTAAACAACTTTATGATGCCACTTCCAAGAGTTCTACAACACCTAATTATAGTAGAAAGATGACTACAGCAGACATGCCATATACAACTCCCAAGAGTGATATCGGAACCCAAACGTTACACACCAATCGACTGTAATACAACACCCAAGGTTATTACAATAACCAAGAGTTATGCAAAGATGTACACGTCAGACATGTTTAATACAACTTTCATGTGAAGTGCAGCTAAGCTTGCTGCCTCTTTTTAAGCCCGACATAAGGACTTATTGTGGGGATATGCGACTCTTTCGGAATATTATCATTGTCATGGAGTTGTAAGTACTCCGGCACGAGGAATCTCTTCCCGCGAGGTAGGCGACTCGTTCAGGATACTACCTCGGCCCATCGGGTAGGCGACTCTCTCAGAAAACTACCTTTAAGCGTTCTAAGTGCTCTGCCATGAGGACTTCCCTCTAGCGAGGCAGGCGACCCAATTGGGACCATACAAAAAAAATTCACTAGACACAAAATTGAAAAAGGGTAGATAGTACGGACTATAACCCCCGGGTCATTTCGAGAAGGGAACAGGTTTCCGGATGGCATCACACCCAATTTGTCTAATAGTAGGGCGTAGGGACCCTCATTTGCCACTTTCAGGTTCTCAGCGTCTCTCTATGTCCCTATGGGACTCAGTAAGAGCTTTGGATTAGTAGCGCTGCATGAGCCAGTCTTTCTAGACATACACAACAAAGCTATACAGGAGTGACAGGGTAAATATATGATCCGACAGTCCGTGGAACAACAACATTTGTGACTCCTCGGTGAGGTGTCATTCCCAGGAAGCCCATGTGTCATTTGATGATATCATAATCTCAACCCTTATAAATAGAGGACTTGATAGTTCATTTCCCGAGGAACAAAACTTCAGAACTCATAACTCATTTCACTTTCTCACTCTAGAATTTCAAAGTTAGAGAATTCTAGAGAGAAGCATACAAGACACTGATGCTGGACCTTAACTCTAAACCTAAGCATTGAATTGTGTTGTCATCTTATATTCACACCACGCCCTCGCCCTTGCAGCACCGCCACTCGGATTCTGTTTCTGCCCATATTTTGTACTTACTTTATCCCACATCAGCATACTTGGCATCCGACTTGGACTGCATTCTTTGTGACCCCTTCACGTTTAGAGCGATTCCACTTCCTTGACATCACTTTCTATATTCGATTACTTAGAAAAAATTCCATAAGCTGCGACCATCACACCACCCTTCCAAACAAATCGCTTATCATTAATGTTAAGTTAATATCTGCTCTAAAAGCTTAAATTATTAGAGAATAGGCCCATTAATGTATATCATGCTTTTATACTCTCCCTCACGTATAAGCCCCCAATTACACGTGAAAGAGACTAATCAAGGTACAACATTACCTAGTGCACAAATAAACGTAAGTTGCACTATAATAGACGATGACCAAATATGCAAGCGGGAAGAATTGAATCCAAGACCATACTAAACCAGAGCTATGATATTATGTTAAGTTATCATTTGCTCTAAAAGTTTAAGCTATTAGAGAATGAACCCAACAATGTATATCGTGCTTTAATTTATCTTGTTTCTTTCCTGCATCAAAACCCTAATCAACAAACCATAGTTTTTCTGCCACAATCAATATTTGCTACGGCCACCATCTAACCAAAGACTTGTCATTTTAACATTACAATTCCCATCCAAGCCCTTTGATGCTATTCTCTGCATTCATTTACATGGAAATTCCATGAATGCATTATTGTGGGCAACAATATTTCATGCTTATTGGAATTTAAGGAGTATAGTGAGATCGGGATTGGGAAATGGGTTTCCATGTGACATTAGAATGATAATGGAATGTAGAAAGTGACGTGCATGAATCCGGGTTAAATTGGTTGTGAGGCAGTGGTGGCGGAAAGGAAGACACATACATAGTCGTTGTGTGGCAAACGAAAAAATAAAAATGACTCCATATGAAATGCCCTCTTAAAACATCATGTGCATGTCACATGTTCAAAGGGTCGTTTACAAAATTTAAATTAATTTTTGATTTTATTCCAATTATTATATCTTAAAAAATAATAGAGAATTTAATAGCTCGATTTAAAACATCTGATTTTTATTTGTTAAAAAGGATAAATTATAAGGGATTGAATGTTTTTTAATCCTACTATATTAATCCCTATTTTCACTAACAAAAGAAAATAGAAAGAGCGGCCAAAATTATAGCAATAATTAATCGGGTTGGCTGGTAATCGCACAAGGCACGTTTTTATGGTGCAGCGAAATCTTACTCTTTATACTTGGATTTGGTTGGTATTTTTTATATCTTCCAAACTTCTAATCTCATTTTTTCTAAATTTTTTTAATTTTAAAATTAAATTAAATAGGTATAAAATTTTCGTTAAAATTACCTATAACTCATGATATGATATGATATGATCTTGCTATGATTTCCTTTCCCGACTTCATTATTAACTGCCTCTAGGAAGAAGAAGAGTAAATAGATTTGGAAACCCTAACAAAGCCACTCTTGGCCCTGTAATGGATTTCTCTCTCCTCACCGACGCCATGGCGTCCAAATCCTACGACAAGATCACCGATATCTGCGACGATCTCCGCCTCCAGGCAAAGCAAATCAAACGCTAAAAACCTAATTTATCTGCTCGCTACTACTTTTACAAACCCTAATTTCGTTTCTCTCTCTACAGGCTGCTACCGAGGGCATTACATTTCAAGACGATTGGCCTTATGCTATTCACCTCCTGGGCCACATTTACGTCAACGACATGTAAGCAGCCACTTACTTGTCTTACTCTTTGACTAGGGTTTCGGGAGATTGTTGTGTGGCTAGAGTTTTGAGGGTGAGTTTTTTTGTGGAATCGATGTGCAGTAACAGTGCTCGATATCTGTGGAAGACGACACCCGCGGGGATCAAGGAGAACCGGCCGGAGGTGGCGGCGGCTTGGAAGATTGGACAGAGGCTGTGGACGAGGGACTATGGTGGCGTGTACGAGGCAATTCGCGAGTTCAATTGGAGTCCCGAGGCCCGAGATCTCGTCGCCTCGTTCACAGGCAAGTTTCCACCGGATTTCTTGTGCAGTATAACCATTATGTGTTTTTATTTGTTTGCCTGATTGCATTGTAATAATAAGTGATCCTCCGTATTTTAGTAGAGTAATTGGTGAAAAGCTACCTAGTTGATGTTAAACTAGGATCAAGGGTATGGAGTGCTTCTTGCTGAATGTCTTTAGTTAAATAGTGATTCTTGTATACTTAAGGCATATAAATTATGACCCATTTTAGGGCCATAATAACAACTGAGCATTCATGGCGTGTTTCAAATTGGGTTCTGCATCATAGAACGATTAGGATCATTTTTTTAACAAAAGCTCCTGAATGGATCTAGTGCTGTATGGAATTATGTCTGCTTTAAAGTAAAGCCTAATGTACAAATTCTGTTAGCCATCTCTATAAGGCATCTAGATGCTAGGGTCCAAGAGAATTACTTATCCAAAAAAAATAGAGGCTTTTAACTTCTTCCCTAGATAGGGGCTGATCCTGTTTCAGAAGGTACACATTTGTTCGATGTAAGTAATATATGAAATTAGGCTATGCCCGTCTTGCATGGAAAAGGATATGATGGAGCGAAGTACATAATCAGTGGCAGGAGATATATAGCCAAATATTTTATACCTAGCTGCAATTTTGGCATCTCGAAGAGAATATTCATCTGCAAACTTGCAAAACAGGTTCTGTAGTACTTAGAGGTGCAAAATTATGTGGCTGGAGCTGGAGCTGGAGCTGGAGCCAGTGCCAGATCCGGAGCTGAGCCAAGCTGGCTGAGAGCCTAGTTTTTCTTATTTTAGACACTCGAATTTTTGAGTTTTAGCCAGCTTTCTGCTATATCAGGAGCAATTTCATTTGCAAGATCGATTTTATGGTCTCCGAAAAGTAGTATGAAGTAGTTGCATCAGAACGTAAGCCAGGTATGTTCAAAGTATGTAAGAGCAATGAGATTAAATAGCCATTAAAGCTTACAAAGACAAAGAAGTACTTTGAAGTTCCACCTACTGGAACACATTACTAAGCATACTACTTTTCAGTCTCAATACTGCATCTCTACGTTACTGAATAAACACCCACATTTTTCCTCTGAATATTGCATATATGAGATGACTAGTCGGCTGTTGTGAATGAAAGTGCGGTTGGTTGAATGTTATTAGTTTTTGGATTAACGAATTTTCAAACCTAAAGTTTGGGCTTGTAATAACTTGAATGCTAAACTGGGTTTTGATTCGATAAAATTAGTAAGTTCTTTCATTTAGTATGGCAAGGTTTATCTAAAGCACGAGAAGGTATTCTATTCCGAGACCATTTGCCAAACAAGAATAGTCTAGATTGTCTACTTTGAAGATTATGTTCCTCTTAACAGATTTTACATGGCTAGTTAGTTAGAATCCTGTAATACTGCATACTGTATTCAGTAAACCAGTGAAACACCATATTTTTATGGATTTGGTTTATAGCCAAATATTATCTGTTTGATTTGCCATGTTTTTGTTGGTTTTGCTTTGTCTGTAAACTGTTGGAGATATGACATTGCTCCCTTGAGTTGGTTGTAGTTTCTGCATATATCTCTGGTCTACAGAAGCTAATTTTACCTTCAAACTAGATTTAAAAATAATGAAATTAGTTGCATCTTTGGGACTGTAGACGCACAACATACAGCGAATAATTGCATAATTTCCTCCCCCTATTTCTTGAACCCATTCTCGCATTGGAAAGTTGGAGGAAAAGAACTGTGCAATAAGTTCTTGTTGTTGAAACCCTGAACTATCTAGGTGATATGTTCTGGAAAGTAACGTTCATATGAGCAACCCTTTTGGAGCTTTAACCCTGTATTTCCTAATGGAGGGAAAAGAAACAACGAGAAAGAAAAAAGGAGAAGAGAAGGTGAAGGAATGACTATTTCGATGTTTTTTTGCCGTCCTCCTTGAAAAGTGAAATGGAAGATTTTGAAAAAGAGCAACTTTCTATGTATCATTTCATTTATGGAATGTCATCTCATCTTTGAATATTTCTAATCTTTATGCAGTCATGATTTGATCTTGTTAACTTTATCAATCGTATCATATATAACTTATACACGTGAAACGAACCTCAGCTCTCTTTACAATTGTTTAGAGAGTACATCTGTTAGATTGTGCACAATTGCTGCAGTGCTTATCTGCTAAATAGTTAGTCTCTTGACTCTCGTTGTAATTTGGCTCTTTAAGTCATTTATTCACTTATAACCACCTCATATCATGTTTATCCTACTGGCATTAAGAGATAAGGTTAGTTCGCTGTTTTTCTCCAGATGCTTTCCATCGAAGAGAAGTGCAAAAATGAGACAGTCGAGGATTTTCAAGGCTCGTTAAATCACAGCCAAAAGAATAAACAGCACCGAGATAGGAGCAATATCTATTTTCTTCCATCACGTTTAAGCTAGTCACTAGTCTAAATATGCATGCGTATGAGGTTGACAGTTGGCTAGCAGTATGATGCGTGGCTGGTAGCTTTTAGGATCCCAAGTACCCGGATCGATCGAAAGTTCAATTCTATCTGAACTACTCATTTTCAAATGATATCCACATTGTTCACAAATATTCATTTTTGATTAAAAAAATTTCTTATAATTTAATCCATAACAATTTTCGTTATGACGCTTTTAGTCATCATTATTTTGCATTTTGAACTTTCTACAGAACTTTACACGAAAAGGATGTTTAAGCTACTGGAGTCTGCTTATTCTACTATAAGCATCCAAGATACAGCACTCTTCCTGGGAATGAGTGAGGATGATGCTACAAACTGTAAGCTTCTGTGCTTTCTTGCTTGAGTTAAACAGCAATTACCTGTAAGCTTTGTGACCTTTGTGGGCTCTAATGTTCCGTACGCGTAAAAAGATAATTTGTGATTTTTAACAAGAAAATTGACAGAAGATCTTTGCCTGAAATGCTTGCATATTTAGTTAATCGAGGATGAGAATTTTCTTGCTTGGAGCAGTTATAAAAGTTGTTCCTCGTCTAAGAGGTACATATATACATGTTCATGTGGTGTAGATGCCAAAGTAGAGTTGTCAAATGGGCCGGGCTGCACGCTGGCTGGCCCGACCCGGCCCCTTTCTGGCCCGGGCTGGCCCGGCCCCTTTGATGAACAGTGCTGGCCCGGCCTTTTAGGGCCTAGGGCCTGGGCCAGGCCTACATTTTCCAGAAAAAAGCCCGGGCCAGGCCCGGGTTTGGCCCGGCCCGGTTCAGGCCCCCCTCTTTACTTTTGAAATTCCACTTTTCCCCCCTAAACAGTACTGAAGATTTAAGTAATGCGAAGAATAATAACATATCTTAAAGTCTTCGATTTTTTTTCTTTATAAATATAGTGGTTATGGGATCGAGTAAATTTCTAACATCTTTATGTATTGAAATTGCTGACCCCAATGCATCGTGTACCCCACATTTGCTGTATTTTGTCAATTTATGTTACAATTTGAGTGGGCTGGAACTTGGAATCTGTTAGGGACGCTTTAATAAAGCGTCCCTAACAGCAAATTACCATAATTAAAAAAAACCCTTATCTTGAATAACAAGAAAATGCCAAAAAAAAAATAATAAAAAAAAAGAAAATTGGGCCCGGGCCGGCCCAAGCCCGGCCCTAAATGTTGGGCCTAGGGCCTGGGCTTGGACCGGGCCCAGATATCCTCAGAACCAGGCCCGGCCCGGTTGGCAGCCCCCTTGGCCCGGCCCGATTTGTTGGAGGCCCGATGGGCTTGGGCTGGGCCGGCCCAAGCCCGGCCCATTTGACATCTCTATGCCAAAGCTTGTCTTATTTTTTGGGTAAATTATACACGACATTGCTGAGTTTTGTCATAACTACACACGGCTCCTACTAACTATTTTTGCGCTCCTTGTGGTTTGTGGTCTCTTTACAAAGCTCCATTCCGTTAAGCATCCATGAACAAAAGTTAGGTCACCACATAATATTTGTGATCTACCAAAATTGCCCTTAAAGATGTCTTCCCTTCTTCAACCACCCCCGACTCTAAGGTACCGCCACCGGCGCCGCCATCACCCTCTCCAAACATCATCCCACCCCCCAACACCACTGCCCACTGCCCCCCTCTCTCTCTCTCTCTCTCTCTCTTCTCTCTCGTGCTCCCATGCACACACACTGCCAACAAGATACTTACCACTAGGGGTGAGCATGGTTCGGTTTGGGGGTCAAACCACGAACTGAACCGTTACCCCTTAGTTTGAGAAATTGTGAACCGAACCAAACATCATCAGTTTGGACGATTCTGTTTGGACGGTTTAAATAATTCAGTTTAATTGGTTTGGATTAGTTTGCGTCCGTTTAAAGACGTTGTACCTTTGCACACTACTATTGGATAAATATAAAAAAATTGAAGTTATATTTTCTCTAAAATTTACATTTGATATAGTAGTGCTGTGTTAATGTAAGATGTAAGTATTATTTCAGATACATATTACAATAAAAACTCAAGTATGCCTTTGTCATTGATGTATGAGAAAGAATTAATAAATACAGAAGAAATATTGGTCACTAATTTTTTGTGTCATAAATACTCTCATTAGTTTATTTTCTTTTAACTTTAAACGTTTTGTTTATTTGGATTTGGTTAGTACCATGTATGCAAACTTTATTAGTGAATGGTACTAAAAATAGTTAACATACCACAGGTCGGTTCGGTTTGTGATCGGTTTAAAAAATGTGAACCGTGAACCGAACTGAATCAAGGTCGGTTTGAGAAATGTAAAATCAAGCCGTTAAAAATTTTGGATCGTTCGGATTGGATCGAACGATTGATCGATTTGAACGATTTGGTGCGCACCCTTACGTACCACCACCACCAACAGATCTAGTGCCACCACAACACCACCCACCTCCAAAAACACACACCCACATCCATATAAAAACACACTTGCAATGCACCACATCATCACCATACTACCTGTGGCATCACCATAGTCATCCCCCACACATCGCCAAACAGCCAGCGCGCATGTCGGGCCACTATTTTCCGCTGTTAGCAAACATCACCATCACTGCGGTGGGCTTTGTTTGATCATTGGTTGGCTATTGGCTTAAAAATTTGTGGTGGCCGTTGGTGGGTATGGTGGCTGATGACGGCCGGTCACCGTTGGCGGGTCAGGATCGGTCGCCAAAGCCGCGGTGGCAATGGGTTTTAGGATCAGTGGCGGTTGGTGGTCGTCGGTGTGCCAGTGTGGTCTTGGGTGGGCCGATTTAGATGTGGAAATTGGCTGGAGGTGGCGGGTTGCGGCGGGGCAGTATGGTGGCCTTGGTGGTCGTGGGCGGGTCGATATAGAAACTGGCCGGCGGTGGTGGGTCGTGGCGGGGTAGTGTGGTGGCCGTTCGTGGGTCGCGATAGGTTACCGGAGGCTGTTGCTGGGTGGAGTTGGCGGCAATATTGCCGGAGAATGCGTGTGTGTGTGTGTGAGAGAGAGAGAGAGAGAGAGAGAGAGAGGTACAATTGTTATGGGGTTGGGATGGTGTTTGGAGAGGGGGATGACATAAGGGTAAATTTATTTGTTATCCCCGTATGGAGTCACCGTCTCTCTGTATGGCGTTAAGAGTAATGGGTCACCACTCCCCTTACTCTCAAGGAGCAGGGTAATATTAGCTTATTCTTCCTTCCTAATCAAGGCCTTCTTGTTCACATATGACGTCATGGTTGTATTAGCATGCTTGGGATGGTGCGCCATCCCTCGTGGTATCACATTTTTTTCATTGATTCTATTAACTGAAAAAAAAATGGGTAACTTAGTGTAATAAATATACTTAGTAGGCGTCGTGTGTAGTTTATGGCAAATCTCAGAAGTACCGTGTCTAATTTACCTTTTCCTTTTTGTGCACAAGATGGGTTATTGTTTGGAATGGACTTGGGAGCATGAATATGACAAGCCATTTTTTGTGATCCTCTGAATTCTTCTAGTGCTGTTGTCCCACTTTTTCCTGATATGGTGTTGCAGTTGCCGATGGTTATTCGTTGATATCTTATATATCATAGTATTGTTTACATCTAAGCAAAGGATAAGGGAATTATTTTTTCGTGGTTATCATGGTTACAATAATATAAAAGAAGAGAGGAAATAAATCTCCCTATTGAATTAAGATTAATAGAAAGATATAGATTGTTAAGGGGATTATTTGTTAGGGTTAATTACACCCATGTCATCTTTGAGATTTAGGTAAAATTACACATGTGCATAAGTTTGAAAAATAGGCACTTTATGTCATTTGAAATAACGGAATATCCACATACATAGCGGAATTGTCAAAATGACTATATTGCCCATAAGTAGGTTTGTAATTCCTAATTTGCTCATGGAAATCAGTCCTTTCTTCTCAAAATCTTCTCCTCCACCCCGCTGTTGCTGCCCCTACCCTCCCCCCCTCCCAGCTGATGTCCCCCTCCCTTCCCCCACCCATCTAATTCAATTACAGCATATCCCCTTGAACAACACAAACAGTGCAAACCATCTCAGCCTTCAATTTCTTCCCTTCCACCAGCACTTGCCTCCTGGGCTACCCACAAAAGGTCGCGGAATTTTCACAAGGTTGGAATCCTATGTCGCAGCAGTGGCTTGCCGTGTGGGGGGGGGGGGGGGTGTGTGAGCGTGGGGCTAGGTGTGTGGGTAACCTGGTGACGGGGATGGCTAGATCTGATTTGATTGCGGCGGGTACTGTGAGTGGTTGAGGTGGTGCGCGGTGGGGTTGGGGGGGGGGGAGGGGCAACGGTGGGGTGAGGGAGGGAGGGCGGGGGTGGGTGGGTTAGGGGCCGGCATGAGTTAATTTGAAAATATATAGTATAAGGGCAATATTGCCATTTTAAAAAATATGTATTGATGACAGCATGAGAAAAGTATAATTTTTGGACAGATGCCTAGCGAATGGACACAAGTGTTACCTTTTTTCTATGTTTGTGGTCACGATCTGTTACCTTTTGAAACTTAGTATTCCTTACTGCAATTTCACCTTAATCTCAGGGACATGAGTGTAACTAACCCTATTTGTTATTTTCCATTATATGCTCTTTTAATACTCTCTATGTCTCACATGAATCGATCGTTTTTTTTTTTTTTGGCATGCAGATTAAGGATCATATGTTGTATTTCCCATTCTACTTTTTAGCGAGAAATGGAGGGGGGAGGGAGAAAATAAGATATGAGAGAAAATGAGTTTGTGGAGTGTTAAATGTGGAGAGAGAAATAGAATAAAAAAATATAAGAGTGGATTTGGAGAGAGAAAAATGAGTTGGTGAAGAAGTAAATGTAGAAAGAGAAATAGAAATAGAATAGAGAAAAGGTAAAATGGGTAAATTATGTAAGAACTAGAGAATTTTTCTTAATTTAGAAAGTGAACAATTTTTGTGAGACGAGTAAAAAAGGAAATATGATCAATTTTTGTAGGACGGAAGGAATACTATATAGTATTGTGTGCCGGTTGTATTCTCCTTAATTCTGCAAAATGAGATGGACACTGCACTGTATTGAAGTTCTCATTTTCAAGTTTTCTTGTTGTCTCTGATCGTCTGCATAGTTAGACATTAAAGCCAGTTATATCTTAGTGATGCTTGGTGATATTGGTTTTGTTGTATGCAGATGTGATACAACAGGGTTGGGGTGTGGACCCTGCTTATCGAATGCTTACCGTGAAGAAGCAAGTTGTTGTAACGGAGCAGAAATTGGATCCTAGCAAATTGCAGCAATTGACAGAATACGTGTTCCATCTTGAGCATTAGTTTTGATGACCTCCCCTGACTTTGTGTAGGAGTTGATGCCAAAATCATGCCCGGTAGTAACCTTGTTGTAAACTTGTTGACGCCAAAGGTAACCCAATGTTCTAGGCATCACCCATCCTTGATGATCAAAATCGGAATGATAATGGGGTTGTGCTCTCTTTTTTGTTGCCTTCGATTCAACATTAACGATAAGGAATTGTGACCGCTGGGGTCAGTCTTGCACTTTGTGAGAGGGGAAGTGGTGACTTTGCCCCTTGATTCCCCTTTGATTGTTGCGTTCTTTTGAACATTACAAGCAACGAATTGGGCCAGTCCTGCGGTTGTGAGAGAAGAACTGGTGAGTTTTAGATCCTTTCGTGGGGGTACGAAGCAATTTGAACTACTCGAACCCCTAAGTACAAGGAAAGTTGAAACTCAATGCATGGAAGTGGTAATTTGGAAGTATAAAGACACTTAATTGTGTTGTAAGAAGTGTTCCACATTTCTCATTTTAACTTTGAACCAGCCGATATTCCTGTACTTTCATCTCGGCGACGTGCATATATGAAGACTATCGTTTCATGGGAAGCTGGCAGTATGAGGAAGCCACTTCAATCTTCTTAACTGGTGTTAAAGATGAGATGTTTTTGGTTAATCGTCAAATTTTATTCTCGTTATGAAGGGTCGTGCACGTCATGGTAATCGCCCGTTCGTCCCTTGTCTGATTTTAGCTTAAAAGATTTTTATTAGTTTTGATCTCGTGCATTGTATACGGAATTAATAACTGTATAAATACTGATTGAGAGATCTCCTAGTTGTTTGCCTAACAAAATTATTTTATATTTTGACATTTTCTATTAAAATTTGCGTTAAAAATGAACTTGAGTATTAATTGATAGTTTCTAGTAACAAATAAAAACGAAAAAATAGTATATGAAATGATAAAAAATAGTCCGGCGCAACTAATAGCAATAATAATGATAATTTTAACTATAATAACTCGTGTTTTGTGGTTTGTTTTAAGCCCACAAAAAAAGGATAAAAATATGTAATAATAACTGAAAATAAGATGGAAGAGTAAACTATGTATATAAACTTGTAATCAAATATGTTAGATTATATATATTAATATGGCAATTATCTTTTCCCTATTATCCTAAGTCTAGAACATTTTATAGCTCTCATAATTTATATATGATTCTCTTTCCTATTTTCAGTAGGATAGTTTTCTTTTGCCTATATAAAGGTTTCATTGTACTCAGTTTTATTAATACTCTTGAATGCTCTCTCTTATCTTTCCCTTCACCTTTTCAAACATGGTATCAGAGTCATATGATCCGCCGGTTTGAAAGTCTTTCAACTGCCTTCGTAAACTCCGGCGAATGGTCTTCTACCGTTCGCCCGGCCTTTTGCCATTCACCCGGCCAATTCATGTGCTTTTGTTGTTTTTCGTATTCTTCTTTGCTTCTTGAGTTCAGAATTTTGATCTTTCTTTCTTGCCTCTTTTATACATTGATCTTCGCTTATGATGAAACCCTAGCCACCGTCTACTCTTATTGTTCATCAATTATAGCTTATCTCTTTCGTGCAAACAAAAAAAAAACTTTTGTTTCATTCCTTGTTTAGTTACATCTATCAATTTCTTGTTTAGTTACCACTATCGATTTCCTTTAGCCCAAACCCTAATCAAAGATTCCGTTCCCACCACCTATCACAACGTTGCCAACCGTGCCACCATGCCTCTCATTCGGTTCCTGTAATGGATCATGCTCTTGTTTTATTTTGACTCTTGCCTTGTTCTTAGTCGCCGGACCTCACCCCAGGACTCCTGCCTTGTTTTTAGTCACCGGACCTCACCCTGAGACCTTTATGGTCGTCAGACCTTACCTCGGGACTCCTGCCTTCTTCTTAGTTGCTGGACCTCACCCCGAGGCCTTTACGGTCGTCGGACCTCACCCCGGGACTCCTGCTCCTGCTCCTGATTTGTTCTTAGTCGCCGTACCTCACCCCAAGACCTTGATGGTTGTTGGACTTTGCCCCGGGACTCCTGCTCTGTTCTTAGTCGCCAGATCTTGCCCCAAGACCTTGATGGTTGTTGGACTTTGCCCCGGGACTCTGCTCTGTTCTTACATCGTCGGACTCTACACATGGAATTCATCTCAACTTGGATCTCAGACTTAACCTCCAAACTCAAGCTTGTTCTTTTCTACTAACTTGAGTTTGAGGGGGGGATGTTAGATTATATATATTAATATGTCAATTACCTTTTCCCTGTTATCCTATGTCTAGAACATTCTATAGCTCTCATAATTTATATAGAATTCTCTTTTCTATTTTCAGTAAGATAGTTTTCTCTTGCCTATATAAAGACTTCGTTGTACTCAGTTTTATTAATACTCTTGAATGCTCTCTTATATAATTATCTTTCCCTTCACCTTTTCTAACATGGTATCAGAGGGATCCAGATCCCCTGCTGTAATCCATGGTTACAGCAGGGGTGTTGTACCCATTTTTGTGAGAGAGAGAGGGAAGAGAGAGAGAACCATGGTTACAGCCCCTCTCTCTCTCCCCCCTCTCTCACACAAATGGGTACAGCACCCTACTGTAACCATGGGTTACAGCAGGGAATCCC
The DNA here is from genome assembly GCA_033070095.1 of Escallonia herrerae. Lineage (NCBI taxonomy): Eukaryota > Viridiplantae > Streptophyta > Magnoliopsida > Escalloniales > Escalloniaceae > Escallonia > Escallonia herrerae. Next base: position 95,057 of record JAVXUP010001642.1, on the reverse strand, counting down.
AATCCGTATCAGAGCCATACGATCTGCCGGTTTGAGAGTTTTTCAACCGCCTTCGTAAACTCCGGCGGACGGCCTTTTGCCATTCACCCGCTAGTTCATGTGCTTTTGTTTCTTTTCGTATTCTTCTTTGCTTCTTGAGTTCAGAATTTTGATCTTTCTTTCTTGCCCCTTCTATACATTGATCTTCACTTATGACGAAACCCTAGCCACCGTCTACTTTTATTGTTCATCAATTATAGCTTATCTCTTTCATGCAAACAAAAAAAAAACACAATTTTTTTGTTTCATTCCTTGTTTAGTTACCTCTATCAATTTCTTGTTTAGTTACCTTTATTGATTTCCTTTAGCCCAAACCCTAATCCAAGATTCCGTTCCCACCACCGATAACAACGTTGCCAACCATGCCTCTCGTTAGGTTCCCGCAATGGATCTTGTTCTTGTTTAGTTTTGACTTTTGCCTTGTTCTTAGTCGCCGGACCTCACCTCGAGACTCCTGCCTTGTTCTTAGTCTCCGGACCTCATCCCGAGACCTTTACGGTCCTCGGACCTCACCCCAGGACTCCTGCCTTCTTCTTAGTCGCCGGACCTCACCACAAGACCTTTATGGTCGTCGGACCTCACCCCGGGACTCCTGTACTTGCTTTGTTCTTAGTCGCCGGACCTCACCCAAGACCTTTATGGTTATCGAACCTCACTCCGGGACTCCTAATTTGTTCTTAGTCGCCGGACCTCGCCCCAAGACCTTGATGGTTGTTGGACTTCGCCCCGGGACTCCTGATCTGTTCTTGCATCGTCGGACTTTACACATGGAATTCATCTCAACTTGGATCTCAGACTTAACCTCCAAACTCAAGCTTGTTCTTTTCTACCAACTTGAGTTTGAGGGGGGATGTTAGATTATATATGTTAATATGGCAATTACCTTTTCCTTATTATCCTAAGTCTAAAACATTCTATAGCTCTCATAATTTATATAGGATTCTCTTTCCTATTTTTAGTAAGATAGTTTTCTCTTGCCTATATAAAGGCTTCATTGTACTCAGTTTTATTAATACTCTTGAATGCTCTCTAATATAATTATTTTTCCCTTCACCTTTTCTATCAAAATAAAATGAGGGAAATTATCATAGTTAGAGAGAAAAAATGATAGAGAAGATTGGATTTATCTAAACAATTAAAAAGATTTAAGATTAAAGGACATCTAGAGATAATCTGTTGCTGCAAATTCTTAAGAATTAATGAAACTGCAAACGGTAAAAAGGAATAGAAGAAAGAGAGAGATAAGATATATTTAATTGGTTGAATTTCAAATTATAAAAAGAAATTCAAATCAAATAAAACAAGAGAGAGGGAGAGAGAGAAAAAAGGAATCAAAATCATCATTACAAAAGTAAATGAATTCAAAATACTTTCAGAAGGTCAAAATAGGGAAGTTCACATGACGAGGAAAGAGAGTATCTACATTTTCTCTTAGATTCGGCTTAATGCTTCTATAATATTTATCAAGTTTTTGGCATCTATATAATTAAGTAGCCAGCCCTATGCCTAGTGTGTGGTTCATCACGGTCTTTGTGAGGTCAGTAGCGTTATCACCATCCAGTTATGCGGTGTTGAAGGCCGCACAATTGCGATGATGGACATTATCGAGAAAAAAAATGAGAAGGTATTAGTCCGAGAAATTACAACCGAGCATATCTTCCTCTTTTGGGCTTGGGAGGACGCGGTCAGCTTAAGTGTGCTTTATTACGACTTTCACAAGAAGAGAGGACAATGCAAGTCGTGTGGTATGTATACAACATCCTCGATGACAAGGTGGAGGATATAAATAATCCTTATAAGGGTATTATTATCGATGAGAAAGAGGAGTTACGGCTGTGCCCAAGGACTTATCATACCATAGGCTTCGCGGTGTATCACTACATGCACTCCGTTGTGCTACAAATTCGATATACTCCTAATTGATTTTGATCAAAAGCTTTACGTCTTTGAAGGCACCAGTGAAGACGATTCCTAAAGACCTTGGCTGATGTTTATAATCAGGTCGAGGGCACATGGGAAGCTCTGCCTGCATCCCCAGTTCAAAAAGGAGGTTGTCCATGTTTAGGGTTGTATACGAATCGAGTTCGAGCCGAACAGAGGTATGTTCAAACTCGTTTGTTTAGTTTCAGGTCATGTTCGTGTTCTTTTAATTTTTAAAATTTTGTTTGAACTCGTTTACGGTTCGTTTAACAAAACTCATGTTCGACTCGAGTTCGTTCATTTATTTATACGAACCGAACTCGAACGTAAAAACTCGTGTTCTCGTTCAAAACAATTACTCCAAACCAGAACTACACCTTAGTTGATACAATTGTCTAAGTGATTTTAAGACTTCCAAGTTTAAACTAATTTATAAACTAATTTATACTATAATTGAGTTATATGACTTTTGGGTTCTAAACATATTATAATTAAGTTATTATCCAGACGAATTGTTCACGAACACATTCGTGAACACTTTGAAATGTTCATGCTCGACTTGTTCAATAAACGAGCTCTAATATTTTGTTCATGTTCGGTTCGTATATTATACAAACGAACATGAACGAGTTCTTTGGAGAACAAATCACGAGCAGTTCATGAACAACTCGGTTCATTTACAACCCTATCCATGTTGAAAGAAAGCTTCTAGTCTTTTACGGTGTTCTTTTTGCCTATGACGTTTTGTACACTTGCTAAATATGGTGGCTTTTGTCCCCCCCCCCCCCCCCTCTCTAAGCCATTGTCATTGATATGCTGGTAAGCTTCATGTCTATGACCTCAATCGGAGGAAGTATTTAGCAGCGCCTCTTAACAATGGCTATCATGCCCCTGATTTCTCTTGGGATGGCGAAGATGCTTATACACCCCTGTTGCTTCATTTAGTTGGTGATTTTACTCTCCAATCACAGTGCCCACATTCACTGAACTTGAAGTTAGAGTTTCTTTTGTTGAGGATAATGAAGATAGTTTCGTGTACACCTCTATCTTGTCTTGCAATACTTCGATCACTCACAGTGGATTATAGAAGCCTTCCTCTCGTAGGTGGTTTGTTCTAACATTAAAATCAGTTACTTGCTAGCAGTACAAATAGGTATCAGCTGGTGATGTATGCTGATGTGATGCAACAGGGTTACATTGCTTCTCGAATGCTTGTAGTGAAGCTTTGTTTGGTCTATGTATATACATACAGGGGCGTTGATCCTTTTAGAGCGTCTGATAAAATGCTATTTATCAAACAGTGATCTAGTTGTCTACTAAAATCCGGACGGCTGAGATCACACTTTCCTTTTGCTTCTCGCTTACTTGCTTTTGCAACTAACGGGCTATCCATTTTTTCAATAAGCTCAAAATACCCTGGTCCTTCCCTTTAGTGCTAAGAAAAATGTCCATGCAACCCGCCCTTGCAACAAGCGGGCCGTTAGGACTTTATTTATTTTTATTTATCTTTTTCTTCCCCCACCCCACCCCCTATCCTACTGCTCGCACTCACCTCCCAAGCCACCTCCCCTCCTCACCCTCCCACCACCACACCACACCATTCCACCCACCCACCCCACGCACACTGGACATACACTCACAATCAATCACACAAATATGCAAGCAGTCGTGCACACACACAAACACACGACGTGTGTGTGTGGGGGGGGGGGTGTTGTGTGCTACTATTTGTGTCTGTGTGTGTGCAGTGGTGTGTTTGAGCCCGGTGGGAGTGGTGTGGTCGTAGGAGGATGGGGAGGAAATGTGGGCTAGGTGGTGCGTGCAGGCATGCAGTGGGAAAATGAGCGTTGAGAGGGGAGGGGGCATGGATTCTGTTTCCTTTTTTTTACACTAAAGGTAGGGGCAGGGTTATCTTGGGAATGTAGAGAAAATGGATAGATTGCTGGTTGCGGGAGCGTACTGGTGAGAAGCAAAAATTAAAAAAGTGTGATCTTAGTTGTCTGTGATGCCTAACAGACAGCTGGATAACAAGTTAAGAAATAGGGTTTTATCGAACACTCTATAGGAACCAACTCCCTTACATACATATATGCATGCATGCACGCACGCACGCACGCACCCACACACACACATACATGTATATATATACACACACACACACATACATATATTTATACATGTACACACATATATGGAGCTGATCCACTGCCACAACTGACAACTTTGCCACGGCTATCAACTTAGTTAAGTTGTCATCGATAATCTAGCTGTCCATTGTGGATGGACGGACCAGATTATATTTTTTAAAGTTTCCTCGTCTTTTGCCCAATTATAGGACGGACTGTAAATTCCGTCCGCCCCATAATGGAACGGACGACTAAATTCACTTAAGCGGGCATGGAAAGAGATACCCAGCCCATACACATGGATGACATTCTCATCAGGTGGGCAACAACAAAATTCAACAGAAAAGAAACATCAAACCCCCCTCAACCCTAACCTAAGGCCCAAAAGCCCCAACGAGGCGAATTCAGCCCTAATATAACATAGCTTTGCACCTTATTTCATATTAAGTGAAGAATTAAGCTCTTGTAACGGAGCATAAATTAAATCCTAGCAAATTGCACCAATCGGCAGAAATGTCTTCCATCTTAAGCATAAATTTTAAATTAATGCACTTTAATTTTAGGACACAAGCTTCTGATTTTGAGCCCTCTTTGCTCCTTTTTTTCCTTTGGGGGATCCGCTTTTGATGTTATCAATACTACTAAGTTCTGCACAGCTAGGGATGGCAATGGGGCGGGTCGGATGCGGATTTAGTAAAATCCGAACCCGCCCCGCTAGTTATGAAACATTGCCCTGCCCCGACCAGCCCCGCCACCAGGTTATGAATGTAGAATACCATGTCCGATCCTATTTGAATTTAAGAAACCCGTACCCGCCCTGCCCTGCCCAGTTGAAAATGAAATGCTACATATGAACAACTTGATCATAGTAAAATTCCTTCACCATGAAAAGGGTACCGTCCCCTTTTTGGGGAGTGAGATGTTTTGAAGAGAGTTATCGGCGGTGGATCATTCACTGGATTGAGATCGTAATCAACCGAATTGCACGAACTGCATCATGGATAGAGATCGAGGTACCAATCGACTGCATCTCTTTCCGGCCTATTCAATAAAGTAGATGAAGGGCCATACGCATCCACCTGGAGAAAAGTATTGATCAACCAACCGCGCCCAATATCTATACCTCTCTCGATCCACCAATAGTGGGCATGGAGGATAGGGAAAAAGGGAAAAAAGATTAGACTCAATTTACTTACTCACTGCCGGCGAATTCCAGAGATCGCATTATCAACTACACGGGGGTGGAGACACAGCGCCGCAGCGGCCGGCAGTGGAGAGAAAGATAGAGATGGTCGGCAGAAGAGAGTGCAGATGTATCTTTGGTCGGCCGAGTGTGTGTGAGAGAGAGAGAAAGAGAGAGAGATGGACGACCGTGTCTTAGATTCTAGGGTAAGTAGTACATATATATAGTACATGATGGACGGCTGAGATTAGTTATTGCATAGGGTAAGTAGACCGGGGCGGGTCGGATCGCGGGGCGGGTTGGGCAGAATACCATACCCGACCCTAACCCGCTGCGGGTTTTTAAAAAAAATATCATACCCGCCCCGTGACCCGGTCAAAGTCAATATAACCCGCTCCTATCGGATCGGAGCGGGTCGGGGATCCACCGGTTGCGGATTTAATTGCCATCCCTATGCACAGCACTAATGCTGCCAATATCTCTTTTCGCTGAAACCAGTTGCACAATCTTAATTTCCTTACGACCATTGAAGTCAAAATTACAAAGTTGTGATCACATAACTTATTCATCACAGTGCAGAGTGCATTTTCTACTATAAGAAGTGCTTACCAGTAATGTCACCCAAAAGTTTGCTTGTGACCAAAACTGGAAGCTGGCGACCCGTGTAGGCTTGAATATTAAAAGCAACAAAGCAAAGAACAACTGCAAAAATCCAACTCTACAGTGACAATCGCACCACGACCCCCTCTAGGTCCACCAAAACCACGACAGCCACCACCACCCAAAACCTTCACCAGCTTTAAGTTCTCCTCCTACAAATCATTTGTCGCCTAAACCACCACCGCCACCAAGTTCATTGTACCACCACACAGCTACCTAGTCCTCACCAGCACCATCGCCTAAACCTCCACCGCTACTCCCACCAAGTCCTCCACTGCCGCCGCCAACTCACACCACGCTAATTGCCACCAGCTGCACTTGCCCCACTGCACAGTTGGAAATCAATGTCGTTTTTTACCCTGATGTCCTATGAACAAATGACCTATTGCAGCAACGAAAAGGAAAAGGAAATCGGAGTGCAAAGTACTGTAGAAGAACAGCGCAGTCTCCACATATACATTAACCAACAGGAATAAAACCTGCGATCGAGAAAGATGATATCTTTGAATCGTGCTATACATGTTATCAGTAGAACTGAAGATGTCTGAGACATCTTTCAACTTCTAATCAATTGGCTTCCTCATCCTGCAAAATGTCAGCAATGCATACTTCCGTTTTCTTCAGGAGCCTCAATGTCACTATACAAAAATGTCGCTTTTCTTGGCAAAAGATAAAATTGTTGATGTATAAGCTTCTCTCTTTCTCCTTCTTTGCCGCTCAGGTTTACATAGGTGCTGCTACCCTTTACAAATTGCTGTGCTGCTACGCTTTAATGTTGAATATGTGCATGGATTTACAACTTGGTAACGCAAATATATGTTGAGAACCTCGTTCGCCAAGAGGTTGGAATGAAATTCCATGAGAAACTTGGCCCAATAGGCCGGAATAAATTCATGTAGATAGAGACGATCCATAAATTTGTTACAGAAGCTGGTAACCCAAAGAGAGCGAACAACTGATCGAGCTTTCTCTTTGTTTGACTGATTCACAATTTACATCTTCACAGCAGGAGCATTTGAAGAAGGAGACTACAAAATCATCTCCCCCCATAACTGACAGACGCACAAATTGAAGCAATGGAAGCGTAAGCAAGAAAGACCAAAATCAACCACAAGACGTATCAACAAGATATATATAAACATGGATAAACACAGAAACAATGTACAATCTTCCTTAATACACTTCGATAACAAAAAAGAAAGACAAAAAGATACAAATTCAAGTCATGATCCTAGCTAGTCTTCTTACGAAGCCGCCGCTGCCGGACGTCGATCATAGGCTTGGCGTTCTTGTAGATGTCAACAACCAACCGGAGCTTCCTTTTTCTTGTCGGGCACGCAATATCAATGGAATCCAACAGGGCCGAGTGTTTATCAAAAGTAACACTGCTTTGACTGTCGCCATCCTGGCTTTGTTCTTCCGCCTTCACGTCTCGGGCTGAGTTGATTTTGTCGTCAGAATCGCCTCCGAGTTGAATCAATTGTAAGGCTGCGTCCATTTCTACCTCGGTTAAGCAGAATCCCATCTGGGTTTTCTTTAGATCGTCTTTGGTGATCGACCTTCTGCGCCTAAAAATCTAGAGAGAGAGCGAGAGCTAGAGCTGGCCGGGATAATGAGGTAATTGTAAGTCGGCCAATGTTATAAGCAAAAATACGCCGCCTTGGGTAGGTCCCACTGTGAGTTAACAAGGTAAAGTCGGTAAACGTAATACCGAGCCGACTCTTCCCTTGTTCGTTTGTTTCTTGCAAGTCTGTTCGGGTATATATATACATATAGATTTGGTTTTTCAAAAGACGACTTCTACTATGTATATTTCAGTTTTTGTCCTAAACAATGTTTAGTGGCTTTTTTATTTTATTTTATTTTTGAACACAAAAGTGAAGCATAAGTTATATAATATAAAGTCTTGAGGTTGATCTCCTCTTGATGTAGGAATTGTTTTAGTTTGTGGTCCTAGAATTTTTGGTTAAAATTCTTTGAAGAAATTTTTTTGAACGCTAAAAAATGAATTTCTACTTTTGAGTAAAGGTATGATTTTAGATCTTCAAATGTAGGTTACGTGTCTCTTTTTTAAGTGAAGAATCTATCAAGTAACTCCATAAGTCGCTTATTTTTGTTCTGCTCCCAAATTCTAATAATATGACCAAAGTGATATGCCTTAACACTGTGTGTCATTCTCGTATTCTTTGTGTTAGCGTATAGATTTCTTATCCTTTGAGACAGTCAGTCATCTTCGTTATGTTACTCGGGCCCGACACAAGTGGAGTTTTTTTCTGACCGTCACTTACTTACTCTGAAATTACTTATTTATTTAAAAGTCGTAAATTTAAAGCGACTAAAATTTATTATTTATTTCACAAGTCTCAACATGAAGCTAGATATGACTTGTGTCCAATCAATTTTCAATAATGACAGTTACAATTCGTTCAAAAGATCAAATTGCTTTAGCGAAATTCATGTTTACTTTTATATTAAAACTAGCCAATATCTCCTTCTCGACAAAATCGAAGAACTCCTATTGACCCCAAAAGAAAATTTATAATCTGCGTCGATTTCAAAACAAAAAAAAATTCTATTAAGAAGTTAATGTCAAAAGATATCGTGATATCTTGAAACAAAATAAAAGAAAATTTGAAACTACATTTATGGCGGTTCGTAGTTCTCAGGCGACGCGCTGTTCATCAGCTTTAACCCTAAGCTACTCGGTAAGTTCTCCCTAATGTATATATACCCGCATCTATATCCCCTAATCCCCTAATGTTGTTGATTCAGTCTCCTCTTCTCTTTGACAATCCATAAAAATTCTTGGGTTTTGCACGATTCCTTGATTCTGCTCTCTCTCAGCTTTACCGCCGGCGAAGATGTGGGGCTCCGCGACAGGTAAGTTCTCGCCTCCATCGTATCATTTGTTACCAATGCTGATGTTCTCAGTTTCCTCTGTAGCTATGGCCGAAGGTGCATAACTTCGCAAACCAATTGTTCGACGTAATGCGTGAACAAGCGTTCGATGGTTGGGCTGCGCAACTGCAATATTTGGCTTGTTTGGGAGGCGGCCAAGTTTACGTGTTATTATAGCTCAAGCCTAACTAACCATGCTCAATTTAAATCCAATAAGCTTCTTTTATCCTTGTGCAATTATTTTGTGACAGTTAATCTTCTGGATCACAGGACAATATTGTCTCTCGTCTGGTTTCAGTATTTCCATTGAATCATTCAGACTAGTGTTTGCTTACTCATATACATTGACTTTCTTCTTTTTGTTTTTAGCTGATGTTTTTTTTTCCATTCCTTTTCATATATGGGTTGGAGTCTTGTGCGTTTGAAGTAGGGTCTATAATTTGTTTTGACATTAAAATATCTCAGGGATTTTTAATACCAGTGGCGGGCGTGGTGAATTTTTCTTACCATTGTGTTGTTATAGACTATATAAGGGGTTATAGAGAAGTTTTTTTACCATTGCGTTGATGTAGACTATATATGTTTCTCTCACCATTACAGCTTTTGGGCAGTGATCTAGCAGTGCATCAGAAGCGCAGCTCCATTTGTTTCACCGACTGGGGGACCACCGTTTTTGGCAAAACTTCTGCGCCTATATCAGCATTTGATGCTTTGTCATCTCCTGCTTTTGGCCCCTACTTTTGGGAGCTTGCCTCCGTTTAGTAATTACTACATTTGAACGACCAATAATATTTTAGTTGTTTTGATGGGACGACAGATTGGCTTGTGTAGCTCGGTATTGCCATTCATTTGGGTTTTACATCATGCTGCTAAAAAGATGATTTTATTTTGATGAGGAAACAACGCTCTTAGTTCAGTTTGGTAGAACACGGGTCAGTAACCCAATGCCGTAGGTTCAAATCCTACAGAGCGTGATTCCATTTCTTTTAGTTGAAAATCGAAATACATGGTTGGTATTGATCTTGCTTTTTGATTTTAGAAAAGAAAGAAACTCTTCCCAAGATAGATCCACTTATACATCAGTTACTGCTAAGCTGTACCACGTTTATATCTGTTTGTGTACGTAAGAACTTTTTTCACGTACTGAAGGGTGGTTTGTCTCTCACTTGCCTCTGGCCTCGATGCTGTGTTTATGTAATTGTCTGTTCCTTCAGTGTTATTTGGTTTCTCGTAGTATAATAATGCCATTTGATTTGCCTTGTAAGTATCTCTCTTCTCGTATCTATCCATGTTTTACAGGATTATCTACATTTGGGCAGAAGCCACCCAGTCAATCTAACTCATTTGGGAGTGTATCGCAGCAAACCCAATCGACATTTGAGAGCAATGTATCTGGTTTGTCTACTATGTTTGCTCCATCAAGTCGATCTGCATTTGGAGGTTTGACTGCCCATCCTTTTGGTGCAACAAGTGCTGCAAGCACCTTAGCATTTGGCTTTTCATCAACACCAACATTTGACAGCACGGGGTCGGTTTTTGGAGTTTCCAGTGTACCAGCTTTTGGATTTGGGACAAGAAAGGAAGTTTTTGGTGGCCAACAAACCCAATTAACATTTGGGACCAGTGCATCTACTGTGTCTGCTGCATCAAGTCAATCAGCATTTGGTTCTTTGGGTGCCCAACCCTTTGGTGCAACAAGCAGTACTTCCTTTGCTGCTACAAGCACACTGGCAACTTTTGGTGGCACGGGGATCCTTAGTGCACCAGCTTTTGGATTTGGGACAAGAAAAAAGGAAGTTTTCAGTGGTCAATCAATTTTGTCTGCTCCATCAAGTCAATCTGCATTTGGCACTCCAAGTTCCCAAACCTTTGGTTTACCTAGCACATTATCATTTCGCTCCTCATCGACACCAACATTTGGCAGCACAGGGTCCACTTTTGAGGCGTCTAGTTCACCAGCCTTTACATTTGGGAGTGCATTTGGCCCTTCAAGCACCCCAGCAAATCGATATAGCTTTGGCCTGTCAATTTCAGCGGTTGGTAGTAGCAGCTTATCTCGAACAGATGCAACTCCTTTTGAGGATCGGAATCCCATTTCTGGTGAGTATTTTTATATGTAGCAGTTGTTTACATGCATTAGGATATCAAAGAATCACGATAGCTTTTTGTTTTGTTACTATTAAGAAGCATTATTTAAAAACCATTCCGTTTTGCAGGAGCCGATGCCACGGGTTTTTGTGGAGGAAGTGGAGTACTATCTTACTCTCCAACTGCTGAAAACAGAGACAAAAGGCTAAAATTGTTATCAATATCTGCAATGCCGATACACGAAGGTAAAAGCCATGAAGAATTGAGGTTCGAAGACTACACAGGTGGGCGCAGCCATGCTGGTGGAGTTAGTAATTGTCTTTCCCCTATACAGCCAAATCCTTCTAGTCCTTCTAATCAGTTAGCTTTTCAAACATTGCCTTCCAAAGCCCCTTTCAATCCAGTTGCATTTCAACCACCAAGCCCTTCTAATATATTTAGGGCCCAAAAACCAAATTCCGGACCAGCTTCTACTTTGGCTACGGCAGGAGCCTCTGCCATTGGATTTAATAGCACACCAAACATGTCCAACATGACATCAACAGGTCCTGCAGGGAGTTCGTTAGTAAGTGGACCAACCCAGCCTTATCAACCAGTTGCAATTCAATCACCAAGCCCTGCTTATTCATTTATGACCCAAACACCAAACTCTGTAGCCTCTGCCATTGGATTCAATAGCACACCAAGCATGTCCAATTCAGCATCAACAGGACCTGGGACCCTTTCAGGAGGTAAAAGCGGCTTTGAGGGTTTTTCAACGGTTGGTGGTCAGAGTACCAGCGGTCAACTGGATGTTACATCTATGACATTTATGAGCACTGCAGCAGTTCAACCAGTATCAGTTGATAGTCTATTCAGAACTGCCGTACCTCAGATGCCAGTTGATAGCAAGCCATCAGTTCAATATGGAATCTCTAGCTTACCTGTAAGTATGATAGCAGCATTGTATATAAACTTTGCTGATTATTATGTACTATATAGTACCCATACATAGAGAGCTTTGCATTTTGACAAGAAAATATTAAGTGGATGAGTAACTTTACTTTCTTCTTTTTTATGTGTGTTAAAACGGAATACCCAGCTCTCAGAGCAAGATTTGATAACTAGTGGTCGTCAAACTGGGTTTCAGTTATCAGGATTTATAGTCTTCTATACAATATTTTAGAAAAGGGTGGAACTAAATTGGATTTACTGGATAATACTATCATGTTCTTGTAGCCCTCTTTGCTTGGATAGGATTCTGCTAGGCACTTCTTTATGAGTACTTTTTGCTGATGACAGTTCTGGTTGTGTTCCTCTTTTAATTTTGTTGTCAATTGGCCGTTGAGGTTCAGGTGTTATATCAGGAGGTCTAACCATTCAAACATTATTTTCTTTTCTCTTGAACAGGTCTCTGAGAAAAAGCCTGCTCCTGCCAGATTTTCATCGTTGCTGACTCTCCGGAATTCATCTCAAAGACGAATCAGGCTGCCTGTTCAGAAGTATGATCCTAAAATTGATGGTCCAAAGGTGAGAACTCGACACAAGGTTGAGGTTCAAACGGATACGTGAACATCCTCAGTCTTCCCGCCACCCTTGTACCCTCGCCAAGGAATAAGAAAGAATTTATTCTTTAAAGAAAACCATTAACATTCTTTAATTTGTCATGCATATGTTATGTACAGGTGCCGTTTTTTAGTGATGTTCAAAAAACTCCTAGCATGCCAGGAGCAGATGCTGCAATCATTGCTAGAGAGGATCCACGAGCTTTTGTTATTGGCCCCATGAAACATTGTGCCCCAAGGGCTAGCTCAGAAAAAGAGCCTGTGCTGAATAAAACATCTATTGAGGTGTATGGTGATGGTAAGTGCTTTACATACTAAACATGGTGGCCGTCTTTTGCTAAATTACTGTATTCATTAACATTTTAGTTGTTAATCTAATCTGGCAGACATCCAACTTGGTTTTTGACATCCAACTTGGTTTTTGCTATAATAACCTTTAAGAGTAACCGATTGAGTTTGTTAAGTGAACATAGAGAACTCCTTGAAACAATTTCAGTTCCAAACTTCAAAAAATTCCCCGAGGGGGCCCATGGCAACCCCGATCGAACATTATGAAATATAGCATGAAGAACTTTCAGCCTAAAGAGATTATGTATTTTATTGAATTAATGTGCTCTCGCTGTTAGCTGCGGTCTGGTTATTCCTGTCTAATCTAACTCTTCTTGCGGAAATGATTGTAGGAATTTGTGCTAAAAATAGCAGTAACAAAGGTGGTTCTACTGCAGAACTCAACCTTAAGCCTAACTTGGCACAGGAAAGTCCGGCCCAAAAGAGGGACTCAGGCATGGCAGTTTCTGAGCACAGAGCTGCCAAGGCTGCGACTGTTGATGAACTGATGCCGAAGCTAAGGAGGCTCTCTGGCTACTATGTGGAGCCACAAATACAGGAGTTGGCAGCGAAGGAAATAGCTGAACCAGGTTTCTGCAGCCACGTGAAGGACTTCGTGGTTGGAAGGCATGGCTATGGGAACATCAAGTTTTTGGGAGAGACAGATGTGCGGAAACTTGATCTAGAATCTCATGTCCAATTTAATCATCGCGAGGTGCTTGTTTATATGGACGAGGGTAAAAAACCCCCAGTCGGGCAAGGTCTCAACAAGCCTGCTGTTATAACTCTTCTTAACATCAAGTGTACTGACAAGAAAACTGGGCAAAAGTACATAGATGGACCAAAGGTTGATAAATACCGGGAGATGCTAATCAAGAAGGCAGTAGATCAAGGTGTTCAGTTTGTGTCTTATGATCCAGCAGCTGGGGAGTGGAAATTCAGAGTTGAGCACTTCAGTCGATATGAGTTCACGGATGACAATGAATGACGTGATCGTGGTAGTAATTAGAGAAGGCATTGGCTGTGGTTGCTAAGGTTGTCTCGGCCTGTCTATGTCAATGTTGAGGATGTTCAATGATGATCTTGTAAGTGGTAGAGCCTGACAGTTAGTATGCCTCCATAAATCAACTCTTGTCCAGCTAGCCATTTTTACAGTTCAATGCCCAATTATCTTTTGCCGTGCTACGGTCTGGTTTCTTTCTGTTTTATATAGGGGAATAGAAATCGATGAAGGCAGTATTTCCGGAATACTTGCCAAAATTACCATATCTCATCTGTAAAAGATATATAACCATTTACGTTTGCATTTTCTTGGTGGTGTGTTGAAGATGCATGCAGCCATGAACGCCGGCTCCTCTACACTGTTTGAAAATCAATCCAACGAATCCCGTCTAACGAGTTCCATTAGATCACCTATCACGCACCAGAGAGTAACTGAGAACCCACCAAGATCCACGAGGTACAACACGCATGTAACCTATCTTATACTGTTTTCTAGAAATTGATATGCGCACTGTACACAGGCTTGGTGTTCCTGTAGATATCAGAAATCGAACGAAGCTTCCTTTTTTTCTTCTCTGGCACGCCTCCATTTTTGTAGGGAAGTCGTTTACAGCCGGTGTGGCAGAACATACATCAGAGCTGGAATCACCGCCCTCGCTTCGTTCATTCACCTCTGAGTTATAGTCCAAGCTGGAATTGCCACACAGACACAGCTGAATCAACTGTAGAGCCGCGTCCATTTCTGGCTCCGTGAAGCTCATTCCCATCCGGGTTTCTTCTTCTTTTAGATCTTTCTTGTGCAACAAGGTCTCTTTGCTTGAAGAGAAAGCTAGTACGAGTTAAAGAGGTCAATGTCCTACTTATAAAGTAGCAGTAATTCCTACTAGATTTTGCCGCCTTTTTTTACCAAGGGTCCCACTGTATCTGTATTGTTGCTCTAAAGTCGGTCTCCGGACTCCAGTTTCAAATCGGTTCGGATACAAAATCCGGATATTCTAGCTGGGTTTTGTGCACCGTCTTTTGTTTTCATTAAAAAAATATATAGAGAGAAAATGTCACACATTACTTTTGACTAAAATATCTTCTAAATTATTACGAGCATTTTTTAACTCTCTCTCGGCAATTTAAGTTGAAAAAAAATCGCATAAAATCAAATGTCTAGGGGTGCAAGTGTTATTGCTTGTGTACATTGTGCAGAATTATTCAATTGTACGAGTATTTTATTTCTTTTGGTTAAAAACAGACATATATGCCATCATCAGAAACCAATTCAAAAAACGCGAGTATCACAGATACATGCAAGGCCAAACGACACCCCTATCCGCTGGGAGTTCATAATAATGTGAAGGCAAAAAGCTACCAATACCACTTGCAGAACCCACATGGTGTAAAATTAAGGGAGCTAAAAACAGTGTAACGCAGACCCACGTTTCTGTCTGATCCTCGTACCACAGCTTAGATCCTTAAATCAAGGTCAAAAATCATATCGAGCTCCCTCAATTGTCAAGCCTATACAGATGTTGACATGATCAGAAACTGAATGCAGATGATATTTATACATTCCACGGTTACAGGTTTTCACTCCAGATCTTCTCGGACAGTACTAGATTACAGAAAGAGCCGCCTAGAAATGAAGTGAAAAGCAGCAACGGCATTTTCTTCTCCTTGTTGGGCAAAAATATTGTTTATCAAACCCTTCCGACACAAAATGAGTAATCGAAGCTGACAGAGCCCAAGGTGGGGAAACTGATCAAGTAAGACCAGCGAACTTGCATCTCATTTGGCACCACGGGATGAGAATGTGCACAGCCAGAACCCGCTTCATTAAGTAATACTTCCAATTGGTGTGGGAAATCTTGAACTTGTTCCAATTCGACCACACAAAAGTTCTCGCTTAACTCGTGGCATATTTCTGGATCAGCCCGCAACGAAAGGTTATAGCATACACGACCAGCTACCATCCCATCACCCCCAGGAAGTGTCACGTCTCTGTTTTGCATTCAGCACGACCAGATTGAGAAATGAGTTTCAGTGATGTCTGCAGGAAGAAAGCGAAAACAAGTCAAAACGATATGCAATTGCACGTTTGACACGACATAGCTCCAAACTAGGTAGTAAGGACCACCTCCAATCCCTACCTTTTAGGCCCATTTTGTATGTTTATGGAAAGAGGACCTGAAAAAGGGTGCCTCTTTCAATAAAACTGCATAGTGATGAGGGACCGTATTATCTTAGCACTTCGCTCGGACTATTTGATTAAGAATCTCACTGTGTCAAATAGCTCGAGACGGAAGAACTAGCCTGACTTTTTCATGTATAGGAAGAGGTTCCTACAGCTAGTTTGGAGCTTCAAATGAGCATTGGCCACAATACTGCATATAGGGTGGGATAACGGACTCTTGAAACATGGCGAAAATGCCCCATGCATCTCTTGAGACATATCATGGGCCAAAGCTCCAATTAGTTAGGAGTATCCTTATTAAACAAAAGTAAAATGATTTTAGTACCTTAACCAAAAGAAATACTAAGAAAGGACCTCACAGCAAGGATCTGTTTCCCTTACCATGGAAAAAAGAGAGAAACATCGGCTGATTATTAAGCTGCAAGCTTAAACATATTCATCCTCCGCATGCCTACAAAGCAATCAGAGACATTGACAAAATCATTAGTCATTGACAATTAAATATCAGAGATGTCACTGCACAAGCATTGCAGCAAATCTAAAACAACTTTTACAATTTTGAAAGGAAATCACATCGCTAAAGGCATACCAGAAAAAGGTACTAAATGTGGCAGAAGATGAAAACTGAAATTACACGACCACGATCAGAGGTGGGGCTTTGAGTTCAGTAATCATCCAAGAAAATAGCCAGTAAAAGATTTTTAAGGAGGTACCTAGAGATTTGAACTAAGTTGCCAATGATGTTCTTCCAGCATACTACCATTATTTGAGCATCAATACCCGAGAAAATAGAATCATATACAAGTGAAAACTGACTACTGAGTCAATGACAATGCGTCAAATAACATATAGCTAATTTTTCTTTATCACTCCCACGAATGGAAAGGGGTTAGCCTATACCTACCTTGCCGCAGCAGAATGACCTCCATTGAATTATCACATGAACCAGAGATTGAATTAGAGAAAGGTCGGTTCGTGCAGATGTTTATCAGCATTACACATGCCATTTGTTTCTAGCAGTATAACGGCAAATTGAGTAATCACACCCAGGGGGCACAAGAAGGGAAACTCGAGTCACAAAGGAAAAGGATTGGATCAACTTTTAAGAGAGTAGATTTTTTGTTTTCCGATGTCCGAAGTAATTCTAGTATAACGGCAAATTGAGTAATCACACCCAGGGGGCACAAGAAGGGAAACACGAGTCACAAAGGAAAAGGATTGGATTAACTTTTAAGAGAGTAGATTTTTTGTTTTCCGATGTCCGAAAGTAATTCTAGTATGGCTCAACATCTGAAATCGAGATAAAAAAATATTGATGGGCTTCAATAAAACAATATTGCACCTCTTTTATGCACCAGAATCAAACAATATGGAACCTCTGGCTCTTTATACACGTGTGTTTATGTAAGGTTTGTCGCCCTAGTGAGGACTTCCATCCATTCACACATACGAACTAGTTCCTTCAGGCACTGCTGGAGGACCTGGGAGTAAAGGGTATATTAAAAGCACTGCCACCGGAAAACACGAACATGTCCATTCTTCAGCAAATATGCAGGAAGCAGAACAAGGGAAGACACCAAAACTAGTGGCCAAAAATAGCAGGCCCAGGCAAAAGCATGAAAAAATGAGAATGATGCATCAACTAGGCCACCATCCTCGCATACCTGAATTATCTTTTAGTTTTCACTCTCGATTCTTCAGTAGCATCATGAGCTTTTTACTCTTCTTACGGGAAATTGGTGAACTGTGGTACGAACTTAAAGCCCATGGCTACAATTGAACCATCACAAGCGACTCGTTCAACAAGTAGCCCAAAGAAAGCCTTGCAGGTAAACATAGGATACTACATTAGCCAACATGGATCTTAGCATGTCCAAAGAATAGATAATTGCAGTTCGAAATGGTATCACCCAAAATGTATGTATAAAGCCATCTTTACTTACTCTAATGCAAACAAAAATAACAAATTTTACCATTAACACCTTCATGGTACTTGTTCCATATTAATTTCCCAAAAATTGTGTCCCAAATACTGTGGTTCATTTTGGTCCAAAAACTTTATGAACAGATAGTGTCTAAACAAGGTTTGGCAGATAGTGAGCCCCATCATTCCAACTTTTGGGAGGGGAATATGAAAAAAATAGCATTCCGCAAAAAGAACTTCTTCAATGAAGAATGTAGTGTACACATAATCACCCTTGAGCTGATTTATGATCATTTACTTCACTAAGACGCATATATACACCCAAAAACTACATATGACAAGAGAAATTGTAACTTTGTGACCAAATTCATCAGGTCATAGGATTCTAGTAGCGGGCATAAATTTTCAAGGACCTGGAAGAAATGCGAAAATTTTTCGAGGTCAATTCTTAAGAATTAAGTTGACAAGCCGGACACTCATGTGAAGACGGGGATTATAGTCCTATGCACAACATGGTAGTGTTGCTTAACTGATGATGTAAGCTTATGCTTCAAGAAACTTCAACTGAAATCAAGAATTTTCAGGACATATATAAACAAAAGCAAACAGAAAGCGTATTGAAGAAAGGTCGTTGTTAGGCTACTTAGAAACTTCTTTATTGTTCAGCTCTAGAATGATGTGAAACAATTCCCACCAAGACTTGAAGTCCTTAAGTTTGTTGCTGAAATGGGCATGGCTAGATATCATCAACAAAAAAAAGGTATATAAAGCGTTCTTCTGCCACTGAGATTTCATTCATAGCATTTTGTTATACAGATTTGAAAACGTATAGGAGCTCCCAAGTATTATCATGGCTGAAAGCGATGAAGCTTAGCATTTCAACCTTATCTACAGTTTGACTGTTTGACCTATGGCTATGTAAGATGATGTATCTTACAGATAATTTTCCGTAAGGAATAATATTTCAACATCTCTCCTTAAAAATATTATTTAAATCACTGTCCTCAAAAAGAATACCTATGAGAAACATCGTCTTATACAGCCACAGGTTAAGATTCGATAAGCAGAAAAGATTAACAACGTCAAACACTATCTTAATCATGCCCCTAGCAGTGACATAGCCACAAATACTTGTAGAACTTGAATAATGAGCAATATTACGCAGAAGGTCTATTTGGTTTGTAGATTTTAGTCTTAGAGCAATTACTTGTTACCCAATTACTACTAACCCACTTTAGAATAGCTTTGGTGGGTTTATTATCTTCTATCAAATTTTGCATCTGTAACTTCCAGGGAGAAAAGTTTAGTATTGTTCTAAGCAAAAAAAAAAGAGAGAACTAGACAAATGCAGGAGGCATTCACATAGAAAGTCTGTCCAGGGAATATAAGTATTGGGTTGAGTTTTTTCCCCTATGCTTTTGCTAAGCGAAAGTCTGTCCAGGGCATAAGTATTGGGTTGAGTTATTTCCCCTATGCTTTTGCTAAGCAATATATCATCTTAAAAGAGCTCAGAGTACAATTAGAGAGCACGGCGGGAACAGATGGCTTCGGTAAATGGCCAACATGACCTTGGAGTAAACCGTAAGGATACCTATCATCACCTATTTTGTACAATTTCAACCTTTAATTACTGAGTAATTGCTTAGCCACTTAAAAAATAGCCTCGTATTTAGGCAGACTTACTCTTAAATTAGCACATATAAACAGAACAACGATTAAAGCATCTTGAATCACACTTTCATGCCGAGACCAGGAGGGAAGCCCTCTCTGTCTCCATATCATCTTTCTCACTCAACTTTCTCTCACTTCCATCCTTTTGCACTTGTTTCTTTTTTTTCTTGCCAGTTATTAGCAATCATTTATCAATATTAAACAACCTTGCATCAAGTAACCATGAAGATCTTCAAAGCAGAAAATAAGAATATTCACATCGATGTCCATCACGTTACTATCCAGTATCCAGTTTAGGGCATGTAAATTGCAATAGATAATGCAAAACGGCATACAATCATGTAAAAAAATAACCCTTTAACAAGCAAATAGCCATAAAATTATGGCTTTATGTATACTCACAAATGTACGCACACGCACAAATGTTTGTGACCCTAGTTCCTTTTATACATACGTCATAATAAGTACTTGCTGGGCATAAAAACAAAATAAAGGACTTGAGCCAGTCAACTTAATTTGGTATGGCATAAGCATTTACTAACAACAAACAAGGTTTTGCAACTTAAATTGGTATGGCATTGTCACTGATATCATAGTATTGCACCTATTACTTATACTGATATCATAGTATTGCACCTATTACTTATACTTTTTGCAACTGTATTACACTTTGCTCACTGAGAACACGAGGAAGCCTCTCCATATCATCGTCCTCCCTCTGTTCTTTCTTTAACTTCCTGCTTCTCTACCACTTTCTTTGTCTCTTTTTTTCACAGTACTATGCATTGTTACTTATATTGAACTGCCTTGCATTAAACCACACGAAAGGTCCAAACACAAAGGTCAAGATTATGTATACTCAAAAATGTCCATCACATCAGTGTCCAACAATGCATGTTTATTTACAAAAATAATGCAAGATCTCAACAAAACAGGGGTTATGTACTCACCCACTTGCTGACTTATCCGTTTCACAAGCTGAACTTGTTCTGTTCAACATTAAGGCATGACGGAGGGTTGCTCTCAGACAGCTGCAATGTTCAAAAAGCCAAGTGCACCGCCAAAAAAGCCCTATTAATTAAATAGCCACAGGGACACCTGTATCTGTTCTAAATGCAGTATTTCTCCTCGACGATAAATCTCCAGAGTTCATTTCTGCATATAAAGTTTGTCGTATCTTCCTGGCTTCATTAGGCATCCCAGCCTTCAAAAGGCAAGATATAAAAGAATTTATTGTAATTGAATCTGGGGCACAACCTACTGCCAACATCTTCTTAAAAATGGTTATTGCTTCACCCATTCTCCCTTTCATGCAATGCCCAAGTATAAGAATGGTAAATGTCAGTTTATCAGGTTTGCATCTCTTCTCCTCCATTTCCGTGACAATTACATTCGCCTCGTCTACATTACCAGCCTTACAAAACCCATCAATCACAGGGTTATAAACAAATGCTTGGGGGACAATATCACTCCTCAACTTTAACTGTCTTAAGAAACCGCGAGCCTCGTTTAGTCTATTTCCCTTGCACAGAGCATTAATGAGAATGGAGAAAGTATACACATTAGGAGACAGTTTCCTCGCGTTCATTTCTGCCCAAAGATTCAATCCCTGGTCCAACTGTCCCATCCGGCAATGACCATCAATGAGAGATGAAAACGTGATGACATCTGGCGGACAACCAAGAATAAGCATCCTCTCATACATGCGCATTGCTGTTACCGTGTCACTGGCCTTTCCGAATCCATCGATAATAACGTTAAAGGTAATTATATTCGGTTTAATTCCATTACGAATCATCTCATCAAAGAGACTCAAAGCTTCCTCCATTTTACCTAGTTTGCAAAATCCGGATACAACAGATGTATATGTTACAACATCCGCTAAAAAACCATCTGGTGAACTAATCTCTCTCAACAATTCAAGTGCTCTATCAACTCTTCCAACTCGGCAAAATCCATTCGTAAGAGTATTGTAAGTGATGACATCGGGCAAACAGCCAAAACTCCCAATGTCACTGAAGAGCTCAAAAGCCTTGTCAACCTCGCCTACTTTACACAATCCTCGGATAAGAATGTTTAAAGTACAAGTATCAGGGCGGCAGCACTGTGAGCGCAAAATATGGTCTCTAAAGAATCCTACGGCCTCATCTACTCGGTCCCGTTTCACCAACAAACTCAAAAAGTCATTATATACAAAAGAATCTACCATCCTCGCTTTCTCACTACTACACCGAGCTCGAGCAAGCAACATCTTCATACCAATCTCAAACTTGCCTGCATTTGCAGATGACGATACTAAAAATCCTAAAAGCGAATTATCGGGCAAATACCCATCAACCATCATGTAATCGAAAGCCCATTTAGCCGAATCGTGAAGACCCATTTGACTAAATGACCTCAATAGTAAATTATAAGTTGCAACCGAATGGATGAGATTCAAATTCAGTCTAGTACACTCAAAGAATCTAAAAGCTAAAGTGGGTTTTCTGTAGTTACTGATTACGTGTCTAATAACGCCGGATGCGATAGAAGAACTCAAGTTTCTGCGGAAATAATCGGAAGAAAATACGTTTAGAGACTGCGAGTAACGGATACAGAGTGTACATACAACCTTAGTGAACCAAACATGCTCGACGCTTTGAGGGGGGTGGTGGGGGCGACATTCTGGGTGGGCTTGACCATGGAAACGAGCTAAGGATGCAAACCTAGACACCCTTTGAACCCCAGAGAAGGTGAAGAAATCGAATAACTGGAAGTAGTTTGTGCTTGATTGGCTCGGACTCCACAGTGGCATTATTTCCAGTCACTGTGTGAGGGCTTCGATCCACGGACGCAGCGTTGTTTAACGTACCATCTCGGCTGGGAATGCAATGGGTTTAAGGGTTCCGGTGAGGGAAAATCAGTGTCAATGGGAGTAAATAGCTGCGTGTTTAGGGCTGGTCATGAGGAGGCGCCCGGCGAAATGGTCACCTCGGTCTGTTTGGGTTCGAGAGAGGCCAAAGAAACCCTTTCTTAAAACTTGGACCTATTTCCCTTTCTTTCAATACATTTACCGTTCAAGAACTTGGTACCTACGTTGCATTTACGAAAATAGTCTTATAATAGAACTGTGATTTTGAGTTGCCATACATACATGCACCAAAGACGGTTGTCTAGTTTAAATTGCAAGTGTGTCCTCAATGCTTGAACCCAAAAAAAAAAAGAGTATCCTCAATGTTTAGGTGCATTCAAAAGCGTCTATTACATATATAAACATTCAATGTTAGGAGATAGTTGTCGTATTTTGCTATTTTTATCAGTAGTTTTAGCCTCTCTCCCCTAACGCTCACGCTCTTTATGGATCAGCTTACCACAACCAACAAGCATCGTTCATTGGTGTTATACCTATCCATTCTCCTCATTTGATCTTCATTTACATGAACACTATGGAGGATATGTTAGTGGGGTGGTGTGCAGGTGAGGGGAAGTGGAACTATGTCTCTTTTCTTTATAATGTCTCTTGTCTAACACTAACACCAACAATTTGGTACGTTACGTAGGAATAACACTCGAGAAACCACAAAAAAGAATGGCTGCCAACTCGTAACTCATGTCAAACCCGAAACTAAGCAGCGTAAATATGCTCAATATTTTTGTAAATGCAAAATACCGCAATATTTTTGTAGTATAGTAAATTGCACGATAACCCTGCTAAAACTCTAAATATATGGGTCATTAGTTTTCATTATTAGGAAAGCAGTGTGTCTGTGATATGGCATGCCATAATCCGTAATTTCCTACTATTTAAGGGTTTGTTTGTTTCACAAAAATCATTTTCAGGAAAAGGTTTTTCTCATTTTTCAGTGTTAAGTGTATACATAAGATTTTTCAAAGGAAAATGGTTTCGGGTAACACTATTTGAACAAAATGTCGGAAAATCATTTACCGATTAAAACTCGATAAATTGTTTTCAGACCGTTGAACACAAACACCCCCCCCCCCCCCCCCTTACACACACACACACACAAAACACATACCCCCCACCCACCCACCCACCTGCGCCACACACACAACCCTACCCAACACACACACACCCTTTCACCCACATAATGACACCCATGCCCACTGACCCCCTAACCCCAAACCTCCGACTACCACCCACGCACCCACACATATACTTACATACCCACCACGTACAACTATGCGCCCTCCCCCTCCCCCCCCCCCCCCCCACACACGGGCGCGCGCGCGCCCCCTGAAGCCCAAATAGTAGAAAGCATATGTTTGTTGGGTATACGTAATTTTATCATTCTATATGCGACGCCCAAACAGTGGAATGAAATTTTTGAAAATATTTTTTAGGAGCTGCTATTTTTGAAAAAGTATATTTCGAAAAAAAAACATTTTTTGTTAAACAAATAGGCCTCAATTTTGTTTTTTCCTTTGATCTTGCAACGAATGTTTTGGAACCCATGGCCATATATGTGTACTGAACATGCCTACACCGAGTTATATCCCATCCTCTCATAATGCGCATGAAAACATTCGTTGATAACATATACTTGTACTGAAAACATGGTAACAAGTTTCGAATGTAGAATATGAGTAAGATTCGAACGCATGAATTTGTGGCTGGCTAAATCGCAAGAACTTGCTGGCTTTTTCTATTCAAGGTAGCGTTTGAAGCCGTTTTTGTTTTCAATTTTTGGTTCAAATTTAGGAACAGTAAAATATATTAACGCTTAACATACGGTTTTATTCATTTTATTTTTTCTTCGATTTTATAAACAAAAATTCTAATATGGTTGTTTTCAAACCTCCATTTTTTGAGTAGTCAGTTTAACCTTTTTGTTGTTTTTTTAAATTCACTTTTTCACTTTGGACGGAAGCATTATATTATCACCGCCGAACACTAAACTCACTGACACTACCAGCCACCACAACTACTGACCATTGATCGTCACAACCACTGACCAATACCTCAAACACCAAACTTACCAACCACCATGACCGCTGATTATGGATCTATTGCCGTCTCCACCACCACGACTAAAGTACCCCCAAACACCATGCTAATACTGTCAACAAAGTTAATTTGGCAAACACCAAACTCACCAAAACCCAAGTTAAGATTGAATTTTCTAATATTTGGCAAACGCACCCCTGAAACCACTTCTTTTAAATCCAAATTACAGACGGAACTTTCCGAAAGTACATAAACCCTTTCCGCCTAAACCCTCAAAGAGTCCCCCTGTATCAGCCGGCGGTGCACCCAAACCTTCTCTGCAGTCCCGACGATCGCCCCCCTCGGCCCCCTCCCTCTCGAGTAGGTAGGCGTGAGAGAGGGAGATGGCTGTGGACAACAGCAAGCTTGAAGAAGAAGTCTCCGTCCTTCGCTTCTACAAAATAGTCCTCAGCTGGGACTACCTCCGTATCCTCAAAGAGTCCGATGTAATTTCTTGTTTACCCTGCTTCTTGCTCTCATGCACACACACAGAGGAAAGCACATAAATGATTGGATTTCTGCGAATTCTTGATGTAAGCAGAGAAAGAACAAAGGCAAGAGGGATTTAACTTCTCTGGGTCTGAAGAAAGTCAAGGACAAATACAGCGATGTTGATGACTATCTCTCTACATTCGAGCCGCTCTTGTTCGAAGAAGTGAAAGCCCAGATCATTCAAGGAAGAGATGAGGAGGAGGGTAATTTTCTTTTCCATCTTTTTTTTTTCAAGAATGTTCTACTATCAACTGGACTTTCGGATTCTGACCCAGTAAGCAACTATATTTGTCTATATATCTATGTACTTCTGTCTTATGGAACATGAATACCCAGTTGCTTTGTTTGGAAAGAGACCCATTGATACATTATTTTATCGTGCATTTCAGAAACAGAATGGTTAAGTGGTTTGACGACGGAATGCAAAGAGGCCGGCGGGTTTCACTTACTATCGTTGTTTGGTGAGAACGACTGGGGATCACTGTCACAGAATGATTTGTTATTGCTTTCAAAAAAGAAGGTACTAAGTTGATAGCCTTGGTGTCCTGTCCGTTAAGAAGCTGGCTTACTCCCACTGGCCGCTTCAATGGTATTTTGGTACCATTCTATATGATTTTTAGTTGGCTTGACATAAGCTAAAATTTTTCGAAATTTTTAATCTTCTTATTTCTTGGCAAGCTGTGTAATCCATTGACTTGCTTCACTTGGGATTGATCTTATTTAAACAATTGCTGCCATCTTCTGGTTTATAAAAATGATTCTATATTACACTAGGATGTCTTGAGCTATACTTCTTTTGGATTTATCTTTTTTGCAGTTTGGAGGAGATACAGAACTCCCAACTACATATGCATTTGCATTGGTCGAGCATCGTCAACCAGACAAAATTAGGCTTAGAATGCATTTAAGTGAAGAAATAAAAAGAAATAACACAGCTGAAGTTAAATCTTCCCCAAGGTTGTTGAGCATGCGTCCTCTTGTTAGCGAAATACAGAAATACTGGTGGATAATGAAGGTATTTCAATCTGTACGAACCTTTTACTGTAATAAAAGTGGCTTTGAGTTTTAAGTAACTTTCCATTGCTTTGTCATTTTTAGTATGCCAAATTGTTTATCTGATGGGATTATATGTTTTTGCTAGAGCCAAGTTGCTATATTATTTTTTATTGGCCAAATTGTTTATCAGACAAGGCTATATGTTTTGCTAGAGGGAAAATGGCAGATTTTATGGCACACTCAATGTTTGTAAAACTTCTATCCATAATTAATGGGATCCATACAGTAGGATGGAAGAATGACCTCTTTTTGGCACTTTCGTCGTACTACAATAAAACGATGGGTGCCATATCATTCCTAGAAATTACGCTACTAATCATCTACGTGTCTTTCGCCTGTTTAGTAATGCTAGGCTACAATACGCAATAGGTTGATGCATCATTCTTTCTGTAACTATCTATTTATCTTTTTGGTGATACACCACAAGCATAAGAATTAAGAGGGAACTCCAGGTGATATTGCAAGAGAGGGGTTGATTTAGGGCATGTGTGTGAAAGGGCAAGGATTATATTGGGTCTTAAAAAGTTGTGCTTTACCTAGGCAAGGTATGAGGTAATGAGTGGCTGTCCCAAGTGTTGTGGACGGTACTCGTAAGCAGTGACTATTGCCGGTTTCTGTTCCTTTAAGTGTTAGAAGGTAAAAAGTTATTTGTCTTGTTTGATAAGGTCATGAAAACCTCTGTTTAGGTAAAGGCTGTAGAGTTTAAAAAATGAAGCATTTAGACACCCGTAAGCATGACATCAAGGGTTGGGACCCATCGAACAATCCAAAAGAGAGCAGAGTTGCAGGAACATATATCTGTTACTTGCTCTATATGGAACTGAAATACGGAGGTGATATATAGACCTTCAACGATTCTAAACTAGTATTCATATATACACCTGCATAAACCATATGTTAACTAGCAAGGACACGAAGACCGACGAGTACAACAGACACGGGAATCACCAGTAAACGTAATTTCGGACACCTCGGGACACTGCAAAATTACAGATATATTCGATATCTATGGAAGCGTTTAAGAGTGGAAATCTTTAATATCACCTGATTTCAAGCAACTCATAGCAATCAAAAGTTACACAGCATAATTGCTGAAATATAATTTAATAAGGGGAAGCAGCAAAAGCCATTGAAGAAGCATGAAAGAGACTAGCAGGTGAAAGAAAGAGTTAGGAACTAGCAGAAGGAAGACAAAAGAAGAACAAATACACCAATACTACCGAGAATGACAACTGAAATACAAACTTTATTGAGGTTTTGCACATACCTGTCCAACACCTATGCAGAGTAGTTTAATTCTTGTCTAAAAGGTAGTAAAACGTAGTTGGACACCTTACAAGGTGTCCAACATGTGTCCGGAGATGACAGAGAGGTGTTGGGTGAAACCTTGGTACCATGAAGTGTCCTTGCTTCATAGAATATATGAAGGGCCAGAAAAGGTGGGTTGACCCAAATTTAGTCCCGAGGCCACTACGAAGCCCACATCCAAAGGTCATTAGTTATTGGAAAACGAGTGGCTCTAGATATCAAAGAAATTTAAACACATTATATCACGTAGTCTTGCGTTGCTTAATTTTGTCGTTGACTGTTTGTTTAAAATATTGGTGGAATCACTATTATGATCTTTCCAATTGAAACTAGTGTTACTGTTGTTACTCTTTGGAATCTTCATTTGGGCGTGATCTTCATAGATTCATCACTGTTATTATCCTCTTCCATCGTATAATCACCAGCTTTAGTTTCGTTGATATTACCAGTTCAGTGCGGAAAAGGTGGACTTGATTTATGCACAGAATACAAAGACAAATTATGTCAAGATATATGAAGAGCATACTAACACGAAGACAAAATATTCCAGTAGAATGTTTAACCTCATAATTTCATGGAGTCCATCCTTAGTTTAATGCCTAAGGCAAATATTAAATGATGTGCAGATTTGCAGTTTATCAACTATCGTTCGTGAATATGTTGCTTTACGTTCAATTAGCTTCCTCCCGTTCAAGGAATTAATATTGACGGCTGCTGAAAGCAGCCAAAGGTCTGAAGATCAGGCTTGGAAGATTTCTAGACCGCTACGGGAGTATATTGAAAGCAATCACAATGTATCTCAACTGGAGGCAATAGATGTGAGTGCTTACTGAAATTATGGGTTCATCCGCTTTTTCATGTATTTGTTGCTTTTATCCTGTCATACTTGGCATACAACTTCCCCAATTATGGTTTTCTGTTTATTGCAGGCAGGTCTCTCGCGCAAAATGTTTCTCCTGATACAGGTTTGACTTGCTTCTGTGTGTTCCCACTTGATTGCTTTAGACCGACATTCTGTTGTCCTGGACTCCACTTATTTCTATCTAGTGTCTTTTGTTACAGAATATGCGAAAATTTCGAGTGAATTGCTGAACCATATTTTTGATGTCCTATGAAGCCGTAAGATGCATTTCAGCAGGGCTGATGTAATACGTGCGAAATATGGGAACATATTCATTTATACTTTATGATATAGGTCCATATGCATGACATAGGTCCATGTTGAGCGTGTGTATAAAGAGGTAGAGACCGGGATACATCACCAGGCCGATGCAGATTATATGTCAAAAATTAGTACGTCCAAAAAATATGATAATTGCATTATGACCTAAGAAAGTATCTTTAGGTATCTTGGAACAGAAATGCAGAAGGACGAGGATGTTGCCCATAGAATAAGAGCAGGTCGGCTAAAGTAGAGTATTCCTCTTAAGTTGAAGGGAAATTTTTTTAGAAATGGCAATGAGACCAGAAATCTTGTATGGTTCAGATTGTTGGGAAACTAAGAAACACCATGAACATAAGACGAGTATAGCTGATATGTGAATGCTTGGCTCAGGCAGGGAAAATTGAGGATATTTACAACAAGCTGGTGCTGGCTCCAGTTGAGGGAAAGATGAGGGAGCATCGCTTGAGATGGTTTAGTCTTATTGAACATAGGCCTTTACATGCCCCTGTATGAAGAAGTGATTTATGCCAAGTTGATGGGCTAAGGCAAGGTAGGGGTAGTCCAAGTATGACATGGGGAGAAGTAGTGAGAAAAGACTTGAATGAGAGGAACCGAGAGTAGGTGTGCTTTGATAGGGGGAAATTGAAGATATTGATTCATGTAGCCGACCCCAGCTAGTTTTGGACATAGGCTTAGATGCTGATGCTTATGATGATGACGACAATATATACAATGGTCAAGGTACATCTAGCCACTAAAAATCTATAATTTCTAGATAAACAGTTGTATAAGAAACTTTGATGTCCCGAGTTAATCCTTGCTAAAACTTGGAGATAACTGCATATAAATCTCAAGAGATGCATCAGTTTCCTGTCAAATGCATTGATCTTCTCTAGCTGATAAAAATAAGATAAATATGTGTCATTCTCCAAAGCCGTGAACTGACTAAAAGAAACTTGGATTCCAAACAGAATCTATCTTTACGGGATTCAACCTGAAAGGGGTCAACACAGACTGGTTTAGCAAAAGGACACATGGTCCCAATCTCAGACAAGTGGATGGAGCCAAACAATATAACAATTCTAGGAATTTGAAAACC
Source organism: Escallonia herrerae (assembly GCA_033070095.1). Lineage (NCBI taxonomy): Eukaryota > Viridiplantae > Streptophyta > Magnoliopsida > Escalloniales > Escalloniaceae > Escallonia > Escallonia herrerae. Next base: position 65,389 of record JAVXUP010001642.1, on the reverse strand, counting down.
TTAATGAGCATAATAAAAGCAACAAAAGGTTGATTGATACTTTTACTAACGCATATTGTATGTATGATCAAAATTCAAACCAAATACAGGTAACCATTATTTACTGAGTGACCACAATATCTGTTGGACGATGCTCTAAGATAAACTAGAAAGAATTACAGGTCTCTCTAGGTTATTCATTGTCCCCCCCCCCACCCCTCTCTTCCCCCGCACGTGGTCCACCCACCCACCCACAAAAATATATAACGCAATAGATAGCGTACCAGCAACTAGTGCCAAAGCTAAGGAATATAGCTTGAATTAAAGTGCCAAAAGGCTCTCTATGCATGTGCACATGCAACAAACCCTTAGTTACACAAAACGGGGGCGGGAGCGGGAACGGGGGCGGGGAAGCGTAAGCACCAAGAAGAATCTGAGGTTGGGAGCGGCTTGAATAAATAAATGCGTAAAGAGTATTATCATTTGTTTAGTATAGTTTAAATAGACAGCAACAACAAACAAGGAGACTTTAAGGACTTGAAGGAAGAGAGAAACAAGGAATTTAGTTGAAAAGAGCTTGATTTTCATGTATTCTATCACTTGTTCCATGCATCTCTATCTAGCTAGCGGGATCGAGTTCCCATCTTAGCTTGGGATGAGATCCCATGGAGCTCCTAACTTGGGATCGCAAAAGCGAGTTTCCGAGAGAGAAACGTCGCCATATTAGGAGTTTCCTGCAACTAAGAAACCTATAAGCATAGACCTTTTGGTCTCTCTGTAGATCATTGTTATCCGATTATGATTGGCTATTAGACACCTCTCCTTTCCTTTTAGCTTGTTAAGTTTTGAGGTTATTCAATTCATTATTACGTTTGGATCCATCCTTATCTGAGATTGCATTTCTGAAATTGTACCTTGCTTGGAAGCTGCATGTGGTGTTCTGTACTTCGTGATTATGTTTACCCCGTGCTCATTTTCTGGTTCCATTAGCTTTTTCTTTTTTCTCTCTTTCATATGTTCTGTAAAATCAAGTTCATGCCTGAATGATTTCATGCAAAGTTCTATGGCAAAATTCAAGGAACACTGATCTTAGCGTACCTTTACGTGTGCTTTTGTTAGTAAGCTTACCATCAATACCATTTCAGTGTACGTGTTATTTAGTTGGGATCATTTTAATGCTCTTTCAGTTGGTTAATTTTATACTAGAGATCCTATATACTTGTCTTGGAGTTCCTCACGTAGTAACATGTTGCGTTTTCTTACCAGTTATTAGAAGCGTACAACTCTATTTATGTTACTGTTACACTCTTGAATTGTTATCATTATTCGGGAGTTTTTCGTATAAATATAAGCCAAACATAGGAATCGTAAGCTTGTTGGGGACCATACAAGCAATAACATGTGACCCTTCCATATTGGTATCTTGAAGCTAATAGATGCTACCTTTTAGGGCCCACCAGGAACAGGTAAAACACAAACTATCCTTGGGATTCTTAGTGCTGTTTTGCATGCAACTCCAGCTCGTATACAGTCCAAGTAAGTACTTACTATTTTCATTTGTTTTTTAAAGTGCTCGAGGAACTTTTAGCATTTATATATGTTGTTTACGATGTTTGTTTGGGTAAAAAAAACAAATTATGCGTACTTATAATGTGGAAATGACATTCTTCTGATGCAGGGGGAAATCAAGTGAAATTAAACGTGGGCCAGAATTACCTAGTCAAGCCAAGTATGTGTTGGTTACTTCTCCACTTGTTACACATACATTGGTTTGGATTCTCTTCCCTTGACGTAGTATTTCTTGTGCGGCTTCATTGTCTTCTTCTTGCTGTATCCGCACTCTTCTCATCCTTGCTTTCTTGACAAACTATCAAATAGTTGTTCTGCAGTTTCTGCTAAATGACAAGCACACTGCACCACATTATTTTAGCTCTTTTGTTGTGAAAACTTTTTTGAGGTTTGAAGCTGCAACTCTGTGGTTAGGGCCACAAGAGCTTTTCTCGAAGTATTAAGTTTTGGGGGGAAAGAAAAAAAAGAAGTTGCATTTGGGAAGTGAATTGGATTATGAGAAGCACGCTTGCTCATATATGTATGTGAAATGTTTTGGGAATTGCAAAGACGTTATGACTGGGGCTGTCGCACTTGGTTCTTATAAGCTAGCATGCTGTAGAACGTAATCAGGCTTGCTTATTGAGCTTTGGAGATACTCTGAATCGAGCTTCTAACCAGATTGAGGTCCTAGAGTCTTGTTAGCTTATCTCAAGTGTTACTTCTCTTAAGTTTCCTAAATTGGTTCCACTCCATCTGCTTGCCAATATATTTAGTCCTTATTTTTCCTTCCTTGTGCGGCAGCTCATTGACCTAAGCAATCGCATTTGAGTTAACATTTTGAACCATACGACATAGATGGCGTACTTCATTTTGATAACAAAAATTCCTTCAACCAAATTGGAATATTCCCCACAGCACTTGTGAAGCACTTCTCCACTTTACAAACGTACTTCTGTTCTATGAGTAGCATCTTTGTCAACTTCTGCCTCAGCCTAAGCTATTTACTTCACCCTTGTCCAATATTATAAGAAGTACCTTACCTCTTGTCCATACATATTTACCGCAACTCAATCCTCCTAGTCATATCAAAGTCTTTGGATTCCAAAGTACTTCTCTTTCTCCAACTTTCCATCAATCCTACCTCTAGTCTCATTGTGTCATCTGCAATAATCTAGAGAACGTCATGCAGGAGCTACTACAGAGGAAGTACTGTAGCGAATGCACATTATAAAGTTTTCAGGGCTTTTTAGCAATTAAATAGTGATTTTAGGTTTGTTACTATTATTACTCAGCTTTTATGATTGCTCCTGAAGGAGACATTGTCCTGGCTGTATTGTCCAGAAGGCCAGCCCTATAGCAGTGTTATTTCCTTGTTCTCCCTTTAAATTGTTTATGTATCCTTTTTATAGCCAAATAGTACTCTGCTTCGCAACAACAGGACCCTGTCTTGCATATTTGTAAGCTCATTTATGACCAACTTGATAGGGCCTTAAGGTTGATCTCTGGTGAATCCTATTGTAGCTCGAGCTCATTAGTTGTATCAGAAGTAGTAGTTGTGCTAATTGCTCTTCCTCTGTCACAGCCTTAATGGCTTAATCGCATTATTGAGGTACAGATTACCTGAAGTATCTAGTGGTACAGAGTGCGGCAGGAAGATGACAGATATTTGTTTGATGTACTGGCTTTTAACTTTTCGGTAATCTGGTTAGAATTGTGATCCAGAGAGAATCAGCTCCTCTTTCATGGGAGGCAACTGAAACCCTTAAAGGAAAGGGTGTAAAGATGTAAAAAGCATTTTTGTCCTTTTAATCTTTCTTGATGAGAGGAAATAAAGGGGCATTTATAAAACATATAAGTTGATAGCCAGAAGAGTACTGTTGTGGAAAAAATTAAGGTCCTTAATTTCTAAGTTTGAGTTTTACACGCAGGTTGTCCTTTGATTGTCAATAGGTTTATTTTTGTGCAAGTAGTTTCATGAACATGTAAATAGAATCTATCGCGATTGTACTTTTGTAGTTCTTAAAGCATAATTTACATTGTTGGACCCACTCTTTTACAGCTTTAGCTTTCAGAAATCAATTTTCTAACATGGCACTGTTGGCTTGTGCACTCTGTTTTTTGAGTCTTACCTTGTTGGGGCAGCTTACCCATTTACAGCATACTCTCCCTAAATCTTCAACTCCTCCTTCAAATATCTGTATGCATATGCAGCAGAGGAAATTTCTTAACTATTCTTTATGAGTTTTTATGACATTGAACACAGAATTATAGAGGACATACCAGAACTATTGACCAAAGTTGTAATTATAAAGCAGTCCAATTGCAGACAGATTGGTTTTAACTTCAGGAAGCTTTATAAGCTTTGCATGAACTTTTACTGTCACTGTGGCTGAGTACGCTCACATACTGGCCCTCGTAGGGTTGAGCAGATATGATCTATGTTCAAGTTTTGAACCTTGGTAACTAGTGCTGATACGTTCCAGTCTTATTTTCTCTAGGCCTAATTACTGGACTATTTGCAGATATAATCACTGGGTAAAGGCATGTCCATGGTTAAGTGGTACTAATCCTAGAGATGCGAAGATGCCTAAAGATGGTGATGACGGCTTTTATCCAACCACTGGCAATGAATTGGTAGGTTCAGGGTCTTTGTATATTGGTGGTCTTGAAGATCCATATGTTTTTCTATTTCTCAATGTATGCAAAAAACAGATAAAACTAGTTTTTTGGAACTTATTCATGGAAAGATAATCCTCCTCTAAACTGTATTGTGATGTAGAAACCAGAAGTGGTTAATTCCAGTCGCAAATACCGCCTCCGTGTTTTGGTATGTGCTCCGTCAAACTCTGCACTTGATGAGATTGTACTACGCCTTTTGAATACTGGTAAGAGTCTTGTCCTGTGCAAACATCCTAGTTCTAGCTTAGCTTGCTTGTTCTAGAGTACCATGCGACTGCAGTACAACGTAGTTTATTCTTCACTCTCTCTCTCTCTCTCTCTCTCTCTCTCACACACACACACACACACACACTCACACTCACTCTGCATTCTGTACATGTGCTAGCCATTGATAGACTAAGTTGATCAGTTTGTGTGGATTTTTGGTGTCTACCTCGTGTCGTGGATATCAATCAATAATACAATTCACTTGATTTTGGCTGAAAAACGTCAAACTTGACACCAATAAAATGGTCTCTTTATTTTAGAAAGAAAATGCTCCCTTTTGGGTAATTAGTTCTGCTTTTTTGGTTATTGTTTCAGGTATACGCGATGAAAATGACCGTGCATACAACCCTAAAATTGTGCGTATTGGTCTTAAACCACACCATTCTGTGCAGTCAGTTTCTATGGATTACCTTGTATGTACCTTGCAATCACGAAGACAAACAGAAGTTTGCCTAATTATTTTGGTTCCTAATTTAATTCATGATCACCTTGTTAATGTTGCAGTTTTGCCTTTTAGGTTGAACAAAGACTTGCAGGCATGGACTTTCAGACTGGTGATAAACAGAAGCAGGGAGCTGCTGGGAGGGATAGAGACAGTGTCCGTGCTTCAATTATGGATGAAGCAGTAATTGTACGTAAATGTAGCTTTGTCTTAAAATGTAAAATATGTGTCTCTTATCTTTCTTTGCCATTGGCAGGTGTTTTCGACACTTAGCTTCAGCGGTTCAGCTCTTTTCAGCAAAGTAAATCGCACCTTTGATGTTGTTATAATTGATGAAGCTGCTCAAGCTGTGGGTTCTTTTTCCCTCTTCATTGTAAATATATCTAGGTTGTAATTTCATAATTAGTTATATACCATTTTATTGGCTGAACATTTTAAGTTAGATATAGTCGTATATAGCGCAGAATCACTTTCACAGAAGGTAACTTTTAAGGTATCATCATGACACGGGTTTCACCATTTACATGTTAAAGCATGAGAGATGTGATTATTTGGACAGCCTTACTGATCGTGGATTTTGAATTTTAAGCTGGTAGAAGATGGATGTATTAGGACTTGGGGAGCTTACAATGTGATTCTCTTCTATTGGGCCTTTATATTTTAGGACAAACCTATATTCTTTGTTCTTCAATAAATCCCACTTTGTTACCCTCCCTCTTCTCTTTCTATTTATGCACAATGTGTACACATTTCTTTCTTCAAGTTTGTGCTATAACTTGAATCTCTTTCATTGAGTTTCATCTTTCTACTTCCCCCATTTTTCTTTTTCGTGTTTGGAGGGGGGAGAGGGGAAGGGGGTTGGTGGTGGTTGTGGATGATAAGAACAAATGCTCTGGGTAAGTACCTTACAAAACATTATGGCCTTATTTTAGTGCACGCCATAAACTACTCTGATATGGGAGGAACTGCGTTGTTATGACCACACCTCAGGATTCAGTGTGCCTTACTTGATTTGTTTGCTTGGGCTTGTTTACTTCTGCAGTATCTTACAGTTAGATTTCAACAGCTGTTTTGTTCATGTACCAGTGGGAATCTTTTTCTTTATTGTGAATTTTGAGCATCCTGCATGTCATTTACTCTTTTTACATTCCTATTATGAGCAGGTGGAGCCAGCAACCCTCGTTCCATTGGCTAATGGATGCAAGCAAGTATTTCTGGTACATATCTTAAGCTTACAGAACCTCCTGCAAGATCAATGGTTATACTTTAAAGATACCTGCAATATCAGTTAGTTTTGGTTCTGGTAATCTGAAAAGATGATGAACAGTAAAAAAACGAACCTCTGTTGATAATAAAACATATCCTCTGTATGTTGAAGTGGTTGAAATCAAATTACTGTGGGCACTTTTGATTTTGACTATTGATCAGTGACTTAAATGAGATCTCATTTTCATTTTCTGTTCGTTTTTCTCAACCTTTTTAGCTTTATAACAGGAGGTTTTGACTTACATATAGCAAGTTCTATGTATTGTAATTGTCCATGCCATGCTACCATCTCCAGCTCCTGTTCTATAATCCTTCAAATTGAAGTTTGCCTGACAAAGTTTTGATTTATATGCCACTTTGGATATCATTTCTCCTAATGTAATGCATTTTCTAGGTTGGTGATCCTGTTCAACTGCCAGCCACTGTAATTTCCCCTGTTGCAGAGAAATTCGGGTAATAACTTCATCTTTTAATATGACGCCTAATTATCTCACAATGTTTACTGTACTCTGATAATTCCAGTTTTGGTCCCACTGGGGTGTTGTGTTAATAGATATGGCATGAGCTTGTTTAAGAGGTTCCAGAGAGCTGGTTATCCGGTGCACATGCTGAAAACCCAATACCGAATGCATCCAGAGGTTGGTTTGACGTATTCTGATGCCACCAATTTCATCTCTAGTTTAAACACTCATTGAGACTAGTGCTTTTTGGTCCTTCAAATAGTGATTATAATGGCATCTGTTGCTTATACTTGTTTATTTTTCAAGAACTTATTTACCTGTCCATTCCTTGACACAGATAAGAAGTTTCCCTTCAAGAGAGTTCTATGCCGAGGCACTGGAGGATGGGCCTGATGTCAAAGACAACACAAAGCGCTCGTGGCATAAATACCGCTGCTTTGGGCCTTTTTGCTTTTTTGATCTACATGAGGGTAGAGAATCCCAACCCTCAGGAAGTGGCTCTTGGGAAAATGTTGATGAGGTTGACTTTGTTCTCCTCATGTATCAAAAACTTGTGAGTCGGCATCCAGAACTTAAGTCAAGTTCCCGTCTTGCTATCATATCGCCATACAGGCATCAAGTCAAGCTCTTACGTGATAGGTTTCGCCTAACTTTTGGTGCGGAGTCAGATAAGGTAGTCGATATCAACACTGTTGATGGGTTCCAGGTAAATTAATCCTTCTCTTGTTAAAGCCACTGACATCGTGTGCACCGATATTGCTTTCATGAGGTCACCTCGACACTTTTTGGTGGTTTATCATCACAACCTGTCAGATAAGGTTAAGCTCAAGAAATAATTGTCCAGTCCAAATGATGTTGTGTCTTCTTTATTAGTTGTCGTCTTATATTGCTGGCATGATCATATGCCTAATTCTTTCCCAGGGACGAGAAAAAGATGTTGCAATCTTCTCATGTGTTAGGGCAAGCAAAGATAGAGGCATTGGGTTTGTAGCTGATTTCCGGCGAATGAATGTCGGAATCACCAGAGCTAGGTCATCTGTCCTGGTATAGTCCCGTTCCAATTAAAGACGGTGCTTGCCAGAAGCCTTGGTTTTTCTCATTTCCTTTTGAAGTTCAAAAGCATCATTCCTTACTCTATATTGCATTCTCGTTATTCGATTAGGTTGTGGGATCGGCAACAGCATTGAAAGTAGACAAGCATTGGCAAAACCTAATTGAAAGTGCAGAGCGGAGAAGTGCTCTTTTCAAGGTGAATCATGTCATCTAAAGCATGTAAATGCTCTGCTTTTTGCATGTAAAAGCATTTACAATTTTCTAAGGGTAAAATAAGCTCGCATTTTTTTATGCATGACTTTTACTGGCTGTGTCTTCAGGTTTCCAAGCCCTACACCGATTTCTTCAGCGACGCGAACCTCAAATCTGTGGAAGTGGAGTCTATGGTAGCGAAACCGGATATTCCTCTTGCTGATATGGAAATTAATGTGCCCGTTAGTGTTGAAGCTGCTGGTGCTGATCAAGGACCGGCAGAAGATGATTGGGGAGATGACGCGGATGCAGATGCGTTTGACGGGGGCATGGACGGGGATTAAGTTCAGACTCTAGTCATCAATCACTTTGCCATTGCAGCTCGATCTTCTGATCAACCCTTAACGTTTCTCACTTCCGATTTGTTACATCAATCATCTATGGTTCCCGACGGAAATGGTTGGTTTGCCAGAAGGCCGAGAAACAGCAAAATGTAAAAGATAGTCATTGTGAAATAAAAGAAAAAAGTAAAAGAAAATAGATAAAATCAGGACTGATTGAAAATGCAAACTACAAAAAAAGTGGTGAATCAAACATAGCCTAAGAATTGGAACGCAGCAAATCGGTCAGTATTACCTATGTACTTCCTGGTGAAATCAGGACCGTGAATCATATTTCAAAACCCGTTCTTTCCTTCTGAAGGAGAAAACAAACGAGAAATGAGTAGGGAGGATAAAGTGTTGACGTGTTTAGAGAATGTCATCGCTGAAGCTGACGTGGTTGAATCCAATCCGGTCATTCTTCAAAGGACATTCACCAGATTTCTCCGCTGAGGTATCGTCCACCTCCGGCAGAATTGCCGCAGACGGCAGTCTTCTGATCCGGTTCCATCCCTCTGCCGCCGCCGTAAGAAGAAACCTCCTTCCCATCCCTCGAAGCCAACTCCACCGGCTTCACTTCCGAACCTCCATCTGCACCAATCGACGGCGAAGCTTCAGACACTGTCGGTGCTTCAGTTTGTGGAGCAAAAACCGGACTGATTAGCAAAACTTGCCACCGGTAGCCGGAGAAATTGACGGAGAAAATCCGCTAAAGCTCGCCGGTTGAGGTACCGGAGGAGACAACCGTGCCGTTACCAATTTCGTCACTTACCGGTCCAAGTCCACCGCCTTCCGTCAAATTCGCTGGCGGAGGAGGAGCTTGAAGTTCACCTGGCGGCGAAACCCCAGAAGTGTGATACTGGTCACATTCGCCCCCGGATCCGCCTGAGCATGCGGCGGGGGCTCTCTGGAGGTAGTGAGGGCACCTCCCTGGCCATGAACGGCGACGTTGCGGCCGTAGAACATCCCCGGCACGACGATGACGACTCCGTCCACGGTGATGATGTCAGGGCGCCTCTCGACGCGGATCGCGTGATTCGGCATGAGCGTGGGAGGAAGCCCCAGGAGATCGGCGAGGGAGAGGCGGCGGGGGACTGCGTGGGAGCGGAGGCCGGAGACGTAGTCTGACGCCGTGGCGGTCATGTCGGAGGCAAAGAGAGTGGAGTCGGTGGGGGCGAAGAAGGTGTAGGAAGCGCCGGTGAGGATTTCGTACTGGAGGTCGGAGGTGGTGATGGCGTTGGCGAAGAGGTTGTAGCATCGGGCCCGTAGCACCGCCAGCATCGACAAAAGTTCTTGCTCCGGAACGGCGGTGGTGAGGGAGGAAAGGAATGAGTAGGAGGATGAAGTTGGACGCCATTGACGGGAACTGGAAAGGAAGAGAGAGCTTCAAATTGGAGCTTTTTTAGATTTTGGCGGGGGGGGGGGGGGGGGTGGTATAAGTTCAAAGTTGTAACGAACTTTCAAATTGGTTACAAGAGTTTGTTACGGTTGTTGCCTGATACCTTATTACCAATCGTGCGGCGAATTAGTGCGTTTGAAATCGTGAACTTCATGGAATTTTACTTTTTAGTTGTTTGAAAATACCTAGTATTGATTATGTAAGATTTGACTATAATTTTTTTTTGTTAATTAACTGTGAGATTCAATAAAAGATGGTCATATTTTATGTATGTAAAATTTATTAAAATTAAAACAACTAGTTATCTTTTCTTTAATCTCTACACCTATGAACCCACCGATACTATTACTATCATCTCTATCGTTGTTATACAAGTTTTATTACTATCACTACTATCACCACTATCACTGTCCCAACAATAACACCCATTAGACTTTAGCACCCATCACCGCCACATTACTATCATCACCACACCACCATTTCCACCAAGTTGTTACCACCACTAGTGCATTGCATTACCATGACGATTATCATTATCATCACTATCACCACCATTTAGATCACTAATGTTGATGTCTCCTTTGCACTGCTATTATCACCACCATTATCGTCATTGTTGCAGACGATTACCATTATCATCACTATCACAACCATTAGATCACTAATGTCAACGTCTCCTCCGCATCGCTATTATCACTACCATTATTGTCATTGTTGCGGTACCATCACTGCCCCCACCGACACTACCATTAATGATGCCATAATTCCATCGCCTTTTACTATTTACCTTAATGTCACTAGATTGCCCTACCACCACTATCGTTGTTGACGCAACACTATCACCACCACCAGTGATGCAACACCATCACCACAACAAACACCACCACTACTAACCCCTAAGTCAACCACCACTACCACCATTATCATCACTAGACTGCTCCACTACCATTGTTGTTGTCGATGCCACAACACCACCGCCGTCTATGTTCCCACCTTCATCGTATGCTGAGAATTACTTGTCCAAAAATTGATTGCCTTTTTTCTGTTCTCCAAACACAAACCACTCCTCAGTGTAATATGTTACTCCGATTTAGTTTAATCATCCTGTCAAAAGGAAATTATAAACGGGGTCGACTTTATGGTGGTGGTGGTGGTGCATGTTATGGTGGGAGTCATCTCACTGAATAATAATAGCCAAACTCAGTTTCTCATCTCGTTGAGTCGCGCTATTGCATGTGGATGGTACATTGTGATGGCTTTATCCATTTTTACACTCAGATTTTGCCGCACTTTAAATTCAGACATTGGCTGTGTTTCATGCGATCATACCTTATGGAGGGTGATGAGATTTTGGCTTTAGGTGTGTCTTATTCTCAATTGGTTAATCCTGGGTTAAATACACGTTAGTACCCTGAAAGTACCCCGAAATCTTATTTGAGGGTATAAATATTTAGTTTTTACACAAAAAAGTCTGTAATTTCAAATTCGTAATAAATAAGGACTTCCGTTCAAATTTCCTAACTTTGAAACAAATTCGTCTGGGGGCAAAATCGGTACTCTTTTAAAAAATTTCACCCACATGTAACAAATTATAGACTTGTCTAGAACCTAACCTTCCAATATGTAGGCTTAGATGAACCAGAGAAGAAAGCCATCGAATCATGGCTATCAAACCCACCCGCAGAAAACCCACCTCGCAGGGTTTTCATTATTGCCAGAATCAACCAGAAATCCCACGAACTAATTGTAGACTTGTCTACAAATGTGACTATCTCGAATGAAATCTATGAGAGTGTTGGCTACCCGATGCTCACATTTGAAGAACAAACCGCCGTTGGTAAATAACTCTTCACATACCCACCTTTTGTAGTGTCAATTAGCAAAAGAGGACCCAAGTTAAAGGAGGTCATGTGTGGGAGTTTCATTGTTGGGTGGTTCGGGGAGAAGAAAGTAAGGGCTAAAAGGATCATTCGGGTAATACGCTATTATCTGGATGGCACTGTAAACTTATACATGAGGCCAATACAGGCAGTGACCGTGATCGTTGACCTTGACGAGATGAAGATCACTGGGTTTGTTGACCGGTTGATGGTTCTGGTACCGAAAGCTGAAGGGATGGACTACAGAGGATCGGAGCAGCCAAATATGTTAGATCTTGTCCATGGTGTTGGTCGACGACGGGTTTACGTCGGTAGAGATTCGGCCAATTTCAATTTTAATGCGATAGTGGTAGTGCTAGGGTACGCCAGCGACAACTTGTTCTTGGTTCTAAGAGAGATTGCTGGGGCACACATTGGTGGTCGATGGTTCGGATGGTGGTGTGATCGATGGTAGACGTTCGGCGATGATGGTGTTGATGATCGATTGGTGATTGATCGGGCTACCGGTGACTTTGATCTGTCAGCGGGTGGCACTGTTATGATGCGGCAGTAATGCGGACCGGTGGTTGTGATTTGGTGTTGCGGTGGTGAGGCCGATCTACTGGTGGTTTTAGGTGAGCCGCGGTGGTGATGGGTAAGGGGGTTGTGGGGGCGATGGGGTGGTAGGTCTATGAAGAAGAAGAAGTGCAAAATTAAAAAAGAGAAGAAAAAGAATTTAACCTGTCGGGACAAAATTATCCCTGACGCTTTTGCCTTAAACGTTAAAAATTTGGACAAAAGTCCTTATTTATTTCGAAATTAAAATTACAGACCTTTATGTGTAAAAAAACAAACTTTTGGACCCTCAGGTGAGACTTCAAGGTACTTTTGAATACTAACGTGTATTTAATCCTTAATCTTGGGTCTTGATAATCCAGGCTAAAAACACACTTTGACACTACCAAAAATTAAATCGACGTTTATATGTGAGACAATTTATATTGATTTTGTCTAAATATTTTTTACAGTGTATCTGGTTTTAATGCACATATGTTCAAGAAAACTTTATACTACAAAAAAAAAATGTTTAGTATGTATATATATATATATATATATATATATATATATATATATATATATATATATATATATATATATATATATATATATATATATATATATATATGGGAGCTGATCCGTTGATAGCGCTAGCAAAATAGGATAAGTTGCAAATGCGATCTGGCCATCCACAGGCGATCTGTGGACGGTTCAGATCTTTTTTACTTTTTTTTAAGTCCGTCCGCTACATAATGTAGCGGATGAATTTTTGACAAAAATACTCTTCAGCTCCGTCCGCTACATTATGTAGTGGACGAGTAGACAGACTACTTTTTTTTTTCTTTTTCACTGTCCTTTCTCTCATTGTTCTGACATCTCTCTCTTTTCTCTCACTGTCCTTTCTCTTTCTTTTCCTTCTCTCTCTATCTCTCCTTCTTCCTCAATACCCACCCAAAGGTACTTATATCACTTTACACGCCCACTGCCGTGAGGCAGTGGGTCCCCTCTTCTTCTTTCATTTACACATACACACACATTTATATATAAACACACTGCACTAGACACACTACACTCTTCAGACCCATTTCATTCCACTCATGCATTACCATGTATCCACACACCACACATGCACACAACCAACACTCCCCCTCTCCACTCCCACTGCCGTGAGGCAGTGGTTCTCTCTCTCTCTCTCATTTTTCTTTCTTTTCCCAAGCACTCTCATGCACTCCACAATTACATAAACCCACACCGCACAAATCTGCACTCCCTACCTTTCATTTTACATCCGAAAATTGGAGTTGTTGCCTAGTTCTCTATAAATACGAAAATTGATTACTTGGGTCCCTGGAATGTTGTGCGGAAATTTTGTCCTTTCTCTATTCAGTTTCTCTGTCAAAGCAGAGAAGGAAACTGAACCTCTACTTCATCCTCTGTTGCTGTGGCTGAGGAAGAACAGGAAAATAAGGACAGTGAGAGAAACGAGAGAGAGAGAGAGAGAGAAAAGAAAGAGAAAGGACAGTGAGAGAAAAGAGAGAGATGTCAGAACAATGAGAGAAAGGACAGTGAAAGAGAAAAAAAAAAGTAGTCTTTCTACTCGTCCGCTACATAATGTAGCGGACAGAGCTGAAGGGTATTTTTGTCAAAAATTCGTCCGCTACATTATGTAGCGGACGGACTTAAAAAAAACATATAAAAAAAATCTGGACCCTCCACAGATCGCCCGTGACGGCCAAATCGCGTTTGCAACTTATCATATTTTGCTAGCGCTATCAACGGATCAGCTCCCTATATATATAAAGCAATATAATTTTTTTATAGAAATTACTTTTTTGAATGCTTAAGCTCAATTAAGCTGATATAAGCTTGAAATCTGTAGTTTAATTGCTCTAAATTACTATCGAAATGTTTGGGATTGATTTTGGGATAGTCAAACATTGATTTACTCTAGATTAAATCAGGTTCGTAGGTGTTTGATAAAACATATTACGAGATTAATTTGTCTCAAAAAGCTCAATAGTGATTAATCCATAATCCTGAAAAGTGAGAATTATAAAATAATCACTTTTCTCATAATCAGGTTTGATCTTCTAATTTATCATATTGTCCTCATATTTCTAATAAAATGACATTTCATACCCTTTAATTAATTTAAGAAAGTCATTATACTATAATCACTAATGTGAGATTGTGAGTGTTTTTAATTTAAAGTAAAAAAATAAATAAACTTTTATAGGTTTGATAAAAATAAAATTTTAAGAATTTACTTGTGTCATATAATTATATACAAATGAAAGTTATCTTAACATTACATTTTTAAATGGATATAAAAATTTTATTTATTAAGTGTCCTCTATGATCATTTTGTCGTGGTGGAACTGATTTAAGTACTTTTATTCAAACACTTTTATAACTTGTTTACAACTACTTTTGCCAAATGATAAAGTGATTCTATTTAAAGTAGATTAAATCTAATTTTAAAAATTGATCAAGATTTAAGTAGAATTCTACTTTTAAAATCAATGACAAATCAACTCTTAGTCTAATCAAAGTCTATAGTATTATTATTTAGCTTAAAATGGGAGACTCAAGAGTTTCGTTTCTTTTGCCTACATCATTTTTATATAGGTTTTCGATTAAAAAGTTTATTTTCTCAAATACAACATAGACTCTAAGGCCCCGTTTGACAAAAATTTTTTCCCTCTTTTTTTTTCAGTTTTAAAAACTGAAAAAAAAAGAGCGTTTGGTAACCATTTTTTTTTCAATTTAAAAAATCAGTTTTTAAACTGCAGAGTAAAAAAAAAAACTCCAAAAACTGGTTTTTTTTTTCACTTTTGGTTTTTTTTTTTCGACCACCACCACCACTCTCCCACCGCCGGCAGCCACCACCGCCGGAGACTGCCGGCGCCGGCAGCCACCGCCGGAGACTGCCGGCAGCCACCTCCGGCCGCCGGCGACCACCGCCGGAGACTGCGGCAGCCACCTCCGGCCGCCGGCGACCACCGCCGGAGACTGCCGGCAGCCACCTCCGGCAGCCGGCGACCACCGCCGGAGACGGCCGGCAGCTACCTCCGGCCGCCGGCCACCACCGCCGGTGACTGCCGGCAGCCACCTCCGGCCGCCGGCGACCACCGCCGGAGACTGCCGGCAGCTACCTCCGGCCGCCGGCCACCACCGCCGGTGACTGCCGGCAGCCACCTCCGGCCGTCGGCCACCACCACCACCACCGTGGACCACCGTTACGCCCCACCACCGCCACCGCAAACCACCAAAAAAAAAAGTCAAAATAAAAAGGGTTACCAAACACCCAAAAAAAAAACCTCAAAAAAAAAGGGGTTATCAAACACCCACTTGTTTTTATAAAAAAAAAAAATTAAGCTGCTCTTTAAAAAACTGCTCTTTAAAAACTGAAAACCAAAAAAAAAATTTTGTCAAACGAAGCCTAAGTGCCACTATGTCTAATTTAGCCTTCTTATACAATAACATAGGCCTTTTAACTTGATGGGTTTTTTCAAAGTAGTTTAAGTATGTGCCAATGACGAGGATGGTATGTGAATCGATGACACGGTGATAACACTTCAAGCTAAGACTCTTATATGAATTTGAAGATGAAATCAATCGTTAAATATGTTGGCCATTGAGCCATATGACAAAGATGCGAGGAATGAATTTTTCTACGAGGTACAAAAATAATTGAAAAGAGTGAATAAATAGCCGTAACTATAAGTACGCCTGCGCACAGCGCACACATGTCCTTACTGGAATAGTGAAATATGTTTGTATAAAGTATAGAGTTACTATGGTTGAGAAACTACGTACACACATTCAAGCCTTCGACACTGGCCACAAAAGAAACACTCCTAAGTTTCTTACATCTGGCGCTCCCAAATTAACCTGTGGTAGTTGCCTGTATCATAGATTTTAGGGTTAATTACACCCATGTCCCTGAGGTTTGGGTTGAATTACATGCGTGTCTATAAGTTTAGAAAATAAGCACCTATATCTTTGGACCTAATGGAATACCTAACGGTTTATAGAAAAAAACCAGATTGCCCTAACTAAGATTGCAATTCCTGATTTTCCCATGAAAGGGTTTACCTTTCTTCATCCTCTTCAAAATCTTCCACCACAAAACCACCGTACGACACCGATGTCGGCACCACTTCCACCGCGCCGCCATCACGTAGCCACGTTTGACCCACCCACCAAATGCCTCCAAAATCTCCCACAATCCCAATCACCAAAATTCTCACATATTCCTCTCCACAAAATCCTTCTCAGATTACTCCTCTCTTCCATAGTACCGGCCACCAAGACATCCTTTCACCCAGTTGACAGTCACCTAAATCACCCCACCTCGCCAGCAGCCCCCTCTCGCGCCCAACCCTAACGAAGCCTTCTCCTTCACCCACCTTGCTGAGCCCAACCTCACCGCAACAAGGTTGCCGAAATGAGGAGCCCAACCCCGCTGCAACAAGGTTGCAAAAATGCAGAGCCCTACCCCGCCCAAAAGCATGACGCATAGGTGGATCCTAGGTGTTGAGGTGGTGCCATGGTGTAAAGATGATGTGAGGTGGTGCATCGCGAGGAAAAGGGAAGGGGCGGCGGCGTCGGGGGCAGGGGGTGTATTTGTGAGATAGTCTCTGTGTGTTTTTAACCCTTATCTGAAAATTAAGGGTTGTAAACCCTAAATTTCAAGGATGCTAATTTTACGAACCCTAATTTGAAGTTTGAAAATCCTAATTTAAGAACCCTAAGGACAAACCTAATTTTTAAATTACAGTTTCAAAAATCCTAATCTTCTGATTAAGGTTGGACAAAATTTTAAAAATTATTTAGTATATTTTTTTATACTGTAGAAGGGCAGTATTGCCATTTTAAAAATACGTATTGATGACATCATAAAAAAGTGTACTTTTTGGACTGCTGATGGATGGACACGACTGATATATTTTAAAAGTTTTTGCTCACAGTATGTTATATTTTAAAACTTATTGTCCTTGACTGTAATTTCACCATAACCTCAGGAACACTGCTGTAATTAACCTTAGATTTTATTTTCTCTAACTCGCACCATAAAGTTTTATAGGTTTGACATATAGCACCTCCAACCATTTGTCGGCAAAAAAAAAAACTCGCCAGAGCAGTGATTTGGCTAAACTTTTGGGGGTATTTTCGGATGCTCACTCCCCCTCTCTCTGTCTCTCTCCCTCTCTCTCGTCAATCTTCATCTTCAACTTTCCATCTTTACCGGTACATATTCAGTTGCCCACTTCCACTATTCACACCTCACTTCACAGCATCACCCTTCTCTACCATGCACTAATTTCGGTGACAAATTTATCCACAACCACCAGAATGGCCAATTGCTAGCAAACCCACCACCATCGGTCCACCAATATGTGACCCACCATATTATCACCACCAATCTACAACACCAACCTAACTTCCGCCCTTTTATCTCCTACACTACACACCGTATAGACCACCACCTCGTACCACAAGAACCACTTTCACACCGTTGTACAAACCAAAACCATCATCACCCACTTCTCCACCAATCAGCATATTCAACCACCCACAATCTCTACCAATCAGCATATCCAACCACCCACAGTCTCCGCTAATCAGCATATCCACCCTTTATCTCCTGCACCACACACCATACGAACAACCACCACCACACACTAGAAGAACTACCTTCATTCCATCTCACAAATCACCACCCACGACCTTCACCAATCAGCATACCCACCACCCACCACCTCCACCAATCAACATACTCACCTCCCACAACCTCTACCAATCAGCAAGCTAATATGTCACCGCTTCCACTAATGAGAAAACCTATCACCGTCCCTCGCTTGTAGCTGTAGCCTTCATAGGGTTCTTATTCTTTTTTGTTTATGAGAGGAGAATATGGTAGTAAGAATGTATTACCCAAATTGGACTTGATCTGCAAAAAATGCCTCCAAAGGACTAGAAAAATGCCTTCCAAAAATAAGTCACATAACCACTTCAGAAAGTTTTTTGGCTAGAAAAGAAAAGGGTCGATAGGTGTTAGTTCCCAGACCTATAAAACTTTATAATGCGAATTAACAGCAATGAAGTTTATGGTGAAAGCCACTATCGTAGGTAAATTTAAGAATGCCATATATAAGTAATCCTTGTAATTAAATACTAGTTGAGAGACAGGGTTCAGGAGAAAATCATCTTTGTCAAAAATGACTTGAGACGTGATGAATATGGTGGAATATGAAGCACACAAAACAAAGGATCTCCTTAAGTTAAAACTAATAATCTTCGACCATAAAATATCTTTTATATTCATAGAATCTCCTTCTTAAGTATCTTTTTCGTTCAAATACTTTCTATAAGTAGAGTAAAACAAAGTGACTACGGGTTTTGAAAAACACAAGTTACTGAAACAAAATGACCTACCTAGCAAGCACGATAATGGCTTGAGAAAGGCACAAGAAAACTCTTCTCATGTGGTGTTTGAGGTAGACCAAGACCTAGTAAGCACAAAAGTGCTTATATATCATGGGATGTTGATCAACTAACCATCACTATAATTACTCATTAACAAGCACGAGGTGATGCGTTAAGATATCAACACCTTTATACATCACATCGTTACGTATGCTACCACAAGGTGGTCGCTCAAAGAAAGAATCACCGAGCACGAGGTGTTGCCACATAATGGCAAAAACAATGCCTTAAGCAGACATTATTTTTGGTACAACGGAAAAAAGAAAGTACATATAGTTAATTCGGAAGCCTTTCGAAGGCCACTCCACTCATATCCGCAACAAGAAGGCTTCCCAATTCAATGGGAGCCTCTGCTAGATGGACGTAAAATTCTCCTTGGCTTGCTGTCAGGTTTGCTAGGTAGTCGGCACATTTGTTGCCTTCCCTCATGGTGTGTGTCAGCACGCATCCCGTTTGAGCTATTATTTCCCGACAGTCTTTTACAAGCGCACACAGTGGGTGACTTTGAATTTCTTGTTCCTTTATCAGAGTGAGAGCAACGGTAGAGTCTGATTCAAGGGTTGTTTGCCTCCAGTTTCTTTCTCGAACAGTTGTTAAGCCTTGATGGATGCCCCATACTTCTGCGTTAAGACTTGAGTTTTTGCCAATACTGCCAAAGAAGCCTTCGATCCAGCAGCCTTTATCATCCCTTACAATTCCTCCGTATCCGCTTTGCCCAAGATTACCTCTTGAAGCTCTATCCGTGTTGATTTTAATAAAACCTGTCACTGCAAAATGCCATCTGATTAGTCTGCAAAGTTTTGGTTTCGGGACATTTATATTTTTGAGAAAGGCGTTAGTTACTTCCCTTGCTAGGTTTTTACCGGTGAAGATAGCTTCCTCCGTGGAGCAGTCTTTGCTATCAAAGACTTTTCGATTCATGCATTTCCATGTTGTCCACAATATAGATATAAAAAGAGTTTCCATTGCCCTTCTTGGTTAGAGTTGACCTCAAATGAAGTGGCCTTTACTTCTGTAGACCGGTTGATCACGGATGATGGTTCGTAGTGCAGTACTGAATGTGAAATGAAAATTCTAGAGAATCACTAGTGCCAAGCTGTTATGACTAACTCCAGATAAGCATGTGCCTGTGTCGGATGTAGACCTGGCAAACGGGTCGACCCGCGCGGGTACGGGTAATATCCAGCCGGATCCGGATAATTACGGGGCGGGTAATTTATACCTGGGTTTTCCCGGGTACAATAATCTGGGATTCGTACCCTACCCTGGCGGGTAGGGTATTACCCGTGGGTCTTGGCAGTAGACTACAATCACTTATCTAGTTTAATTTCTACAGGGAAGTGATGGATCTCAGATTCTCAATTCTAACACAATCACTCCTATCTCCGGACAAAACAATTCAATAAGCACAATAATCTCAACAAAAATACCAGAACATTACCTACAAATTAATTCCTACTTCTGAAGTATTAAAAAACTTAAATACATACAAAATACAAATACAAATAATATAAATCTGATCTGATCGTTGAAGCTCTGCCTCTTTGGCCAGATCCCAGTGTCGATCACTGCTATGACTAGATCCAACCCAAAATCCAAGACTTTAAGCAGCCCGGTACTGTCAGTGGTCTTCAACCCGAGAAACTCTGGCGACCGGTTGATTGGCACGTGCCGGACTTGATCGGGGATGACGGCCACTACACCCGACAGTTTCTCAAGCTTCCAAGCCTCTGAAGTCGAAAGCTTTATTGAGAAGCCATGGAAAACGGTTTCATACGTGTGGATAATCGGCGTGAAGTCGGGAGACCTATGGTCGATGGTGGTCAGAGATCTGCGGGAGGACTTGGCCAGTGCCGGTGAGTGGGAAAAATGGTGGGCTTGGCCGTCGTCCGAGAGGGAGAGAGAGAGTTCAGGAGTGAGGGAAGAGCGGCGCAAGAGAAAATAGGAGAGAAGAATGAGTGAAAGAAACCCTAGCACTTCATTATATAGTTAAAAAAACGGGTTGTGCGGGTAAACCGTATCCGACCCAAAAATTACGGGTCGGTTCGGGTACGGGTCTGATTTCAGCGGGTATTCAAAATAAGGACCCGTACCCGGATTTTTTGACCGGGTACGGATCTACCCGCGAGTCCGGGCCTTTTTTGCGGGTCTAATCGGATGTGAGGAATAATACTCGCGAACAGGACACAGAAGGAATCAATGGAAATAGAATAGTTGTTCATGGGGAATAGCAGTTTCTCGGAGTTGGTAAACCGCCTCTCCATACGACTCGCTGAGCCAAAACCGGCCAAAAAAGGAGTCTCGGGGCCGGCACAGAGGTTAAGAAAACCAAGTCAACCCAAAACGGCAAATTTCCCATTAAAGGCGGCACGCTACTGCTCCTTCCTGGTACCTATTTCTGGTAGGTGGGGCTGGTTATTACTTGTTTCGGGACTCGCGTTAGCGGCGCGTGAGGCTCCTACTCCCCAATTAGGGTCCATCGGTGTTGTTTTTCTGACTGCAGCTTTTACTGCTCATCGACCCACTGACCTGGTCCGCCCTGCGGGCACCGCCCTTCATCGCATTTTTCAACATAAATACGTCAAAAAAAATGTTACTAGTAAATTTTGTCACCAATGCTAATTACGAATGATTAAAAAAGGAGAAGCTTATAGATACCCTAGTAAATGAAGGGAAAAAATTTATGTGATGCCGTGTCATACAAAACTTCTTTATTTTATTTTATTTTATAATATAAAAAAGACAACTAACCTTATTACAAACCCTATATGTTCATTCTATTAAAATAAAATAAAATTTTATTTTAAGATGCACAAATTTTAATCATTCACTTTCTTTCTTAACCGTCACTACCATCCACTGTGAACAACAGTGGCAGCGAGAAAGTAAGATAGGATAAACACGTTGATCTTCCTATTATTCTTAAATTTTACTTATAGTTTTTTAGATCTAGTCGATGGTTCGCTGCTACGGTGATGAGGATTGCGATTGGTTGGAGCGACCATGGCAAAACTTTTTATTTTTCTCATACTTTTTACATGCACCTTAAATAATGCTAACGTAAATGATTAATATGTGAATATACTTTATGAGGCATACCACAAATAACTTTATGTGTCATTTTATTAGCTGAATGAATGAATTATGTTGTCATCCACACACCTAAATTAGTTTTAATTTCATTATTTGAAGTAACGATTAAACAGTTAAAGCTGAGGAAATGATTTTCTCTAGTTCACAAAGAATTTTTTGATAATCCCCACCGAATAGAAGCTTAACACCGCAGGACACAAGCATAGTACTCCAACGACGAACGCCGTGAAACGCACGCCCTCAGGAAGCTCGGAACACCCGACGCGCGTCCACTGAAGTTTTTACCTTTTTGAACTACACGCGAGATGTCGGCTACGAAAGGCGAGTTCAACTCCCCTTATCTACTCTAGCGAATGGGCATTAAAATAGTCCCTTTTTCTCCTCAGTGTTCTTTTTTTTCCCTCTCTCTCTCTCTCTCTCTACATTTCCAGTTCCTTCCTCTTTCTCTGTGGTGTGTGTCTCTGTTTCTCTCACTACATCTATATATCAGACAGTAGCAAATTACAGAGAGAGAGAGAGAGTACGTTCAAACTGTCCGCGAGGCGCACGCTGAATTTGATCATCTGCATACGAAATCCCGCACAAGCCCTAGAGAATCGGAGGGGTGCATATATGGCGTCGTCGAAGGTGATGGCGTCTACGTCACCGGCCAATCCGGATCTGCCGCGCGACTCCTCTATACATTCCCTCGCGGCCTCCGGGCTCCAGGCTGATCAGGGCAAGAGCTTCGGCTCCATGAACATGGACGAGCTGCTCAAGAACATCTACGCCGATTCCGACGCCTTCCCCTCCCCCGCCGCCGGCGACGGAGGGAACAAGACGGTGGACGAGGTCTGGAAGGAGATCGTCGCCGGAGGAAGCGGCGGCGGGGGGAGTCGGGAGCCGGAGATGACTCTGGAGGATTTCTTGACCAAGGCCGGGGCGGTGAGGGAGGAAGACGTGCGGATGCCGGCGATTCCGGCGGGGTACGGCGTGGATGCGGTGATGAGTGATCCGCAATTTCAGGCGAGCGGGCCGGGTTTTGCGGTGGATTCGTTTGGAAGCGGGGTGGACGGGAGGATTATGGCGGTGGGGGCGAATGCCGGTGTGAGTGGTGGGAGGGGGAAGAGGAGGTTGGTGGTGGAGGAGCAACCGGTCGACAAGGCGACGCAGCAGAAGCAGCGACGGATGATCAAGAACAGAGAGTCGGCTGCACGATCGAGGGAGCGAAAGCAGGTTTGTTTTCGTACTTCCTGTGTTGAATTGGGTGCTTATTTGAGCTAAATTTTACGGAACTGGATTTTAGGCTTACACCGTTGAGCTGGAGTCTCTGGTGACACAATTGGAGGAGGAGAATGCAAGGCTTTTGAGAGAAGAGGTACTCATTCTTCTTTCTTCCGATTTACGGATTTACGCTTGGTAGAGTCCTGTGTGATAGTTCTAGAATTTGGATTTAAGTACATGTATTATTACACCAGAATGTAGCTCACATCACAACTGAATTTTACATAAGTTACTTGCTCGTACGGGGAGATTTTAGATCTTTAAGGCTTATAGTGAATTTTTTTGTTCTGGGCCGGAATTTTAGTCTTCATGATGTGTGTACTTAACTATTATTGCTTAAAGGATAAACTTTTCTTTGCCATTTTGCTTTCTAAACAGATGGTTGTTCTCGTCTCTTGGTATGCAATGTAACTCGAGTCACAGGACAAAGGGTCTGTAAGGCTACTTGAATTTAGACGGACTATGTTAAAGATCAAAGTTTGCATCCCCAAGGGTGCAATCGAACTGTTGAAATAAATGGGCAAGTTCATTAATTGCTGCGTCCCGTATCTTCTTATAGTCATGCAAGGGATTATTCAAGACTTACCATACATGATTTTCTGGATGCATCTCTTAGGTGAATTTTTCTTTCTCTGTCAGTTTCCCCTAGTAGATGCTGTGGCAAAATTGTATGGGGCCGTTAAAGGGTTTCAAATCAATTCAGACAGACAGCACATCTCTTCATGTTAGCTTTTGCCTTCAGAGTTCCGGACTCTCATTGGTGACTCATCTTGTAGGACTGCATACTATCTTTACATAGACGCAGAGTTGTACTTTTAGTCATAATGTGGATGTTTTGCTCGGTACAGCTTTCATCCAGTGTGTCCTTTTGTCATACTTATTGTTTAAAATATCTAACCTGTGGCTCCATATGCTGCCCAGGGCTTTTTACCTACTTATTTGATATTTAATGCCTTTATCTTGCTCCCTCTTCTATGATCAGAACCTGGTAGCTGAATTATCACAGCTAGATTTGGACCAATGTTTTGTGGATTAGAATAACTTGAGTTAGGTTTAACTGAAGTTGTTTATCGTACTCCTTGATTTTAGCTTAGATCATGATCATTGCATCCTCAAGTAAAATGCATTGCATATTTAAAGGTATTAATGAAATAAAATATTTCCAAGTTTTCATTTTTATTTTTCATTGATTACAGTTGTAGGGTCATTAGCTTGATCGGTATCTAGTGAACAAGTTTTAAACAATGTACTTCTGTATGCAGGCTGAGCAGACTAAAAGGAGGTTTAATCAGGTAATTTTTTGACCTTCTGCAGTTACTAATGCTACTTCTACAAAAATTTGGAAGTTCATAGTGCCAACTCTACTACTTTCTTCCATTAAGCAGCTAATAACTAATTTATATCATAATAAATCCTCTGCTCATTCATGAATGTGCTTTGTGGTCCAATTTCTTCTTTGGCTATTTTGTAGACTTCTTAAAGACGTCAGTTGCATAAGAATAAGTTTCACTACTATGGGACATTTTATGATTACTATGATGTGCCAAGTCTATTGGTTGATTTATAAGGATCTTGCCACCCATTTTAAAGTACCTTACAATATTTACGCCACAAGGACGAGATCTTAGTTTTAAGAATCGTGTCTCTTGACATGCTGCAAACACCTATTTATAACTGGCATCAGCCTGTTTCCGGGACAATGTCAGAGCATGAGCCACGCCCAACGTATTAGATCAGATAATGGATTTGTTACGGACAGAGGAACAATCTATCAAACGACCACTAAGTTAATTTTGTACCATTGAACATGAATACTGGTGCTTACATCCCACTGTTCTTTCTATTTTTTTAATTACGTGTATATCAAACCCCCCAAAATTGGGAACATGGCTCTTGGTACAAAGGGGTCTGTGGATGCCCATTGCACATGAGGTTTCTTCCGAACTGTATAGGCCTGGTTTTGTTGAGATTGGTTCTGCATTTCTCCCTGTTGCAGTTCTCCTTTATCAAATTAGGGGAGTCTTGACGGATGGATGGTATGCGGAAGTATGTTTCCTTATAACTGATGTTTTAAGTTAGTTCTCATTGTAATGCGAGCTCTTCTAGTAGGCTGGTACTCATAATAGAATGATCTTTAAACGAGTTTTGACCGCCTGCTGGTGATGAGCATTCCATAAATACCGAACTGATCACAAATTTGGTTAAGTACTTCAGTTTGCACATACCCAACGCAACATTAGATGGAATAGAGGTTGGGGACTGCTATACCGAAATGAAAGTAGGAAAAAAATGGATATCAGCTAGTTATTAAATTGCCATTTCTTTTTGTTTGCAATCAACTCCAAGATCTTAACTCTTCGATTGAGCATGTTTAGATTTTCTGTACCTCGTTGAGATACGGGTTCAAGTATTGAAGCATACTAGTGGACATCTGCATAGTAGTAGGTCTGGATGTTTCCCAAGCTGTGATGATAGCCATGTCAAGCACGGACTAGCAGTATGTAATGGAGAGTGTATAGACCGAGAATCCCAAACTTCCCAGCAAAGGACCCTAAAATTACATACACAACACATGATTCAGCTTATTATTAACACATGACTGCTATATTGAACGGACGTAGAAAAAAAGGGAATTCAGCTAGTTATTAAATTGGCATCTCTTTTTGTTTGCGATCAACTCTTAAGATCTCAACTCTTCATGTTTAGATTTTCTGCAACTCGTTTAGATACGGGCTAAAGTATTGAAGCATAGAAGTCAACATCTACATGTACGTGCTGGAGGTCTGGAAGTTTCCCAAGATGCGATGGAAGCCATGAATTTAGCTAGTTATCAAATTGGCATCTCTTTTTGTTTGAAAGTGGGGAGGGGGGGAGGGAATATCTTATTCATTATTTTCGATGTGAATTTCTTGTGTTAGATTGATACATGGCTAAGATTGCTTATGCAGTTGGAATTGTATTCTGGAGTGTGTTTTGTTTGGCCTTCTGTTTAGGGTTGGAGTTGAGCTAATAATTGTGGGTGACTGTTATAAAACATTCTAGAACTTCTATTCTTCCTTAAATAGATAGATGAATCTTTATAGAAGAAATTTAATAGTTTAAGAAGGGGAAGATGGGATTCATTGTAGGTGCGTATTTCTGGTTGTGATATTTCTAGCGTGGGGATGGGGTTGCCTGTTCCAGAATCGTGTGTATGGGTGGTATGCAACAATCAGTTGTGGCACTGTCAACTGAATAAAATGATTTCAAGCACTTTTGAGTGTTCCATTTGATTATGTGGGTTCACAAGTAATGGATTTGGGATGTAAAATTGGCAGTTCGGGTTGGTTTGAGGACTTGGGAGAGTATGTTTTAGAGGATTAGCAAAATGTTCGTAGGATATATGGGAAAGTAGAATCCACCAAGAGTTTCATTGTTATGTTAGAAGGCTCCCAAAATTGTATCTTTCAGATTTGTTCAATCAAAGCTGAAAATGTTAGCTCCAGATTTTTCTTCTGATGATTTGAATCAGTTTGTTTTGAATGATGGTTAAATCTTTGCATTGCAGCGAAGCATTTATTTATTTTGAGGGTCACGATTAGACCCACCTGCATGTTCTTGTGATAGTTTTTAGTAAATTGTCATTGGGTTCTTCTAAAAATTTGTTAGTAGTAAAAAGTTGCTCACAAGTTTCAGTATTCTTTTCCAGTAGTTGATAATCTTAAGAGAGTTAAAAATCTTGATTTTCATAATATTTTTTGTATTGGAGCGATTTCCTGGCAATTATTTGATTCATAACCTAAAAACCAGATATGAAGGCGTACCAGAAAAGACAGAACATGTCATAACTGATCTAATTGACTACTTTCTAAAATCCTTTCTGTACGACTTTGTAGTTTACTGGTTGATGCACTTTCTTAGTCTTAAGCTTTATTACACTGTGTTCTATAATTGATGGTGCATTATGACGTCTTGTGCTTTAAACGTACTTCGAACTTTGGGGTGTTGGGGGTTTGATGGATGTTGAAAATTTTCCTGGTAATTTCTTAAATATCATGTGTGAATGGAGTCCGTATGTGCATTTGACCAACACAATTGCTTTCTTTATATGTTGCTTTTCAGTCAGTTTTTTCCACACTTCTACATGGAAACATGAACACTAGGTGCCATATGCAGAATTGCTTAAAGTTTGGGTTTCATTTCTAATGCAGCTCATGGAGAACCTGATTCCAGTTGTGGAGGCACGAAGACCACCACGAGTTCTTCGGAGATTAAATTCGATGTAACTATAACGGTGCATAATAAAAGATAGAAGAAGCGTCCTCTGATGCTGAACTCCGAACTTACAGAAAGCTTGGAGAAGGGTGGCCTATATAAACTGACGAGTTACTTGGGGGAGAGCTGCGAGCTGTTCATTTGTAAAGAAGAGCTGATGAATCCTATGGACTGAAGTAAAGTCAGTAGAGCTGAGGAGGGATGTGTTGTCATCCATAGCTTGCGAGATCGTTTTAGTTGGTTTGCTTAGGTAGATGTTGTAGAGAGATGTAACCTTCCCATTTACTGAAGTGGAGTTTCTCAGACATGCTGGTGGCAAGGAAAACTGATAAATGCAGACTAATTATATACTTATAGTACTATTAGATAGTGGTAATAAATGATCTTAAAGATATACTGAACATGTTAGTGTCGGTGAAGATTGTTTCACCTGGGAATTTCAACTCGGTTTTTGGAGGTAAGAGTTGCAAATTGTCGCTAAATGATCTGCTTGTTATATTTATTTTTTCATAGTAGGGGAAAGACATAATACGAGTGTACACAGTTTAGCATTTACGTGCCATAAGATTATACACCGGATAGGTCATGACATGAAACCTGACTAATTAAATGCATATAGTTTGGAAACATACAAGGAATGGAAGATTTCTTGGCAGCAATGCACTCTTGAACCCAATCTTTATAGTAATTTGTGAACCAAATCCTGTTACAGTGCCACACACTAAGTCGGGCATGACATGATTTGAACCCATGATACTAACTTGTGAACCGAATCCTACTATGCACATGACATGCAAAAGCAAATAATGATTTGAACCCAGTCCCGATACTAACTCGTGAACCAAATCCTACTACACACTAAGTCGGGTATGATATGCAAAAGTAGATAATAATTTGCTATGAACAAGCAAATCGCAAGATATTGAAAATCAACCACGAGATAGTGGGTTTGTAATATGTTGGTCTGAATTTAAAACCAAGTTTCACTGCCCATCCGTCTTCCTTCTTCTTGTGTGGGAACAATTTGCATCTTCTTCAAAATTTCATCCATAGCATGGTCACCAGTTACAGTTGTTTGACGATCATTCCACCACCTCCAGCCTGTGCTTGAAATTGGGTCGTTCGTCATCAAGAATACTTGGGGTGGGGGGAACCAAAACCAACTTAAAATCAATGGCAATCAAATCATTTCAGGTATGGAGAAATGGGTTGTCGGCTCACTGCATCCAAAAGCAGGTATGAAGCAACCTTGGCCTGATGCCAGCTTGAAGCCAGCAAGCTCTATTGACTGGAATCTGCTTTTAAACATGGCAACACGTTGATCACAAAGCAACTTGCAAAAGCAGCAAGTCTGAAAGCAAGGCCACTACATGAGTTCAAAGCAGTGGCATCGCCCCTTGCCAAAGGTGCCCTAAGCCATGACATATACTTTCCAAAAGAGTAAACGAGAGCGCTTAAAATCTTTTGCTACCAGAAATCATGTTAGTACATGATAAATTGGACTGGACATGAAAAGCACTGTCTGGAGATCCTTCACATTGGTAGATTCTTAAGGAGGCCACGCAGCTGTCACCCCTAAAATTTCCACCCTAGAACAAAAGCTAGTTTCTTTGGTGAAAATTTATCATGCAAGTCAGGAAAAGGAAATAAATTCCGATAATTTAAGGTGCAAGTACTCTTTAGGATGATGGTGCATTTAACAAAAACGTGAAGTCAGAGCAACCCACCATTTAAATAAAAGCTAGAGCCAGATAGTGCTATATCTCCGAATAACATAGTTTTCCCATGGTAACCAAACAATCATTTAGCACCGTGATCAGCTACAAAGCCCTGCAGTATATATTGTCATCCCCAAAAAGACTATCTAAACTCTTAACTAGTTTGTTACCATCAATAGCCATCTGCCACGAGATTCTGCTCCAAACAAAATAAACAGAAATGTATACATATACAGAAGAAGTCCCTGATCAAATCACAGGATCGATACACTACATACAGATAAGCACGTACATGCATTCGTTGTAGTAAACATGTACATAACGAACAAGTACTTACCGAATCAAGGGCAATTGGGCTCATCAATGTGGCCACATATTAGGAAGAAATGAATCAGGACCAAAGAAATTCCAGTCAACATTGGCAAATTCAACATAACAGAAAATATGCATCAGTAAATAACTATATGATATCTAGTCAAAACGTGCCTACTAGTACTTGTACATTTTTTTTGGGGACAAATGCCTATTAGTACTTGTATTCCGTTGTAAAAGACATATTCAATCTTCCACAAACCGATGCCATTGCACCGCCCAAGTATCAGTTAACCGATGCCTGTCAAAAGACCTCTATCACAGTACGAAGCTTAGGTGCCTCAGTATATGTAGCTTAGAAATATATCCGCACAAAGACTATTCTACTTGTTTCTGCTTAACACTACATTTCCCACCCCTCCTAAAATCACCATATTACACTCCTATAAGTCTTTCTGACCCCTTAGACCGTTGAATACGTTGTCACTCCCTAAGATTCTAGAGGAAACTAAGCACCTTGATATTCCATGACTCCCAATTTCTAATTTGCTGACTTCAAAATTGGGTATATACCCTCAACTTCCAGATATATATATGCTTTTTGTACATAAATCCGCCAAACTTCATGTGGACAGAACTAGGAGAAGTGCAGCATACCATTATCAAGCCGTTTTAATCTTCAAACTACATGCTCAAAATCTTAGTATGGCTTATAATGCTCAATGCCTTGTCACACACCACTTTTTTGAGAACATAAGTTGATGATAGCTCAACCACTGGAGGCAAAAGAGCAAATAACAGAATAGAAGAAGTCACGGTAAACCAGGTAAAACCCAATATGAGAAAACATTAAAAACTGTGTATACAAGCCATAAAAGGCGACAAATAAGTAAATGCCATTATGCTTCGAAACAAAAATAATAACCTAAATGTGACACTAGTGAAGAAGGAAAAGAGAATTAACTCGCAGCAAGCGACATAACAAACCTCCAAACATAATGACCCGATGTAGATACTGAAATTTTTACAGGAAGTATACTGATGATTACCTGCTAAATCCATCATTGTTGACAATAATGTAAGGCCTGTCGCTTTGAATTAAGATGCCCAAAATAAAGTAATACCATATAGCCAGACATTAATTCAAAATACAAAGGCTAGTTTGCGCTGCCCAAGAATTCAAGGCCCTCAGTCCTGCAACCCATAATTTTGCGAAAGACTTCCCTCACTTGCCGCTCCAGCGGATCCAATCCATCCTTACAAACTTCACAAACCACTGATAACTCCTGGACTCCCTGTTTCACTTCTTCCTTCTGCTCCTCCGTTAAAGGAAAGTGAGCAGCATCCACTAAGTCTGTAATGTGACGAACTGACTTCTCAATCTGATAAATCTCCTTCAACAACCCATTAGAATTCCTGCGCTCTCGCTTCTTGGACTCGTCCAGAATCCTAACATGAAGCAAGTAAAATGGAGTACACCATGAGAACTGCCGCGGGATTGAAAAATGAATTTGGAGGCCTCGATCTTGACAAGGGATTGCAGCAACAAGAGCCCAGAGCACAAACATAAGCACAAAACTCATTGTAAACACAGGAATAGCAAGGCCATTAGTAGCTGCAATTTCATTTGCACGTGGTGGTACCAAGTTGTTTGCCATTAATTGGAGCTGCTTAGCTGCAGACCAAGACTGAGACACACTCCAAGAGAGAGATCTTGAGTGCCCTGGATGATGCTGATGGTGTTCCTTGCTCTTATTTTGACGCCCAAATGACCGGTTCCGGTGTGAAAAAACAGAGCCAGTTTCCTTCTCATCCAACATTAGGAGTGCCAAATCCATCAATGATTTCCTTACTCGTCGGAACTGGCCTTCACCCATCACCCTCTGTTGAGAACCAAAGGCACAGACAACAATCTCCAAGGGCTTCTGCCATAGTCGAATCTTCTCAATCCCATCGCGAGTTGCATTACAAATATCAAGTGCCTTAATGCTCCTCTCAAAAAAATCAGAAACGAGCCTCTCTAAAGGTGGTTTTGAAAGCTGTGCCTTATTGTTGCACAATATAACCCTAAACTCCTCTATACAACTCAAGAACGCATCCAATAGCTTCCGTATCCATCTCAAAGAGAGAAACTCATCAGCAGTAGCAGCTGAAAGTTCGTGAAATCGATTGAAGACTTGTTTTTGAAACAACTCAAGCTCCGACTCCTGACTATTGGAGTCATTGTGCACTTCCATGGAATAAACCTGATCGTTTCCAATACCCAAAATTGAGCGACGGAATGTAGCAAAAGGCATTGGAGAACCCTGATTACCACTAGGGGCCATATTGAAATAACAGAAACCTCCCCAATATCCTTAAGACAAGCCAAACTGAAACTAACAAGTATTTTAGAAGCAGTGAGAACCCCCCAATATAGCTCCCCCTGATACAATGATTTCATATAATTAACTGAGAATCAAAGTCCACCAATAATATAGAGATAACTCTCACACAACCCAGATCCTATTCATAAAACCCTTCAATATCCAGCAGACAAGAAAACCTTTAATAGCAAAAGAAACCCAAAACAACTCAGTTACATTTATCAACCTAACCCCCAAAATATACAAATTCACAGAGCCCATATCAACCAAAATTGAACTCAAAATAA
The DNA here is from genome assembly GCA_033070095.1 of Escallonia herrerae. NCBI lineage: Eukaryota > Viridiplantae > Streptophyta > Magnoliopsida > Escalloniales > Escalloniaceae > Escallonia > Escallonia herrerae. Next base: position 33,518 of record JAVXUP010001642.1, on the reverse strand, counting down.
TAGTGCCATAACCACCCAACCTGAAATTAATTCCACAACCCAAGATTAATTCAATAGAATTCAACGATAAAGTTCAAGAAAACGGTACCCCAATCAGAAAAGGCCGGAGAACAGATTCGTATCTAATAGGTACGGCCAAAGATCTATTAACAAAAATAATCAACAGTATAAACCAAGCAGGCAAGTACAGCGTTAAACCAATGAAAGATGGTACCTTGACGACACAAGAAAACAAAGGGGCTCTAATGTCGAAACGGGACAAAATATGGAACCGCAGCCAAGGACGTGAAGCCCCGCGCCTAAGGTCTGAAGGGAAGATGCGTGTGCACATTCAATGAAACGAGTTAGGATAGCATATATTATAAGAATGTAACATAATCTGATTTTGTCATGTAAAAATTAGAGAATTGATTTTTACCTTTTAGTTGAGTTTGATTTTTATCTCTTAAATTATTGTACAGTGAATCATTGATGCTTTAAGAATAAAAGTAAGCGTTAAAAAATAAAAGGTAGAATTTAAATATTATTTTTTTAAAAAATTTAAGTGTCAACTTCTCAAGATATAATTTCCATCGAAATAGTTGTGAAAAGGTAACGTTATACAGAAAATTATACTTGATAAAAAAGAAAAAAAATCGGGATGGGGACTTTTACCCTTTATTTTTGCTTGAGTCAAATCTTTTTCATAAACTACATCTTGAAACGATGTCAAAATATATTGACATAGAGGTGTCAAAAGGGCAGAGCCTGCCCGGCCCTAAAGGATGAACAATGCGGCCCTAGTCCGTAGGGCCAAGGGCCAGGCCTAAAAAAATGGAGGAAAAAGCCCGGGATTGGCCCTACCATGAACAGTCATGGATTGGGTCCAGATCTGGCCCGGCCCTAATTTTTAAATTTTTTTTATTTTTTAACTTGATATTTCCATTGAGGAGTGATTTTAAGAAAATAATATTAAAAAAAATAAGTCATAATAAATTGGTTTATCTTCTATAATGAGTTTATAATGACTGAAAGTATTTTTTGAAATTACATAAGGCTTACGAATATAATTCTCATTATCGTTCAAAGCTAACTAAATTTAAACATTAAGGACTATTTAAATTTAAATCGCTTGTTATATCATTTTTTGTGCTAAGTTCTCATGAGCTGTTTGTATTTCAATTGTAACATCATTTTTTTTCTGAATATAATATGATTTTTTTATATCTAAATTTTATGTCCATATTAGAAAGTGATTTTAAGAATACAAAAATCAAAATTAAGTTCTACTACGTCAGTATACTGATTAGGTTAAGTTTTAAAATAATTAAATTAATATTAATTTTTACGTTATATTTGGTTGACGAATATAACTCTCGTTATTTCTGTAAAATTAATTCAAAAATAAAGCCTCTATCCCTATTTAAATCATTAGTTGGATCTTTTTTTTATTTTAAATCGCATAAGTTACGGTCTATTTGAAACAATTCTTTTAAGATTTGGATTTAAAATTCAGAATTGGATTTGAAATTTAATTTACTTTCTTTTGTAATAAGCTTATTTACAAGCTTATTTCAAACAAATCCTTATATATATATATATAGCAACCGATCTTAAGCTCGGATAAAAGAAGAAAAGACTTATGAACAAATTTATCTTAAATTTAATTTTTTTCATAACATAAAAAATTAAAAAAATTATTCAAGCCCGGCCCTAAAGTTAGGTTCTAGAGCTTGGGCTTGGACAAGGCCAAGATATCCTCACATTGGACCCGGCCCGGTTTGCAAGGTTCGAAGCCCGGTTTAGCCCTGGCCCTCTTCTGGCCCGTTGGGCCGGCCTAAACTCGGCCCATTGACAATTGACGTACACATTGTCCCCATTTGGGCAAAAAAAGGAAATTTTAAAACCATCTATGACTAGTATAAGCTTCCTCCAAACCATTGCTTCTTTGCTTAAAACCATGGCCAAACGCAGGTCTTCTTCTAGATAAGCAAATTGATGGGTAGAAATGTGTGTGTGGATTAAATGTTTCAAATTACCGGTATCGTACCGGTACCGGTCGTACTTGCCGGTACGTACCGTTTTTACCTTCTACTGGTACGATACCCCGTACAGGTCAAAATACCGCTATGTACCGGTTGTACAGGCCGGTATAGGTGATATCGGCCGAGAATTACGTATCAGCCTTGTACGGGCCGAGATATTCTGTTTTTGTGCCGATTCCTTAAAAAAAGTAAAAGTAATAAATTTTGTTAGAAAATTTATAAATTGACCATATAAAGACTAAATAGAAAAAATATTCTAAATTCTTTTATACCTATCAAAACCTCTGTAACTTATTGTTCATAATATTCGCTCAGTTTTGATTTACTTTATACCTGAAAGTTTTGATTATATTCTTTCATCTATATGACTGCTTTAGACAATTGTGCGCGAGCATACGCACACACACAAAATTAGCTTATTCTTGAACCTGAAGACGTTTATTATTTAACAAACAACTTATTCCTACATAAGAATTTGCCAATGAGATCGTTGAAAAGAAGGGATAATCTTAGAGAAGATAATTCAATTGAATAAGCTATTTATTTTATTTAAAAATTAACGTAATTCAAACTCTATAGGACAAACAATTTATCCTAGAATGTTGTTAATAAAAAAAAATATTTATGTTTTGTTAGTTAGTCAATGAATGAATATTACAGATGTATCATTTATATTATTGATGAAAAAGTTAAAACGGTATCGGTACGTACCATTTTATGAAGAAAAAAAACGGTACGCACTCCGGTACGGTATTTATAATTATGATTGCCGCCACCACCTTACAAACAAAACCACCATAACACTAAAAATACTTCGATTTTGTCCAAAAAAAATTCCTCGCAGTAGGAGACTTTTTTTACTTTCTTAATCGAATTAAATAAACTTGGAACATTGTGCATTGTTATCGTATAATTTGAACAAGAAAGGGAGCGCGCAGTAAATGCATAAACCGATAAACAAGAGTACTAACCCTAATCCAGCATGCTGCCAACTACAACTCCCACAGCCCGCTTTTTGCCATATATTTGACTTGTGAAATCTTTTGGCCCAGTTTCGTGTTTGTTTTAAGAATATAAATTGTCAAGACGTTAGATGACAGATTGAGAGTGAGTGAAAACAGATGCACGTGTGATGTGTCTAACAGAAGCCAAACCGATGAAACAAGCAGTACGTGACCACATGGCTCCTATTCCTAGTAATGCTGTGGCCCAAACCTACCTGGTTCAAGACCTGCATGACCTTTATAAACCCTCTAATCCACTTGGTTCTTTTGCCAAGTATCTCTTGATCTGATTAAAAGATGGAATTAGGAAAGAGAAGAAGGGATCATTAGTCATTATAACTATGTACATATTACTATTGGAAGAGTGAGCCTAATCATCACAAAGTTTGCTTCTCTAGGGAAGGCAAAGACACTTTACTTCCACAAAGAGAAAGGAAAAGATTCTTTGCTTAACCCTTCTTTACATATTGCACCCTGTGGTAGATTTTAAGGATCACACTCAACTGCTAAAATGCAAGTTAGTGCTGCCACTGGCATAACACGGACTAATCAGCAACGTATCCAAACCAGTTATAAGTATTATGCAGAATGCAAATGTAAAGCAGATGACTCATGTCTGATGTTCCCCGAATGAGGCCATTGGACAGATTTAGTGAACAGCAGTGCATTACGAGATTGAAATGAACATACAAAATGCGATACATAAGACTTGCGTTTACAAAGTTCGGTATTGTTTATCCGAACAGGGCAAGAGTCGCAATTGGTATTACAACGGCATCAAGGACATTAACAACAGTCTCCTATTCTAGTGATAAGGAAGGAGAAGTGAACAAGAATATGAAGATGAGCGAAGGCATTGATGTTGATCTTTTTATGCATTTTGTTACCACCCTAAAGTTATTTTGTTTTTGTTGTTAATCTCCTATTCACAAGCCAATTTGGTGTCAAAGCTGCTCAAGCAGATCGCAAAAGCCTGAAATGCAGAGAGGGGATAGCGATAATCCATTGTGAACATGTCTTTGCCAACCTTGCCAAACTGCAGGATGACTTTGTCATGCTCTGGTGGTTGAGCCGGCTGAGAAGTTGGTGCAGCCGCATTGCTGATGGGCTGCGTGGATGCAATCAACTGGAAATTCTTGACAGAGGCGACTGTCACTCGTCCTCGAAAATTCAGGCACCAACACTGCAACTGTTCGTGCCATCTCGGGGCCTTGTTTTTAAGGATTAAGGGCTGCTTCGTCTTGGCTTCCTCATCCTCGGGGCAGGACCCGCCAATCCCAGAAAACCGCGAGCTGCTGAACTCGACAGAGTGGTCAAGTGACTTGGAGAAGGAAATGCTCCTAAATGAGTCCTCAAGGGAGCGTGGAAGCAGCTCCGGCTGGCCTGGTACTGTGCCACCGGCATCGAGCGCCGAGATGGGGATTGAGTGCATGATGCAGTGCATCCTTCGTGGACCACGTGTCCCAAGCACATTCAGTTCATATGTGATGTGGGCTATGCTGTAGCTACCACTTGGAACTTTTGGAGAGACCTTCTTCGAATAGAATCTACGGCTAGACCGGCCTGGTGGGGGGATGTGAGCACAAGCATGAGGAGGCTGCGTGTCATATATAATGAATTTGGTGCCGAGAAAGTTTGATCTGAAACAAGAGACAAGTTGAGCAATTATTTACTAAGAAACCATAATCATATCTGGGTTTGAAAAATTATTAAGAGAATCTTTCCTAGTAGCCAGAAAACATTCATGCTATTTGGGTTTATAATGAGTTAAGAAGTGATACATGCAAGCAAATAGATATAGAGACTATTTTGTTACCTAAGCTTTCCAATGTAAGTGTTGCTTGATCTTGAAATATTATCAGCATCCATGGAGATAACATACTCCGTGCATGTAGTTCGCCGAGTTCTTTTTGCAGAGAGAAGGAACTTTCCATTTTCAACTAATAGAGCTGCAAAATGGAATAAAAAACATCAGCATCGGCACAATCACCAGTAATAAGAAAACAACTTGGACAGCCCACAACACTCGCAACTTATGTTAAAGGACCAGGAAAGAGGGAAAAAAACCCAGGTATAGATGGAAGAGTTAAACTTACTGTCAGTAAATGGAAAAGTAGAAATTGTTGTCATTAGATTATATCTTTGCATGGATTAGAAGTTATAAGCACCATACAAACAAAACTTCTCACGACCCAAGAAACCAAATCTATGACTGAATTTTAAGAAATTCCGCTCTAAACATAGTTCAGTCAGTCATGTGGTCATTTTCCATTCTCTAATTGATCAGATTTCTGACCGACTCGGCAAAGCGGTATAAAGAAAGAATGTGTTTGTTTTCCACTCTCTTTAAGGTAGACATTCATTTTTCAGTCTCTAATTAAAGGTAGACATGGACATGGAAGAAGATTATAAAGCACCCGGTACCACCACAACATGACTTGCAAAGAAATACAGTATCAACTATCCTACATTTTCCCTATACCTTAAAAGGACAGAAAATCTCATCAACGAAAACATAAACCTGGAAAACCCTTCCACAAAAGATGATGTAGCTAAAATCTTGGGTTACAAGTAATAGATTTGATAGGCGCTTCAACACCATAAATTCAAAGTTCTTTGAGTATCAACAGGAAAACATTTTTACAAAAAAGTGGCCACGTGGGATTTCAATTCCATTCAATATGAAGTGGACATCTTTCTCCGCAATGATTGTCATATGGAAATCAAAACACATATATATGGTCAATATGGGAAGTTTACTTGCTCTACTTGGCTCTTGCTTGATTGCATATTCACCAGAGACTAAGCTGGAATGTCTGCATATTTCCCTCTAAAGGTAAGTCTTTTTACCTTAACATGGATGTCAATCAACTACATATAGACGTAGCAACATACCGTGGCCAACTAAAAAAGCATCTGACAGAGAGACAAAAAATCAGATGGGTTTTCAGTTGGCCACAGTATGAAAGTTTTCTAAGAAAAGCATGCTAATACACTACAAAAAAGTGTTAGCATATGAAGCACAGGTGCGGCTCCAAGGGTAAAGCACCGGCACGGGGTGCGCATCGGGTGGGGGTGCGCGTCGGATGCGGCGCGGGTGTGTGTCGGGTGCGTGTCCGACATTTATGATTTATTATTTTTATTTTTTAATTACCGGGTGCGGCTCCGATACGGATCGGGTGCGTATCGCATTTTTGTGGGATGAAAACACAGATTTTAAAAGATTTTTCAGGGGCGACCCATAAAGAATGAATTTTGTGGGGTCAAATTAAAAATACTGAAACACTTACCCATTTAACCTAAATCAACAGATCAGGGAGAGACAACAGATCAGAGAGAGAGAGAGAGAGAGAGACTGAGAGTGAGCATCGGCAGCGGAGCTAAGTAGCCTCGACTGTCTAGAGACTCCGGCGACCACCCGAAACAACCGACGACCACCGGCGAAGGGCTTGAGAGAAGAGAGAAGAGGAAGCAGCAGCCACCGACCGGAGGTAGCGACGTCGATGGCCATCAAACTGCTCCTTCCTTTTCGGCATAACCAACAAAAAAGAGAAGAAGGAGAAGGAGAACTCCGGCGACGGAGAACACAGCGGCAACGGCTGCTGCTTCTGACTCTCTTCCTTTCACCAGACTTCTTCTGACTCTGTCTTTACTAGTCTTTTGGCTCAGACTTTAGGTGTGGGGCTTTGTCACTTGGCTCAACCTTATTTGTGGTGCTTTGCCACTTGTGGCTTTTTGGTAGTCCACGTGTGCAGCTGCATGGATTTGTTCTTATAAGTAATTGACTAAATGATTCATCACACACACACACATATATATATATATATCAAAAATAAATATTTATTATTTTAAATTATAAAAAATTGCCGTATCCTAGCCGCACCCGTATCCTGTTTTTTTTCAAAATGCCGTATCGGCGTATCCGTATCCGCACCCGTACCCGTGTCCGTGCTTCATAGGTGTTAGCAGAATCAAACGAGCAAATGCAATCAACTGCACAAGCATATCCACATCTGCTGTATTAGCAGATTCTTTCATTTAGCTATTCTCCTGGACAGACATCAACTGATCATTTGATCAGGCATAAGATAGATCATCAACTTCAATAAAATTAGCAGAGGAAGGCAAACCTATCCCGAAACATAACAATTTAAATTCTACCATAAGGTTTCAACTTTAAACAAATTGCTCACCTGGGCTAAGACAAAGGAAAAGGTGGTATGTTAAATTAGATTTATCACGCTTGATGAAGCATTGAACGATTCCATCACGAGGTCCTGGCTGAAAAAACAATGTATGTGATTCAGCACATTAAGTAGACACTGTTAAATGTTAACAGATGAACACACCGAGGGAAATGGGCATCTTAGAGAGACAGAGAGAGACCAATCTACCTGCTTCAGTGAAACTGGAAAAGTAAGCTTTCCACAGGACTCTGGACTTCTAACAATTTCCTTGCACATACTCCTCCATGACCTGCAAACAGCAGCACAGGCTACCACATGCTTTCGAGCTGGCCATGTGCTTTCACTCTCCTCCAACCTTTTAATTACATCAAAGAGTAGCTCAGGAGGTAGGTTAGCCCATCGACTGTTCTGAATTACCAGAGGTTGGTCATTCAAGTCATGAAATGAACCGTGTGATTTCCCTCTGTGATGACTATGAAGCCTTACATCGAAACTCCTCCTAGATAAGCTTCCGATGCCATCTCTTACATCACGAACTATACTGCGGAACGACATTAACCCCGAATTTTCAGGTGGCAAACAAGCCTCTCTATCCCCTTCTCTCTTCCCCCCTCTCCCTATCTCCCTTCCTTCCCTCACCACCTTACTCTCTCCCTCTCTCTAAGCTTCAACTCTACTTCTCCAGCAATGAATTATATTCCACTTGACATGTGAATATTTGGCTGCAAAAATGAAAAAAAAAAGCATATCATAAATCAGGTTTCTGTGAAAAGAGAAAAGGCACACAAAGAGAAAAGAAGTAAAGCAAAAAAAGAAAAGAATGAATAGAATAAGACATCTTCACATGCACCTTAAAGTAGACTATATTGAAAAACTTTTCATTGTAAAAATCCTTTCTAGGTATTATAAACCATCCTTTAACCTAAAGCTAACTTAATCCTTACAATCCCACTCAAGAAAGAAAATATTGAATGCAGCAGCTTAAAGTCAATTATATATTGAATTCCTTAACATCTACAGACTTGCACACAAACACTTAGAGAATATGCAAGAAGAAACTAAAGACTAAAAGCCACTGCTAAATACTACTACAACAAAACACTAAATACATCAAAACAAAGGAATACTTGCAACTGAGATTCACGAGAAGACTAGATAAGTTGTTGAACAATGTAGCAGTTTGGTCCTTTACGCAGAATCTGCTAAGTAATAGCAATGTCAAAGCTAGGTCAAAAGAACACGAGGACAGCCTTTTGAGCTTCAAATGCGATCTCCAGAATTTAGTAATATTTTTGCTTCTTCATTTAGTTTCTGGGTGCGATCAGAAACTTAGGGCACCAAACACATATCGCATCAACCAAATAGAAGCTTGAGAAGACTAACCTGGTAAGAAGCTAGAAGCTGATCAAATCTCAATATCTTCTTTAGAGATCTGCAAGAACCACATCAAAGCACATAAATTCTCATGTCAAGAGAGCCAACTGAAACTCACAATCAGCCAAACCACAAACTTAACCAAAAATCGCCCTTCAAAATCAGAGCCCACTCCAAGCCCCACCCCCACCACCAAGAAAAGAGATTTAGATAGAGTAAGATTTTACTAGTTTGTAGAAGCAAACCCCCCCCCCCCCCCCCAAAAAAAAAAAAAAAGAGAAAACCCATAAAATTCATATACATTAGATAGTACTTGGCAGAAATTATCATGTTTTCTGTGAAGAAAATTGACATCTTAACAAGCTGAGCTGAAACCGACTTCCTACTCATTTTAGATGCAGAAAGAAATATAAAGATCTTGACTAGGAGAAATAATTGAGCCAGAAGTGCGTACAAACCAAAGATATGCAGGCGAAAACTTAAAGATCCGAGATCTATACCTCCTGGAAAGAAAATCTTGGAGCCCCAACTGGATTCTAAGTAAGTTTATCCAGAGAAAAATTCAGAGGACTTTTACAACAGAGAAGCAGATCAGAAAGAAAAGTGGGTCAGACCCAGAACTAAATATCCCCCCTTCCCTCTCTCTAAACTTCCCTTTAGGGTTCTCTCTCTCTCTCTCTCTCTCTCTCTCTCTCTCTTTCTCATCCGGACTCAAACCCACATTCAATTTAGCTCAACTAACCACACAGAAAGGAAGAAAAAAGTCTCGAGTCGTAATTTAATGCAAGTACATGTTTTTTCGAGTAGTATAATGTATATTATATTTTCCCACTACAAGGCCGCACAGCAACGACCAAAATGTAGAGTTTGACTTTCTCCATTCTTGGTTGTTCTGTAGACATTCATATACGTCTGACACTGACCAAGGAAGTTGCAGGAGGAGGAGGACGATTGATTTTCCTTTTATTTTATTTTTTTGATACAAGATTTTCCTTTTAATTATTGGGGTACTCTACTCCCCTTATTACTTCCCCAGCAAGCACTTTGATGGCTGAATTGGTGGTAGCTTCAAATCTTGTCATGTAAGCAAAATTTGGTCAAAATTAGATTATACTTGACATTTTGCTTCTTTTTGTAAAGGGGTAACTTTGGCATCATGAGTTTCAACTTTTTATTGAAAAAGAAAAAATATGGATTTCAAGAATTTGTTTGTCGATCATCCTTTACAAAAGGTCGGATCGTTTAGAAATGTGCTAGTTGGTTGATATCGACGACATTTATTGCATTGTGAACTGTATGTCTAAAGAGTCGCTTATTGACGAAACCGGAAGTTGATCGTTTTTGTTAGACAAACGTAACTCTTTGATAATTATAACAAAGACATGTTTTAAGCAACACTGAAAAAATTCTAACTAAACCCGAAATTACTTAAATTACTAGAAAATATAAACTTCATAAACATTTTTTGTGCATGTTTAGTTGTGTGTTTGCTCCGAGAGGTATTCACAAAGGTTATTTAGTTGTTAAAGTAGTACATGTTACGTTACGCGAAGTTGTTGATTTAACGAAATGACGCAGACATTGATTTAATTAAAGTCACGTCCTAAAAAAGTTAGCAAGTGCGGGTCAATAAAATTAATCATGTAGCCTAAGTTAATCAAAATGGTGGAAAATAGTTGGTGAAAGGAAAGGAAAATCAAATCAATGAGAAGAAATATAAGGATGTCAGTATTCAACAAAACCAGTGCATAGTGAGCAGCATAATGGATTCAGATAAGATCACACAAAAAGATTGATTCCAATTTGCCCTTTTTTGCTTTTGGCCGCATTCACGTTTAAGCGTGTGCAGGCTTTAATTTAACTTTCCCTCTCTCAACTTGGTCTGACTTTGCCAACAATTGCCCACACAGGCTTAGAGAAATTTCCTTGAAACCCCCATATTCACGTACCAACCTATATTCACATAATTGTTTATGTCTTCAAAACAGGAAGATGTTTTGCATTTTGCTTTTGTCAAAGAAAACGTTAGAGAGGAGTACATGTAACATGATGGGAGGCAGGAAAATGTTATATTGTGTTCAACGATTTTATAGATGGCCAGAATTTTTAATTTTTTTTCTAGTTGAAAAGATTTGTTCCCTATCAATTGAGTCTTTACAATGTGTTGAGTTTGTTTAAACTAGACTTTCTAGTTGCCCTAATTTCTCTCCCTCCGAACCCCCCTTCTCTCTCTTCGCAGATAACGTCTTTACCACCATAGTCGGTTTGTGGTGGGTGTTAGTGTGGTACTTCATTTTTCTACTCTCTACGGCTTCGTTTGCTTGGTTTTTTTTTTCTTGGCACGATTTCTCGTTCGATGCTTGGTGATGCTTTCCTGGTTGGATCATGGGTCGGTGGTAGCGGCGTCGGTTTGTTAGGTGTTGGGGTGATTTCCATCGTGTAGTGTGGTGGCATGGTTGGATGGAGTGGCCTCCGTGTGGTGGTATTGGGTGGGTGGTCAAGTGGTGGTGTGGCACACAGTTAATGATTATGGGTGGTGTGTTAGGTCGGCAGCACTTGCTTTAGGCAGATCTGATAGATTTGATGGTGGTATGTGGTGGCTACGTGTTCCATGTAGTGTGGTTCAGCTGACGGTGATGATCGAGTCTTTTGATGCCTTTGGGTCAATAGACGAGTTCGGTTTGGGGTTTTAAGTTTTGTAGATTTGTGTTTTAAGTTGCACTTCAGGCTTGTTTCTTAATACTTATAGACTCAAGGGTAGTGGTGCTTAAACTTTGTTGTTTATTTGGTTGGTTTTTATTTTGTTGCTCAAAGCAAGGGAGATTGAGTTCGCAATTGTGATATATATATATATATATATATATATATATATATATATATATATATATATATATATTTCTTGTTTTTTTTTTGGGGATAGAAAACTCAAATCCAGGCTCGTTAGTGAATGAGAGAAGCCTTCAATTGTTCTGTTAAGCACGTTACGGATGCGTTGATGCCTTGCTCCATCTCTCCTTCCGCTAAAGGGAGAGAGTGGATAATTTACATAAAAAAATAATGTATGATGGGAATTATTATTTTTAATAATTTAAGATCGTTGAATATATTACATGAAATATTTTCGTTTGTTTGTCACGTCGATTCTTGCTCATTTGAGGATCTCTATCATTAAAAAAAAATTAACGATCAAGAAGCATGCAATGTTTCTTCACGTCAACCCCGAGAGCTTTTGTTTTAAAGAGAAGAAAATGGAATATAACGAAAGAAATAGGTAGTGACATGTTTGGCATCACAAGGGGTGTGATTTGTTGCTTGACTTTTAAGGGAAAGGAAGGTGGCGAGGGGGTGGAGGTGATTTGTGCAGGTGATGAGGAGAATTATGGCTTCTCTTTACAGGCATGCTTCTGTTCAATCATGGACGCCAGGGCAGCTCAGAAGGCCTAAATGACTGTTATATCCCTGGCTTGTCTTTTCATCAGGGCAAAGCTATTTTAGGGGCTGCCATTTGGACTTGGATGGCCAGACTTACTTGACCAGGTCTTGTTCAACTGCAACTTAGGCAGCCCAGCCCGGGTTCAGATTCAACTCGAGTTTTGGCTCAAACACCAGGCAGGACCATCGTCACAGGATTCACATCTTGAGAAGTCAAGCTGACCAGCTCTAAACAATTCAAGAAGTTCTGTCACGTGTTATATATAGCCTCTAGGTACACCTTATTTCTTTTTTTGGATATAATAATCAGATTTTTAAGTCCGGCCACCACCACCGAAGTTGTGAAACTAGCATAAAACTTGAAATTCGGATCCCGATTCCTTAAAATTTCTCCACATTGTTATTAATATTTTTATTTTCAGTTTAATAATTTAAAATTTTTAAATAAGACATACTTTCAGAAGATACAAATACCGTCATAAAACTTATGAGAGTATGAACATTGAAATGAATATTATCTGATGAATTACACTATTTGTGTCACTTTTATTTGTCAAAATGATATATATATACACACACACACACCTGTGGTAGCCTTTCACTTATTTTTTTATCCAGGTATTTCAAAAATTCAATCATTAGAAAAATAAAGGAACCAAACGACGTACACATGTGATTGTGTTTCCTTGGTGAAGTTTGACTTTGACATCCTTTTTACATCTAGGAGTATATTGGGGAGTATATAATAATCTTTTTAATTTTCTTAGTCCACCCTCGTATCCCATCAGTACCATCTGATCTAATATTTATTCCTATACATTATCCTGTCTTCCTAAATAGAGCTCGATAGTTCAATCAAGTCTGTTCTTACTCTAATCAGAGCAAAGGAATTTATGGACTGTTTGATAAAATTGAAATTTAAGTGCTGAAAAAGTTAAACACTGAATTCTTAAAATTAAAAATTTTAAGCTACTGAATTGTTACTGAAAAATAAGTTAACATGTTTGGTAAACCAAAAGCAAATGTCCTAAAATTATTTATTTATAAATTTATCTATTTTACCAAAATTATTCATTTGTTTATGTAGTTTATAATTTTTTGGGGGGACTAAAGTCGTGTTGGTGGTGGTGACAGTGACGATGGAGGAGTAGTGACTGTGGTGGCAGCGGCGGCGGTAAAAGTGTGTCAATGATGGCGATAATGGTACGTGAAGACGTAGTGTTGATAATTGTGATAGACGGCGACATGACAGTCATAACAGTGATTGTAGTGTAGTGGACTTTTAGATGATAGTGGCTAGATCGTGTAATTATAGTAGTGGTAGCAAAAAGAAATAATGATTGTGGTGGTGGTTGTATTGTGGTGGATGTGGTGTTGCCAGTATATTAATTGAGGCGACATCGTAGTGGTAATTATATTTTGGGTAAATTACACTAAACACACCTGAGGTTTTATGTAATTATACTCCACTACCGCTATCTTTAAAAATTACACTTCGTCCTTCCGAGATTTGTACCTGCATTACACACAACTACACATATTTAATTGTAGGCACAACTTCATGAAAAGATTTTCTGACACACTACTTTATACAATTTTCATACCCAAAATACCCCTCCCTTGTCCTTTACTCACCTATGTGGTCTTCTTGTAGTAATGGGTTTTCAAAAATTTCAGTTAACTCCACAAACTCTAAGTGAATTAGGGGGTTCAATTAGCTAATTTTATGGTTCAATTAGTTCAATTTAATGTCCGGTTAGATTAGGGCATTCAATTTAGAGTTCAATTAGTTTAATTTAGAGTTCGATTCGATTAGGGCATTTAATTTAGGGTTTAATTAATGTTCAATTACTTCAATTTAGGGTTCAATTAGGGGGTTCTATTAGTTCAATTAAGGGTTCGTTTGAATAAGGGCTTTCAATTTAGGGTTCAATTTAGGGTTCGATTGGATTAGGACATTCAGTTTAGGATTCAATTAGTTGAATTTAGTGGTCGGTTAAATTGGGACATTCAATTTAGGGTTTAATTAGGAGTTCAATAAGTTCAATTTAGGATTCTGTTGGATAAGGGCATTCAATTTAGGATTTAATTAAGGGTTCAATTAGTTTAATTTAGGGTTCGATTCGATTAAGATATTCAATTTAGGGTTTAATTAGGGTTCAATTATTTCAATTTAGGGTTCAATTACTTCAATTTAGGATTCAGTTGAATTAGGGCATTCAATTTAGGGTTCAATCAGTTCAATTTAAGGTTCAGTTAGATTAGGGCATTAGTGTAATTTACCTTTATTTTTTTTATGTAAAAATATGTTAAATAACTTTCAACTATCTCACTTAGAATTAAGTGATAAACATTAAGTAAATACACCCTGACTTAAAATTTTAGTAGATTTTTTGTAAGGATTAATTTTTTAAGTGATACAAGGTTTAGCGTTATCAAACGCACTTAATTAAAATTTGTTAAAAATTTTAAATTTTAAGTGCTTAATTACGTTACCAAACATACCCTTAGTTTTAATGACACTTATAATTGATTTCCTACAAAATCGGATGGCCTAGTTCAAATAATGAGTGAGATTATCAACTTTCTTACCGTCCACTTGCTTCGGATGATGTACTTTCTAATAAAAGAGACAAGAATAGCAATAATAATTCAGTGAAAGAGCGACGAGGAGAATCCCAACTTCAACCACAATTCTAAAAGTTGTTTTTCAAAATAATGTATATCAGAGTCCATTTCTTCAACACAATTTGCAATTATAGTGAACAACTATTTCAAAATTGCAACTATATAGATTTGGGCCATCGGGAACGGCCTGGAGATCGCAAAGTGTCGTTTGTGCTTTGTGGTCTAATTTGAGAGAAGCGAACTAGTAAGCAAAAAAAGTGACTATGCAAACATCCTTTCTTCTCTAAAAAAATATCTCTTAATCAAACCTCCAACAGTCATAGTAATTCAAGGGATACGTCATATTTATTTATTTATGCATGTTGTATGTACAGAGAAGATATAGGATTAAACTGAGCATAAGCTCCTCAGTCAAAACTGATCACGATGTACACATTCATTCAATAAACAAGAGGGACAAAGTTACATGCGAAGCTGCTGGCCTAAGATTGAAAGGCACAAGGTCCAGTTTTGATAGGTCCTGGGCGAGTTCTTCGAGTGAGAGCACGAGGAACAGTCATTGTTCCATGTCTTCAATTAGCATGCCCTGACTGGCTAACACTTTTGGTTACTCAATTCATCTAATTACAAAGTATTTATCAATTTCTTTTTCTACGTTCTCATTTTTATACTCAAAAATGCTACCACTTTCCTAAAACCAAGCACTTAACCTCGCAATTCCTCTTTCACGCCAACCATGCCCTCCTCACTCGTTTCTTTGTTTGTAATATACGGAGTAGTTTTTATGTATTATTTTTTATATAAGAACCTTGGTTAATTATTTTTATTTGATGACATGCGCTCTTGTATATGTTTCACAGCAAATATGTGCATATTTGGAATTAATATCCATACACAAACTCGGCTTAAA
This sequence comes from Escallonia herrerae, assembly GCA_033070095.1. Taxonomy (NCBI): domain Eukaryota; kingdom Viridiplantae; phylum Streptophyta; class Magnoliopsida; order Escalloniales; family Escalloniaceae; genus Escallonia; species Escallonia herrerae. The sequence goes on along the minus strand of JAVXUP010001642.1, from coordinate 17,959 downwards.
TGTTAAATCAAATTTGCTAAGCAAACAATAAAATTAAGGCTCCATTTGGTAATACCTATTTTTTCAGTTTTTTCTTCAATTTTGTAAACTGGAAAAAATAAACCCGTTTGACACACAATTTTTATTTGTTTTCCCTTCAGTTTTTAAAACAGAGTTGTTCTTTAAAAATTCAAAAAGGAGTTTTTGGTTTTTATTTTGAGACCACCACCCCACTCCCATCGCTGGCAGCCTCCTCTGACGGTTGACAGCGATCGCCTGCCACAGCCGACGGCCGGCTACCACCACCGTCGGCCACCGCCACACCCCACCACAGCCATCACAAACCACCATCAAAGAAAAAATTCAAAATAAAAATTAGATAATCAAACATCCATTTGTTTTGTAAAATTTTTTTTAACTGATTTTAGTTTTTATTTTTCTAAAAATAGAAAACCAAAACTGGAAGTGTTACCAAACGCTACCTAAGTTATTACAGCCCGGTTGAGATTGATTAAAAAAATAGATTCAGCTTAAATCTTAATCAGTTTTTAAAATCTGATTTAATCAGAATCAGTTTGTTATTTGGCAAAAATAGTTGTAAACTAGATTAAATTTATAAGAAAATATTTAGATAAAAAGTACTTAAATCGGTTTCATTATGACAAAACGACCATAGAAGACACTTAATAAACATATTCTAATATCCAAGTAACATTAACATAACTTTTATTCGTAAATAACTATAATGTCCAAATAAATTATTAAAATAACTATTTTCACGTATTTACAGAAGTTGTTACTTTTTATTTTAAATTAAAAACACAAACAATCTCATGTTATTGCTTATAGTACGATAACATCCCCAAATTACAAATAAAGTTTATCGTAAGCAAAAAAAAAAAAGATTTATGAAAAAAGTGATTATTTCATAATCCTCAAAAGTGAGGATTACGAATTAAATCAGTTTTTAACTTCTGGAGGTGGATTAAATCTCTTAATCTCTTTTGTCAAACACCCATATACCTGATTTAATTTAGATTAAAGCAGGTTTGACCATTTCATAATCAATCCCAAATACCTTCTTCATACTTTTCAAAAAAAAAATCTTTTCAACAAATTCATAATTATGAAAACAAACACACGAATTTGATAACAAAGCAAAACGTCAAATAAATTGGAAATGAATGTTGACAGACTGCTTGGGTTTAATTTTCGGAGTCAATCATTCCTCCCCAATGCTTACCAACTTCTGGTTTTGTTTTATTATTCGAGTTCGAGGACCAAGTACCCAGACTCGCCCAGGTTTACAAGAGAGAATGTTCCATTTTATAGATGCAATACGAAGATATGCGTATAGTAGTGAAACGTACCACAAAGAATCAATAATACAACTTACTATATGCTATTGCAAGTCTCTTCTGGGTTGGTAGTTGGTACTCACCAAAAATGAATATGCGAAGTTTGATGACAGGACCTTCATGCATCCAGTTTACCAGTCTCTCCTTCTTTCCCTTCTTCTAATCTGCTCTCATGACTAACTGGTAAACCTTGGTCGGAAACAGTGTTATTAACAGTAGTATCATTGTCCACCATCGTAAAGAAGGTGGGAGCAAAAATGCTGGCACTTTCTACTGAAGACCTGGCAGAAATCTGGATCTGTTCAGGTTCTTCTTTAGAGCTCCTTGATGGCATCAACTGGGCAATCCTTCTTATCTCTTTGCCTTTTCCCCATAGCACCATGTATAACCCACATATTATTATTACAGCACCCAGCACACTGAGATCAATGCCAAGGTTAGGCCAAATATAACATGTGCTAAGCGCTTGTCCAGTAAAACTAAAAATCAACATAAATCAGATTTTATCTTCTAGAAATACTAATATATTGCAGATCTTAAAGCGGTGTGGATAGATTTATTCCATTTGTTGAGAGAAAGATTTTGGCTACAACATTGCACACAAAGTAGGAATAGTTTACGACTCCCTCATACAGTGACTATTAATCGTCGCCAAATATAATTAATGACATTTATGTAAACAGTTAATTTGTAGCGGCACTTTCTCAGCATCACTACTTAAAAGCCAATAAAATCATTTGCCGACCAACATTCGTCACTATATAAGGGTTTGTAGGCCATTCCAAATACCAGAGTTGCACTAAAAAAATTTCCTCCGAGAAGAGACCGTTACTGCCAGGAAAGCTTGAGACGGTGTTTATGTGGGTCTATGTTACAATGTTTGCATTGAAAAGAGAAAACTAAAAAGCGTAGAGAAATAACGAGAGACAAAAGAAGTCAGAGAAGTTAGAAAAGACAAGAAAAGTATAATTCTATTAGGTTTAAGGCTTTGGAGGGCGTAGATTACATTGATTTCATTCGAAGGATGGTGAGATGATTTAGAAGACAAAAAAAAAAAAAAACTACATGTCTTTCACACATGAAATTTATTTAGATGAAAATTGGACTGGTTGGTTCTGGCACGGGCTAGGTGGTCCTTTAAAAATCTGTACCCATGCTTAGCCCATATGTTTGATGGGCTCAAAATTTTGAATTCACGTCCACCATGATTTCCATAAAAATGAGCCAACACCCATATTTTGACGGGCTGGTACGTGTTGCTCAGCCCAAGTTGCACAGCTAGTTATTGCATTTTGAACTTCTAAGTAACCTTGTCCATTTACTGTTAAGTATCTTTTCCCTTTGTATCAAGGATAATATTACTAAACTCCTCGAGTTTAGGGATATATTATAGTCAAGAACCGTGTTTTGCCCGTACTATCACTTGCCTCTGCTAGGCCGACCAATTGGTGATTCTGATCTAATCTTTTTTTCCCTCATTTCTCTCCCATAATCAGTTAACTATCACCATCTCTCTTGTGGATTTGCCCCTGTCAATTACAACCACCACCATGGCACCACTGCAAACCATCAACAACAACCACCGCACCACCCCAACTAAATCCACCAACGATATAGCCAAAAGTTCACATATATACGTTCACACAGACAAAAGGAAAGACAGAGAAGAAAAAGCTAGACATAGGACTTGTCATTACTTATGGGCACAGGCCCAAAGACAATTTCAAGCTTAAATATGGTGTATAAAAAGACAATTAAATAATTAATGTTGGTGTGGGTGGTGGTTTAGCTGTGGTGGTGGGTGGGGTGGTTGATTATGGTGGTGAGTGGCGCAATTAGTGGTGGATTGAGGCTGTGGTTGTGGTGGCGAGTAGAACAGTTTGTAATGGGTGCGGCGATTGGGGCAGTTGGTGATGAGTTAACATTGTTGTGATGGTGGGTTGGGCGATTACAGCTAGGCCGGGCTGCGGTGATCGGTTGGGGGGGGGGGGGGGCTATAATGGTGTTAATATGGTATTTAGTGTCAAAATACGTATATATGTATCTAAAGATGTATACATGTATTTATGGATAGTATAGACATTTTCAATGCACGAAATGGTCACATCAGTCAAAAATCAAAATTATTAGTTAGGGTCACGAAAACCTAACATTGGAAGAATCAGACACATTTTTTAATATTTTGGATAAGGGTGTCCACCTTATACAAACTGCGTCTTTGACTGTAATTTTGTCCTAAACTCAAAGAGTGCAATAATACTGTCCCTAATATTTAAATGTTGAAAACATTGTTTATCAATATTTGATAAGTCTCGTGAAAGGTGAGATACTTAGGGTTCAAATCTATCTGGGTAAAAACCCTAAGGGGTAGGTGTAGTGCAAAGGCCTTGAGAAATAGTCTCAAGGTTCCGATTTCAAATTCTCATACTGCCGAGCCATATATAAATTAGCAAATTTGATTATTCGAGTAATAGAAAAAATTATAAGATCATTAACTCCCATCTCGATCATTTCTCGGGCAGAGGGCCTTTCACGACAAAACGGCTTTTTACGACAGGTTTTTCGTCTTTGTTTTGTCAACTTTAATCACTAACTTCAAATAGTGGTATCAGAATGAGAGATCAATGTCATGTACGTACCTTCCCAAGTGTAACTTCTCGTTTAATAAAAGAGATCCAGCAATGGCTACAAGAATGAGTATCAGAGGGTTAAAAACCGATACAAACAAGGGGCCTCTCATACGTACACACCACATGATGACGATTACGGTTAGTCCTGATGCCACCGTCCCCTGCAAGCATGTGACAAATCAAAAACAAAATTAAGTAATCTATTTCACAAGTTTGTGGCTCTTTCCAGGCCAAAATGTACAATAATAATAATTATACTGCGACATACTGTGTAAGCAACCGTGAAGAGTCTAATGTCCCAGCCCAACCTCCATTGGCTCCAATCTCTTTCCATGCAAAGAGCAAAAATAACACCTTGGAGTGATCCCATCACAGCTATCAAAGCAGTGCTAGAGTAATGACATGGGTACCTCTTACTCAACTTAGCCTGTCCCATTAAGAAATAAGAAGATGTATATGATCAGAACTTTCGAGTTATAAAAGAACAAGCAGACACTATAGTCACTCTGAATCAAACATTTCTCTCCTGCATGTCTATGAAGTTTTGAAAAACCCAAAAATCTCATTGATGAATAGAGAGATAGGAATTTATCGAACAAATTGCACTGTAAGTAATAAGAATTTTTTTTGATTGCTACCCCTATTAAAAAAAATCTTCTTCCTGTCATCTATATAACAATAATCAATGGTAACTAAATATTTCTAGTAGCTTTCAATTACTAATACTAAAAAATACTGTTAAGAATTTTCGCTGAAAGTGTTAGCACAAAAATTATTAAAAATATTTAACCACTATTGATTGCTTCTATATACGAAATATGAAAAGATATCTACAATCCAAATAAAAGCCAAAATTTGTTCAAGCAATAAAACTACCTTTCTATAAATTTTCTGCATTGCCTTTTCTAGTTACCTGAAACATCAAACCAAGTGCAATGGAAAAGCAGGAGGCTATTGCCAACAGAGGGCCAACAATGTGATCAGTAGGTTCTCGGTGTGATGATGCCGCATGTCCACCCCCATGTTGTCCATGGTGCAAAAGGTTAAACTTTGTTGGCCAGATATTGATTTCCACCCCTTTGTAGAATGTAAGAAGCATTGCTCCGCCTATGCCCATTAGTGTTCCCACCACCTTCGCTTTGCCTGTCTTCGTACCCAATCCCACCTTCTCCAACCTGAGATCAGATGGCTACGATGTCTTCATGTTCATCAAGAATTAAGTCCATATGCAAGCAAATTCGCCATTGTATAGGATTGAATATTGTTTGATCCCGAATTGACCAATTATTCCGTACTTTAATTATTAATTATGATAGTTGAATAAAAAAAGGGTTGGAGGAGATATGTAGTTTTACTGTTTGTTTAACGATTCAAATTGAAGCAGTAATCATCAGTTCCAGAGTACACTCATTTTCTTGAGATTTCCAGACATTTGGAAACATCATATTGATATTTGGGAATTCCATTTTTATGTATTTAGTGACATTTTTGAAATGTTGCATGTGGAGCTCAAGTTTGCCTAAATATTTTGTATACCGGAAGAAGACGGCCATGATGAAGGTGATGGCCGGAACGAGATTGGTAGTAGCGGAAGCAAACGTAGCTGATGTTAAGACCAAGCTCTCTGCGTACAGATTTTGAGCCATTGACCCCCTGCAAAGAATGCAATTAAAATTTAATTACCACAAAACTTGCAGTTCTAAATTTTCTTTAATTAACTTTTTCGCGCTTGCTTAATGAATCTATATTAACTCTAAAAGGGTAAAAAGTATTGGGTTGTCCGACCTCAATGATCCCAACCATATAGGAACGATCGTCGTATACATTATAAAATAGGAACAAATTTTGGCTCCTACCCGGGTGTATAGTGACAATTAATACACGCTAAATATTTTTAGTGACTTTTCTTTTAACACTTTTAACGACAATTATTAGCAGCACTTTTTTAGCTTCACTAAATAAAAGTCACTAGAGATATTTAGAGATTATTAATTGTCGCTATATAGGGGATAGAAGGAAGATTTCTCCAATCGGGATAACAGCTAAATTTTTTCCATAAAATAGTACTCTGCCTCCTTCAGCCCATCTTTCTATCCCAGTAAATCCAATTGTCCTAAATGGTCGGGTCAATTGTCCGGAACCATGTAATATTTACTCTCAAAGAGTTTTTTTTGAGCTACACAACCCGGAAAATAGTGCACGATGGAATGAATCCTTCCGATGTAGTTGGATACCCTAAATCTCTGTTATTTTCGGAACCACGACTATCTGATCCTAAAACTGGTTGATGGAAAGCATCAAATTTTGTATCTTAGTTTAGAGGTGGAAGACTAGCTATAACCTCATCTGGATTGATAGTAAAATACTAAAAAGAGTAAGCTTTTTTTGGTGTACAGCATTGCTTTTACTGAAAATACATGATAAAGTATTAAAGTGTTTGTTAAGGGGAAGCAATCAAACTCAGAGAATTATGCATGAGATTAAATGAATCTCGAGCTGCAGCTCATTCTAAGCAATTCATTTGAATTAAATTCATGGGAAAGATGTCAACAAAGTTCTTTGTCGTGGTCTCCGCATTTGTGTATATCAACGCAGTTAGTATTAATTATGCCAAGAATTTCCAACCGAACCATCCAGAATTTCATGCTTCTTAGTTTAATACCAAGTACTAAATTATCATAATTCAGTTCGTTGCAACCACAGAGAGCTTATATTTGCTAAACTTATTTCGTCACGAAAAAGAGTTACCTCTAAAGGAAATCCTACTCTTGCAGAGAAATTAGAATTTTCAGTCATTAAAGGCATATCTTATTGTAGTAGTTTCGCTTAACGAGCCGTATAATTTTTTCGGTAATTACGGACCATATAGTTTTGTATATGACCGTGTATACTTACTGTTCCTACCCATAAAAAAAAAATCAGGCTATCAGCAGGCACAAAAACATTGTATACCTGAAGACATATCTCTATACTTACCCAAATAACGCACAGACAAATGCTTGACAGAGTACAATTCTTGTTAGCTTTGGCCTGCTCTTCCTGCAATATAACACACAACAATGGCATAACAAAAACAATTTGTTTCACATTGCATGACATCCATGCTCATAGGTATAATATGCATTCGTTGGGGTTTTCAATTTTCACTTGAATTCTTTGCTTACTAGCTTCGAAGTTTACAAAATCCCGGATTACATGATCAATACTTTAGAGCGTCATTTAGTTTGGAAGCTCAGAAAGCACATGTGAAGCTCAGACTGAATTGCTCAAAAGTGTTTGGCTAATAATAAGTGCTTTTTTATGTGGTAAGAGAGCTCCATCTTAGAGTTGTTACTCACTATAATGCTTAAGCAAATCAGCTGTACGAAATATTTTGCATTCAGATAGAAACGAACACCTTCTGATTGAATTCAACAACTCCAACCTGGGAGCTCTCCTACAACATATATAGATTTCGGACCTTTGAGCCATGCTACACGAGTATATTGAGTGTGGCATAACAATAGTAATTAACAAGTACTAATTAATAATACCTTTCAACGTAGAGAGCAAGAGGAACAACAAAAGCCGCAGCAAACAAGAAACGGTAGGCAACCATAACCCTCATACTCATTCCATCATTGGAAACCAGTTTGTAGAACACACTCACTCCTGCCAAAGCAATCTGCACAATCACCATCATCATTGCCGGCTTCAACCCATGTATCACGTTCCATATCTTCCCCATATATAGACTTGATTACAACACGCTCGTTTATAAAACCTAAAATCCAGATGATAGATATATATATACTTCTTTTTGTTGGCGCAAGATATATACTTCTAAAAAGAAAGTAAGGAAGATGGAGTATTCTTGGGATTACTGGAATGCAACTCCAGAGGTTATGGAGATGTTTGAACTTGTGTGTAAGAGGAGATGGACCTCAAAGGAAGGAAGAGTTTGATGGGTATGCATGTGTGGGTGTTTTAAAGGACGGCATTTATTGGCACCATGAAAAGATAAAAGTGAAGAAGAGGGAGGGTAGTTATTGTAACTGAGATTACGAGGGTTGGCTATTCTCCCACGTCATGAATTTCTGCATGGCTGCAAGATTACCTGTACGTCACCGCCTATGATCATCACTTCACCTGGCTACCGTCTATTGGAAAACGGCACCGCTCTCTTTTATTTGTCGTTAAACAAATAACATTGTATCCTTTTTCTTTTTTTGGTGACGAAATATAATTACATATATATAACATGGTGGTGAAACAGTTAATTACTCGCTTTATTTCATAAGGATTTAGTTTTATGAGTTCCTAGAGGGCTATGATAGAATTTGTTTACGTAAATTGTAATTTGAGTTGAACTCAATTTTGGGATATTCCAACTCATAATAAAATGTGCTATCTTTAATATTAATAGTAAGGTTCTTAATTACTACTTTTCAAAAAAAATAATAATGTGCTGAATGGGGTAGAGAGATGGAGAAGTCAGAGAATATATGTTGCAGTCATGTAGCTATGTAGGCGTGAAATGACAATTTTTAAAGAAGAGAAGAATATTACTCGTATTATATTAGGTTTAAGGATTTGAAAGGCATAGGTTATATCAAGCTTATGTGATGGGCAGTGAGACGATTTAGAAGTAAAAAAAAATTAAATACATGCCATACACATGTTCAACTTATCTATGTAAGTTATAGTATCATATAAAGTTGGTCATGCTGGTTTTCACCGGTTGGGTGCTCCTTCAAATATCTTTGCCTATACTCGGCTCATATTTTTACAGACTCTAAACTTTGAATCCACATCTACCATGATTTCTATACAAGCGAGTTCATGCCCATATTAATTTATACGGGTTAGCAGGAGTTGCTCGCAAGTTTCCTAGCCTACATTGCATCCAGAGTCAAATGCATAATTTTTTAAGAGTCTCATAAACTTTTTTGGATCCGTATCTTAAAGAACATGGTCTAGTTTTTCTTAAATTGAGACTTCAAACACATTCAATAACTTTTGCGGATGGCAAATCGTAAAAATTCCTCATCTCATTAGAATTAGCCAATGAGACTAATCGTTTCAAGATAATCTAAAACATATGTGAGCAGAGTTGGCCCAACTCAAATTCATTGGTTGGCATTACAAGCTAGGAGATAAATATTTTAAGCATGTGTTTTTATCTTAATCGCTAGCTCGATTCATAAAGATCTTAAAGCTTATTCTTGAGATCTTCGGTTCAAGTCTTTTTAATTTAATGACTTGATTTCTTGTGAATTTTTTACGGAGAACCGATGGTTTGCCATTGACCCACCCGGAAAATTGGACTTACTAAGTTGCGGAAGCTACCTATAATACCAACTTTCTACTAAATTAAAAAAGAAGTAAGAGGTAGGTCGACATTATTATTGAAGTAACGGTACGTAAAATTAGAATGCAAACATGGCTCTGTACCTCCTACTTTAGTACTTCAAGGTGATCTATAGGGCCATAATCTCTAAATCCGAGATCCAAATTCTAAAAAATGTTTACATAATGGAGATTTGAAGTACAATCAAGACTAAACCCTGAGCTTGACTTCATTTTGTGATCCTTTTTTTTTAATGTAAATATGGTTAAAAAATATTACGCTTCAAATATACTTTGAGCTTCCTGAAGAAATAAAAATAAATACTTTTTACTTCAACCTAGAAAAAGAATTAAAATCATGACTTATGGGTGTTTTTGAAAATTTGCATTTTTCATGAAAAAAGTGTAGGGTAGAGATTGTAATTAGTCTTACTTTATTTACTACTTAAGTGGAGATATTCGATTCTAAAGAGCATGCATGTTTTTTCTAGTTCGGTTTCTTTGTTCCTAACAATACCCAAAAGAAAATAATAAATGCCATTTTGGTCTAATTTTTTTTAAAATTCTAAATGTAAGTTAATGGGTGGGGGTAAGTGTAACATTCCATCGAGGCACATGAGGTGAAGCATAATTTCTAAAACTTGATGTAGTCATTGAAATCTCTTGCAAAACGAGTGTAATTAATCCTTCCTCTAAAGTCATTGAAATCTCCGTTCGTACTAAACGGGAGTAGAACGCGTTAACAAAGTCGAGTTCCAAAAGTTTGCGAGTCAAAAGTTCATGACAAAATTCAAGCTACTTTGGTGTAATCCATTCCCCCCCTTCCCAGAAACAATAAACGGCAGACTTCAATAACAAAATGCAAACGGGTTCATTGCGAAGTGATTTATTTCCTTCTTCTTGTAATATAATGAGGACTGAGACCTGTAAACTGCATCTATATTACATGACATTCACCATCTCTTCCAAAATGTTGCTGGCCTTCAAGGACTTCAACCAAGGTTCCCATCAACTTTGAGAGCTTTGAGACCTGTATAGAGAAGGAAAGTCAAGGAGCAGCACATCAAGATGTTGCGAGGCTTCAATGTTAAATTTACTTTTTTATGAACATTTGAACAAAGTAGAGAACGTGACAATGAGAACAACGAGAATGGTATCCAAACGGAGTGTTAATGTCATCGACAGGCTGACCACTCTTATTCAAATTCAAGCCACACTAGTATTACCTAATGGAGTGAGCACAAACGTAGAGATCATCACTAGCATCACACCACTGTCCAACTATTTACCACGACAGCAAGATTGTTCAGGCGTTGCAATCACCTAACAGAAATACTTTTGAGTTCAAAGATTTTGTCAGTTTTTGGTGAGCTGGCTCTGCTGGGCGACATGCTATTTTGGGTTCCAAGAACGTATTTTACCAATTAAGCACGAAAAGCTTGGCGTAATGGCAAGAAAATTACGTAAGTGGACAAGTCGAAATAATTACACAGATTCGACAGGTAACAAAACAAGGAAAGAAAACCTCCTCCTAAACATACTGGACGTAATATTAGGAGGGCCTTAAATTAGCGGGGAAGATAAAGAGTTGGCTATTAGGCTCGCTTAGGTTTCAAACTGCAGCAGGCTGGCTGCATTATAGATAGGCTATATAGGTAAAATGCCGACTACATAGTACGACTGCTTACTGTTCTGGCAGATTTCAAGGCCCAAATAAGCGGTAACTCAACCTGGGCAGAGTTAAGGTTTCAATGAGTACAAATGGACTATCGCCTGAACAACAAACGAAGTGCAAATCCAACAATTGTAGTAATGCAAAAGGATTGCAAACCAGCATTAAAACAATACAGATTGTAACAGCTCCGATCCCTCACTCCTTCCGACTTGAAAAAGATCAAGTGGCAGATGGGATGTACGAGTTCTCTTGGGTTGGAGGGAGTAAAATACCTGGATCACATTTTATCTGGCACTTGCGGTTACAACGCGCCTCAAGTCTTACTGAAAAGAGAAAAGAGGAACAGACAATTCAGAGAAATGGATATCAGATTCAAAAAATTCAAAAAGTGTTAGTTATCCCATTCTCCTAAACTGCTGATCAATCTTAAAAATACAACTACAAGGCCTTTGAATGTATGTTAAGGACGATAACATTGTTATGCTCATCCTTCAATAGCTTAGAGCTTTTAAACGGTAACTTATCATGGTATCAAAATTTTGGTTTGACAAGGTTTGGATTCGATTCCTCCCCACTTGCGTATTTGTTCTCCCTCCATTGTAATTTGCACATTTGCCCCCCTTATATTGTAATTAGTACACTTGGTGGTGGTGGTGCAAGCATGATAACATACATTCTTGGCACATCATCTAATAGCTTAAGTTTTTAGGGCATATGGTAACTTAAATAATTTTCAATTTTTATGGTACAAACTCATCTAGTGATCTTATCTTACCAGGAATTAGAGATAGAACATGGTAAATCAGGAGCTCTTTGGTGAAGAGGGTAACCAGGATATCGAGGTCGACCGCCAATATGGTGGTAAAAAAGCAATGGCACACAGAGATACCCCATGTTACACACGCTGACCTCCTTAACACTAATCAAGGCTAATTATTTAAGAAATTCATGTGATTCTTAAATGACCCACTAAGGAAAATTCCTGCTCTGCTCTAATGGAAACTCAAAGCAGGTAATACTCGGAAAAATTACCTAGTAGAAAAGTGCAGGCGAAACGATTGAAGGAGGCAAGGAAGAAGAGAAACACTTACGATCACGTTGAACACAGCCCGTAGTACAGGAGTCGTCGCAGCTTATACCTTGTGATTTAACGCCCTCGGTGTTCGACGAAATGACCAAGAGAACTAAAGCTAGAGCTACCACTATCTTCTTATTCATCTTTCTATGCTTATGGGGATTCTTTAGCAGGCAGATCTATAGTTTTGTCCAAACCATTGCTTCTATTTATTGGGAAGGCACCTACTATCCATTTGGAAGAACCAGCTGGTGACGCCCACCGATGTTGAATGTGAGATCAAAGTTGACCCATTTTCGAGTGTCGCCGAAGCTTGACCATGCATGCTTCCGAATTCTGTCTCTATCTATTAAAAGCAGCAGCAGCAGCAACCACCTATAAAATGGTGGGACCTCATTCTTCGATAGTTTTACTTTCTCTTATTTTATATTTTGGAGAAAGTAGGAAATGACCCATTTTACTTTATACGTTGTGCGTTTTGCCCTGCTCCACTTTAAATTTAAGCACTAAACCCCCCTACCGTTTAAGAAAATGGGCACAGTTAATTGACCGTAACAGTTCTTTGTCAAATGTCTTTTTTATCCTTCCCATATAACCCTTAATTTTTTTCGAGAAGCCTGCCCAGAACCCGTGCAATCTCTCTCTGCCTTCTCCCGTTTCATCTTCTCTCTCAAAATCATAGGCGTCTGTTCATCTCCCTTCTGGCATCTGTTCATCTCCTACCCCTTACGCGTGCCGATCTCCTGAACGAAGAGAGGAGGACTTGGAAATCGTCACGAACGAAGAGAGGAGGACTTGGAAATCGTCACGAACGAAGAGAGGAACAACTTAGAAATCGTCGCGATCTACGTATTGGACTAAATCGTTGCAATCTTCAGCTTCTGTGGTGCGATTCTACATAAAGGTATGTTCTTTCTACATACCCATCATCTAAAAGTAGGTTTTCTACGATCTATATGTCTCTACCCCCAACTTCTTTGGTTTACCCGATTCTAAAAGTTTTGGCTTTCAAAAATTGGGGTTTTAGTTAGATCTATAGATTTTAGGGTTGATTTTAGGGCAAAATTAGGGCAAATGATGAACAATTAGGGCAGAACTTCAATTAAGTAGAAAATATTACTTACTAATTATCAATTAGGTTGTAGTTGAAAATATTTTTGAAGGTTTCTTAGACTTCTGAACATGCGGGTGAATGGTATCGCCCAAAACAAGATTTGAGACAGTGGGCTTGCACAATTTGATGAGTTTGCATAGATGATTACAATTGTGGCACCTGCTGGAAGTGCTGGAGGAGAAAGGGGTGGTTGAAGTTTGGTTCCTTGAATTATCAACACATGCTGCCATAGCTTCTGAAAATCAAAACACAGTTTTTATGGTTATGGTTGTAATGAGTATGAGAATGGTTTATATAGATGAACTACACATGTTAATTATGGTCAAATGGACTACACAACATAAAAATTTGGGGAATGGATAACAAAAAGAAGCATAGTCTGCCATTAGCATTAAAACTGTCTGCCACATATATAACATAATTGAAATGGAAATTGCATCTTGGTTAGCAATTCATTAGCATCTTGGTTAGCCCAGATCAGGCTACTTACTTGTTAGCACTTCATTAGCATTTTGGTTAAAACTTACTCACTTTTTAAGTTTCATAATTGATGACAATAGTAAAATGATAGGGAGTTTAACATCCTGACTGGTTTTTTAATAGACAGAAAGACTACGAGGATGGGAGGTATTCTCAGGTTGTTTCAAATGCACTGGACATAAAGCTGATAGATGACCTTGAGCAGTTGAAGAAGATTAGGTACGTTTTCAACCAACTTTTTGTAATTTCAGCTTATCTTGTCAAGTTGTTCATCATATGCTATGTAAGCAATTGGCACTCATGAACTTGATGATTCTATGACACATGACACATTAGCTGATGTTGTATATCTCACAGAATTTTTGCAAGAAGCTAACCATTTTTAGCAATCAAAGTTGCGGCACCTAAAGTACGAACCTTGTTTACACTCAACACAGTTAGAAGTCTGAGACCCATTAAATAAAAAGGGATTTCACTAGAGAAGGGCCATTGTTTGAAAGGAGAAAGCTTCTTAGCAAATTTTTAATCCCTATAAAATATAAAATGTTTCACTAACCTAATGCACACCCCTCAAAAGATTGCTTTTGGTTAGAATGCAAGAGTCAAAGATGAACACACTTCTACAAGTTTTCTTTGCATGAGTATGGCACATACCAAGACTTTGTACAGCATGGAGGCCTTTGCCTTGTAAGTTGGTTTATTTTGAGCAAATGTGAGACTTAAAACATACCCTTAATGCTTCTTGTAGTAGTGTGACATTTGAAATGTGAGACTAAACTGGATATTTTACGTAGTTGTTCTACATGGAGGCCTTTTCATTATTTCAGTTTACTTGCTTTTTCTTGTTAGCACTTCACTAGCATCTTAGGCAGTAACTTACTCACTTTCTAAGTTTCATAATCTCTCTTTTGAGTTGTTGTCAAACTGCAACTCTTTTTTTTCAATATGTAACAAACAAGGGACTTTTCATTATTTCAGTTAACTTGCTCATTTAGGCCACATATATAACATACAAAAGACTTGCATCTTGGTTAGCACTTCATTAGCATTAGCATTAGCATCTTGGTTAGCCCAAATCAGGCTACTTACTTGTTGGCACTTCATTAGCATCTTAGGCAGTAACTTACTCACTTTGTAAGTTTCATATTATCTCATTTGAGTTGTTGTCAAACTACAACTCTTTTTTTTCAATATGTAACAGGTTGCAATCTGTTGAGACATCAAGAGGACAAGTTTTACTTGAAGCTGTTTTGAGAAGGCAACAAAGGATGAAGGCTGCTGATAAAAAGAGACAGATGGATTCACTTGCAACGCAAACAGCTGTTGGAGGGAAGAATGGTCATGTTGGCAAGTAATTGGACGATGAAGATGGCATGTACTGTACTTTAGATATTTTTATGGTTTACTTGTTGGAACTATTGGAAACTTGTTAGATTTGGAAACTGTTGTTGGAAACTTTGGGTACTTTTTACTTTAAATTTTGATATGGTTTACTTGTTAGATGTTTGTATAGATTTCTGATGACTTTGGTGTGAATGTACTGTACTTGTTGGAAATTGCATTTGGTTGGTGGTTTTTATGGTGATGTTTCAAACAGGTGCTTTCACACGTTTTAATGTGATGTTTCAAACAGTTACATTCACAGGTTTTTATGGTTGGTGGTTTTTATGGTATTAGTGGTTGATGTTTCAAACAGTTACTTCCAAAGTTTTGAACAGTGAATGAGGTTTTCACCGGAGCTAGAACACCACAGTGGCAGAGCAGCATGTTGATTCCTCGCTCTTGCATGGCCCTGTGATCCATTATGGCATGGAGATATGGGTAGAGAACCAAAATGTAGTTGGGATGTTTGTAGAGTGAGAAATGAGGCTGCTAGAAGGTTGGTAGTGGAAGAAATGAGGGTAAGGGATGAAATTTTGTGTTATAAAGAGAGTATGAGGGCATTTTGGTCTTAAAAAACACCTTTGGGGCGCCAATTCTTTCCCTCCAAAAAACGCAGCTAAATTGGATGATTTCCGTTAACTGTGCCCATTTTCTTAAACTGTAGGGGGTTTAGTGCTTAAGTTTGAAGTGGAGGGGGGCAAAACGCACAACGTATAAAGTAGAGGGGGTCATTCCCTACTTTCCCCTTATACTTTTCGTCCCTTTTTATTTAAGTATTTATTTCTTATGAAGTTCAGAAATCTAAGTATACCAGTTCGCGTTATTAGGGAATTGGAATTTCAATTTATACGCACATCCATTTGGATTATGAACCATTTTTTGTTGATTCACTGATGTTTGCAAATTTGCCCCACAGCCACTCCGAACCGTATACGCATGGTTCCTGTCGTAGTTGGATCCATGAACTTGGCCTTTAATAATCACAATCTTGATCCTGGTTGTGTTTGATGTTACGATCAAACTGAGCAGTAAGTACATATTTGCAAAATTTGCTCTAAACAAGGAAAAAATTGAAACAAAAAGTAGATGTTGAGCGACTAAACCTAATGCTACAAACTACTTGGGAATGTTATTTGATATTTACACGGGAGATATATGATTGGAAATATCTACAAAGATTTTGTTTCGCTTTCTTATTGCAGTAACATTTATCATTATAATCTTTCAATAGTATTTTGCTTTATTTGTGAGTGGGAACGGAAGTTTAAATTCTTGCATATTATGTCAGTCTTTACAAAATTAACCTTTCACATAGGTTACGTCAAACTAGTCACGCGCAATGCACGTGCACTTTTACCATTCTATTGAAAGCATTAGAACCGTCACCAAATGATTAATAAAATGTTTGGGCCTAATGTTTGAGAGAGTCTTAAAGTTTAAGTTCTTTTGATATTGCTCCCTTAATTAAGCATTCAATTCTCATTAGTCCTAAGTTCTTAGAGTTTAAGACTTCGTCAGTACCAAAGAGACAAATTTAAAATTTGATTTCATGGTACTAATTTGGCAATGGTATATTGATAGAGATGGTATGGTTGGTGACTTGACAAAATTGTTCTTGTATAAAAACTAAATATTTAGACCCTCAGGTGAGATTTCAGAGTACGAAATTGTATTTAACTCAATTCCTAACTTTTAACTTCTTTTATAGTGTTTCATTTACTAAGCATTCATTCCTTATTTAATCCTTAAGTTCTTAAAGCTTGATAGAAATAGGGGACCTTTCATGTGCACACACCATGCAATTTTGGTAACCATACAACAACTGTACGTTTTAACTCCCTACCAAGTTTATGATATTTAAAATCCTAATTTGAAAATTCCCCAAAATTAATCTTTGCTTAATCACAGCCACATATGATTTTAAGGGCCTACATAATGAGCTACAGCGAGGAGCCCCATATTCCATCCCAACTTCCATTCTCTCCGATCTTTCTCTGTGCAGAGGGTGACCCAAAAATTGTCATTAGAGCATTTCACGAGTATGGATAGTGGCAATTCTCAATCATCTTAGGCTTTGTTTGACAAAGGATTTTTTTTTTGCATTTTCAGTTTTTAAAGAGCAGCTTAATTTTTTTTTTTTATAAAAACAAGTGGGTGTTTGATAACCCCTTTTTTTTTGACAAAAAGTGTTTGGTAACCCTTTTTATTTTGAATTTTTTTAAAAATGGTTTGCGGTGGCGGTGGTGGGGCGTAGCGGTGGTCGACGGTGGTGGTGGTGGTGGCCGACGGCCGGAGGTGGCTGCCGGCAGTCACCGGCGGTGGTGGCCGGCGGCCGGAGGTAGCTGCCGGCAGTCTCCGGCGGTGGTGGCCGGCGGCCGGAGGTGGCTGCCGGCAGTCTCCGGCGGTGGTCGCCGGCGGCCGGAGGTGGCTGCCGGCCGTCTCCGGCGGTGGTCGCCGGCGGCCGGAGGTGGCTGTCGGCAGTCTCCGGCGGTGGTCGCCGGCGGCCGGAGGTGGCTGCCGGCAGTCTCCGGCGGTGGTCGCCGGCGGCCGGAGGTGGCTGCCGACAGTCTCCGGCGGTGGCTGCCGGTGGTCGCCGGCGGCCGGAGGTGGTTGTCGGCAGTCTCCGGCGGTGGTCGCCTGAGGTGGCTGCCGGCGGTGGGAGGGTGGTGGTGGTGGTCGAAAAAAAAAAACCAAAAGTGAAAAAAAAAACCAGTTTTTGGAGTTTTTTTTTTTACTCTGCAGTTTAAAAACTGGTTTTTTAAATTGAAAAAAAAATGGTTACCAAACGCTCCTTTTTTTTTCAGTTTTTAAAACTGAAAAAAAAAGAGAGAAAAAAGAGTGTCAAACGGGGCCTTAGTGTATCCAAACAAAGATACATAGAGAAAAGGATTGATTAAAAGCATTGTCATAGGCATTATAGGAAGAAAAGTCTAAGTT